>JAJJWW010009334.1:0-13870 GCA_023531295.1 Papaver armeniacum | reverse complement strand
CCCATCTTCCCTCTTACTCTCTCTCGATCTCTCTACACAGGAAGAAAAAATAGATACTCAAAATACTGAAAAAACAAGATCGAAGAGAATCTTATTTATCTTCTTCTTCTTTGTTTTTATTCTTCTCAGAATGAGAAATTTTTCATATCAATTAAGAAGAAATCTAGGGTTTGAGTAGAATTGAAGAACGTGAAGATTCAGATGACGGTTTGAATGAATCTGAAATTGAAGATGGGTTTGATTCGGGTGAGGTTTTCGGTATTGTGGATTGTGAAATGAATGGTCGAGGATTACGAAATTAGAGTTCTCATGGTGTTGCTCGTGTGAACAGTGGAGAGAAATTAGAAGAATGAAATGGTTGAAGGTTGTTGTTGAAGATGAATGACTAGATGAATGTTTAGGAAAAGTGCAGGAAGGAAGAATTAGAAAAAGTTTGAAGTCAGATTCAATTGTGAGCTAGTGTTGGTGGTGAATGGGTGAGTTTCGGTAGGATCTGTAGCTGCTAGACATGAAGAACAACGGAGGAAGGAAGAAGCAAGAGTGTCATGATGTTGCAGGTGGTGGTTTCATTCACAGGGAAGTTAGTGATACTGTGTAGCAATGGAGATGGAATTGGTAAAAGGGTTTGATTGTTGATTTGATTGAAGAAGCGTGGGTTCAGTGGATATGAAGAAATTTTGGTATTTCAATATGAAGAATGGATTTTGAATGGGAGATCTGTGTATGCTGGTGTTGGCTGATGGAGTCGCGGTTTGGGTTTCTTGATGATTACAGTGGCAGCAAATTAGAGGAAAGTGAAACAAAATCACATATGTTTCCCTATCTGTGGACCTTTATTGTTTGTGTTTGGCTGTTTTTGTTGTTATCTTATTGCCACCAAAGATGACTTAAAATTAAGTTTTTATTCTTTATGAAATGATGATCAGATTATTATGGTGATGTGAAATTATACCAAAAATGCAAATCAAAATGGAGACTTGAGCGAAAAATAATATACTCTATTACGAGGTGAGTCCAATGGACTATTTTTACATTGAATTATTTTTTATTATTATTTTTTATCTTCAAGCAATCAGGTATGTTTTCCTTCCGAATTTGTGGTAAATTGCACATAATTGATGTTTCCCAATCTATATACCTTGAATTCACTCCTCTTGCGTTAGACATCTTACGTGAGGATTGCATTCGTGTTTTGTAAGTTGGTTCGGGATTAAATTATATGCCTATTGTTTCCTTTGGTGCTATTTTTAAACAAGAACTCGATGTTATCAAACCCAATTGTTAACTCGCAGATTTTTTTTATGAAGAACGGTGTGGGAGTTATGACCATGTGGGAACTGTTCGATTTCATAGTAGATTCATCTATTACTGATGAGTCCGTGGAATGTTATTTAGAAAAGGTTTGATGCTCCATCATCCATATTATTATGCTCTTACCCCTGTAAACGTTTAGAAAGCATTGTCTGGCTTAACACATTTACAATGGTTACAGATGGAACAAATTTTTTTTTTAGGAATAGTTTGATGTCCATGGAGGATACGAAGGTAAATAATCTTGCGCCAAGATCCTTTTCAAGCTTAACTAAAATTTTGAAAACCTTACAATTATATCTTTTGGCTTATAAGATGTTCATCCCAAGGACGCTTGATCAACATAAGGACGCCGAGGAGGATGTTGACAGGATCATAGGTTGCCAGGATGTCGTAGACTTGACATTTATAATTCCAGAATTCGAGCACTCTCTTTTGCAAGCTCAAGAGTAGTTGCAGTTACTAACGCAGCCAAATAAATGGGACATAGATGATATCTTTGAACAGACAGCATCTCAAAGGGAAACGTAATCCTAACATATGAAGATGATGATTCTAGTGATACACAGGAGACACTCCCTGCAGCTCGAAAAGATAACAAGAGAGACCGTGCCTTCTGTTGAACAGGTAAGGACATTTGTTTAGGCATATAATGTTATTCGCTATTGAAATAACGTTGTTACTGATATATCCTGAAAATTGACTTTCCTTTGTCCTGCTTAACTCCGACTTATGTTAAATTAATACCCATTGACATTGATTCAAGAACTTGTATGGTGTTGTTCAAAAATGCTAATGAAAAAATATGTGATGAAATTAATGGCTGCATTTCTTGGAAACAAGTTGGCGTTTGTATACATCTTTTTTTTTGATATCTCAAATGAAGTTCCTTCTCCTTGTAAAATCATTTGTCAGTCCCTTTTATGTTTTATCGATAGGTCAATGTCTATCTTGTGTCAAAACGTGATGGTCAAGAATTTGGTGTGAAAGGTCTATAAAACTTTAGGATTCATGAAGTTCCCACTCATCTTTTAGCTTGATTTCGCTAAACATGAGTCCTATACCTAATACTGTGATTAAATAAGCTTGATTTACCTAAGAAAAAGCAAAAATTCTCTAAATGAAAATGCACAAATTCAAGATAGTTGTCAAATTTTTAGTAAAAGGGAACCGAATATTATTGTTTCTTTGCTCACCCGTAATCTTTTTTGTTATTTATGATAATAGAGGAAAAAAGTATGATAAATGGGATTGATTTTTTTACATTGCCACTTCAGTGGTCGTGGATCATCGTTTAAGTGACTATTGATCGCAAGCAGACCGTTAAAAATGGTTAAGACTAGGCGTAAAAGAAATGAGTAACCTTATAAGTAAAAGCTAGCAGCTACCCTTACATCTCTTTTTGTTTCTTTTAATACTGTTATATCACAGGGAAATGGTGCTGCTAAAATGGTATTGATGTGTGTTTGTGAATCTGAAGATTGTTGCTGTGTGAAGTTTACAGGGTAGAGGAAAGTGATTGAAGTGGTTCTGCAGTGGCTAGGTTTGAAGAAAAGATGCATTGCAATGGTTGTGTAAGTATATTTTCCTAGAGTTCGTCTTAGTCATTAAATTTGTATTACCTAGAGTTGATTTCATTTAAATAGCCTTTTAGTTTATATATATTTGTTCTTGATGGGGTTGAAGGTAAATTTGATTCTCGAGAAGAATTAGGTTACCCATAGTGTGAACACCAATTTTGATTTGATTTTAGATAGCTTTCGTTTGTTAAATAAATGAATTTTGGTTGATATATATGTTACATTAGTGATTTATCCGGTTTTTTGTCTCCTAGACTTACTAAAAAGAGTAAGTACAATGTGGAGGTGAAGGGCCCTTCAATTATTCAAATCGAGAAGAAGCTGACTCTCATCACCGGTGAGAATTTACCGAATTCCGCCAAAAGAAATTTGTTCTCTAAACTTTAGAATATCTTTATTTTGAGTGACTGAGTTTTACTGGGACATCTGTGTGTACCTAGGTACGTATGATTGCAAAGAGTTGTTGGACGAGCAAGCAACTTTCAAAGAGTATGCCTACTCTGATGCTTGTTACTACGAATCCTTAAAGTACTTCTTGAATTTCACGGTGGGCTTTGTAAAATATTATTACAGTTCATGATAGGCTTGGCGTGCATCATATCTATGGAGAAAGAGAATTCAAGTTTGAATAGTTAACCGTATTGAATACAGTCCTTGTGTCAAATCCATTGAGCCTCTCTAAGGTAATCAAAGATCTTTCATTGTATCGCTATATTTTATCCTAGCACTATGACTTATAGTCTAGAGTTTGAGTTAGAGTTTACATCTCGCTTATACGAGCTCATATTGATATCTCGTAATCTTAGTTGTTGAATGCTGTTCACCTATAACTTGAAAAACACTATCCTCATCATAGTTATTAGGAATCCTTGGACTTGATTGGATCGCCATGTTTTTGCGATTTGCGGATAATCAACATTGGCTACATAATCGCACACTTTTGTCTCTTTTATTTTCCAAAGAAAGCATCACTGATTTTTAATTGATTCTGCAATTGCATAGGTATTTAGCATAATATGTCATGTATAGTAATATCTGTATTAACATAAAAAATGATGATAAATACTTGGATAGATCGAACTAGTGCATCCTTTACATTATCAAAAATATGAGACATTCTCTCAGATCTTTTGTGTAAATGTAAAAGTAGTTAAGATACTTTAACTAGTCGATTAGGTCTTGACTTACGTGCCGCAATCAATGCTTTGGAGATAGGGTGTTTGAGTGTAACACCACACTTGGTAGGAGTCCACTAGCCGCATCTTTCTTTATGTTACGGGGGCACTCCCTATTAGCCGCATCTTTAACACACCCGCAAGCTTGGCGCTTTTCATCCGTGGTAAATGGCCAACACTTTTATTTGCTTAACTCCACACAACATGTCAGAATCGGATGTGGGAGGCACCGCTAACTAAGTATGGCATGCATTGCACAAGGGACTTTATCAAAGAAATTTTGTACTCTATTTCTAAAGTTTTGTGATTGTAATGAATATGTAACAAACCGTTTCCTTTTGTTTTTCTTAACTCGCAGTTATGATGAAAAAGCTTCGAGGGAGAAGATTTTGCGCAAGTTGAAGCTTCAGCACCTGCAACTCTACCACATACGAATCAGACAGTTCACGGTTGATACGTTAAAATTTCCTAGTAGCCCTTCTTTTCTATAAGTTTCACTATCTGTTATAGACTTATAGTGTGTAGACATCTATCAAGTGAACCATGATAATATGTTACCTGGAGTCAATTTAAATAAGATGTCTTGGTTTTGTTGCTCTAGTTAGTGCATTTTGAGTTGTGGTTTATTTGTCAAGTTCTGAAATTTAAGATATGTTTTCTTGGTTGTATGTGAAGATGACGTAAGAATACTCCGAGGAGGATTTACTTGCTGCGTATTTTGAGTTGCGTTTTATTGCTTGTTTGAATTTTTTGAGCTGTGTTTTATTGATTGTTTGCATTTACTTGTCAAGCGTGTTTTTGCATTATTTCTTCCAGTTTACTTGTCATAATAATGTCAGCCTCGTTGTATTTTAGATTTCCTACACGAGTTTCACGATACCCAACTTTCTCAACAAAGCAAGTCTGCAGTTGGGATGTAATAACTAGTTGTTATTTGAATGATGCTCTATTTCATCGAAAAGGTGGGAGAAACAAAGGAGCTTCAAGATTTGTAAGTTCTATGTATTCAAGTTTTGTGTTAGTAAGTTTGTATGTGTTCCTTAGAAATTTGGAAAACTCTTCCATGTATTCTTTAGAAATTTGATACTTTAAAAAAAAAAAAAAAGGTTTGATACTTAAAGAAATTTCAATTCTTTTGTTATATGAATCTGAGATGAATTGAATGAATGTGATATGCTTAGATTGAAGAAATTGTTGTCGAGTGTGGTTATGAATGTATTGAAAGGTGTATGCAGGGTACTGAATTTAGAATTCAGGCTTATTTCTGGCAGAAAATAAACTGCCGGTCAGCCTTGACCTGGTCAAAATTGGTCAATATTGACTAGGTCAAAGTCGAAACTAGCAAGAATTTTTTTTGAAAACATTAAATATTCAGAACGGCTACCTTACTAATTTTCCGTAGTAACTCCTAGGATGTTACGACCACGTTGTTACAAAAAAATTCGTAACGGTAAAGCAAATTTAATAACGAAACTAGAGTCAGTTATAACCAAAATTTGTAACGGCCACAAAGCCATAAAAAAATCACCCACTTTTGCAAGGGCTGCGTTACCAACCCACGTTTGTAAGTCATGCTAATCCCAAAATTTGGTGTAGTGGGCAGCCACCACTAATGTTGTAACTCATCAGTTTGTACCTTAAAAGCAAGCACGTTATTTATCAATATTGTTCAAATAAAGTCAACTCGTGTTGCAAGGCCAAAGCAAAGAAAAAGCCTAATCTCAAGACATCAAAGGGCCTTTCGCAAAGTATGCACATGCAGTGTGCATCTCATTGGGGCTATTTAGTTTTCAAGGGGCATGCGTTCTCTAGCTCGTGGCATGCGAAATATCACAATATTCACCTTTCCTTGGTTTGGCAACATGGCAAAATCTTGCTTTGCATCATGTATTCTCTACCCGGCTAAGTTTTATACCTTTATTGCATTTCCCCTTAATGCGCCTTCAATCAATACCCATTCCTATGTATGTCTTATGAATAAAGGGGAGAGTATGTAAAAGTACCAAGTCCTCCTACTTTTACAGAATGAGTTCGGATATTGCACCACAAAGGGTGCAATATCAATTCTCGGTCAATGCTCAATCCGAATTGCACCATTATGGGCGCAACTTATGTTCCGGACAAATATGTCCTAGACGTCAAGAATACAAGCATGAGAAAGATCTTCATCTCATTTAATGACGCATCTTTTGAGCATGCCATGTGAAAAGCCCGGCGTTAAAGTTTACTATGTTATGTGCAAGTTCTTTATGGTATGAAGATATAGATAATAGAAAAAACAAGTTGGGTGTTTTGAAAAATTTGTAACCCAAGACTCCAGGGATGTATAAATATTTTAAGGATGTTAACAAGTCTTTGCTAGCTCTTTAAGCATTGAGATATGCTTAACTAAAAACATCCATTCGGAGAAGAAGAATGTGCGAAAAAGTGGTTATGATGCCAAATTCTTGTTGCCTTGGATTCAAAACGACTATTAAAAAGAGGCGATGCAGATCCTTCAAGTTAGGACCTCAATTTCAAAGTTGTGTCAAAGCTATAACATTCGATTTATGGCAGATTAGGTGGATTAATGATGATTCTCTCGAAATCAAAATATCCGTAATTGTTCAAGATAATCGCATAGTGTCATATGTTATCGGATCGTCTTGCTAACTAAACTTCCGGCAAATCAAAATTAATTTTTTGAATTGAAAGATGACTAAATATAGTGATATTGCATAGCTTCGAGAGGATTATTTGGAAGGGGAGCTAGTGTAAGGAAGTTATACGAGACTCTATGTACATATCAAACTAGTTATGACTTTTGTAAGATTTTAAATGTAAAACAAGTACGTCCCAAGGTTCTATGCATTGATTGGGCACCGCTTCATAATGCTATTCCGGCAAGAAGTTTATTCCACAAAGGAGGTGTAAATATAGATAACATCAGGTACTTTTTTGCAATAGCGAGGAAGAAACTGCTCAACATTTCTTTATTCACTGTGTAGTTTCTATCTTGTTGAATGGTTGGAAGGCAATGTCATTGAAGGGCAAAATGGTTGAGGTTTAACCTTCGGATTGTTTGGAAATTTGGAAACAAAGTAATAGTAGGATGGTAAAAGTATAATGCATGATAGAAGAGCAAAATCTGTTGATGAACTTAAATCAGTGAACAAATAAAACATCCACTTATGATCAACGAATGGATCAACTTCTGGTTATTCGGTTTCGATCTCGCGGATTATTTTTCCAGCGGAAGTACTTTTGAAAAATTATCTTTTCAAGCTTTTTCAGAAACATAAATGAATTTGTAATAAGATTTTTATGTCATAAACCTAAAGTTTAATTACTAATATGCCCTTTGTGTCTAAGATTAGGGTTTACATACTTTGGGCACCAAGTCCTCTATCTATATAAATAGAAACTTGAACTTTGTATTCCATATACAACTAATGAGAATTCTCTCTTCTTCTTTCCCTCTACTTTGTGTCTTCTTCTCCCTTTTCTCTATTTTTTTTTTTGAAACACCCTTTTCTCTATTTCACAACACGTTATCGGCACTTTCGCTCTCAATAACTCGTCTTCTCCAAGAAAAAATCAAACGGGATTAAAAATAAATGATGGAAGAGTCCATTCCTTGAAAATTTTTCTACTATTTTGAATATTTGTTTTATATATACTTTTTGTTTTGGGATTTGTTATTATTTATTATATAAGAGGAGGGATCCCCTCACACTTTTATTATCACACTATCTCACACATTAAGCGTTATTTTTGTGAACAAAAACCAAACCGTAACGTATTTGAAGTTAATATTTTGGGGATATGTTCCTTCTTACCAAGTTCTACATACCTACAAAATGAGCGGCGTATTCCGAGACATATAAAACCACCATCTACTACTTTGAAAATGAGCCGTTGAAAATCAACGGATTTCTGACGTCGAAATTAAGACCGGTAGATTGTGAGGTTTCATATTTCGGAATGTGCTCATTTTTGGTAGGCATGTAGAACTTTGTAAGAGGAACATATCCCCAAAATATTAGCTTCAAATCCGTTACGGTTTGGTTTTTATTCGCGAAATGACGCCAAACGTGTGAGATAGTGTGATAATAAAAGTGTGAGGGGATCCTCCCTCATTATATAATGAGCAATCCTCATGAAAATCCGAAGTATTGGGTCAAGGGTCATGGAAAGACAACGTTTCAGTCAACCAAAATTGACGTACAAAATCGGTTGTCCGTTCATATTTCTTAAGTTTCATTTTTTCCTTCCAATATTACCCCCTCAACTATAGTTAATAACTCAAACGAGTTATCTTTAATCTTCTATTACTGTAGTATATTTGATCATGATTATTAGTGTATTAAGACCTAGTAGTGTAAAAACCCATCACTTCATTCAAACATTCACAAAATCATTCCATCCATCCAATTAATCATCTTGATTCCTCATAGATAAACAAAACCCAAACTCTTCATCATCTTCTCGATTCAGATTCCCAACTACAAATAAACCATTACCTAACTCTTCAAACCCATGGATTTGACTCCTAAAACTCCCCCGTGTGGGAAAACATGAATTGTTAAAAAAGAAAATTTAAAAAAGATGAAGCAAAATTCGTTTGAAAGTAGGTAGCAGAGTAGGGGAATATTGATTTTGTGTGGATTTGGGTATTAGTCCACCATGCTCATCCATTTTATCCGTTGTTTGGTGTCTTGTTAATGTTATTAAAGAAGAAGAAGAACAGGAAAAAAAAGGGAGGGAGTCCGAGAGTAGTTGAGTCCATATTATTAAACACTAGAGTTGCTTGGTAAGTGTTTGTCAAATGCTTCAACTAATTATGTTATGTAATTGCTTGTTCACCTCACCCGTAGACCAAATGTAGGCATAATCCTATGTATGTAGGATATTAGAGGAATTATTGGTGATTTATTTTGAATTCAATCGATGTTTGATGAACTGCACAAAGAAATAGAATTTATCAATGTATAGAGTTGTTTTTTTCTTAGTTGTGACATGATTTAGATGTATTCCGTGAGCTTTTCTCAATCCTTGAATAAGTGCTTTGATTTGTTCAGTTCTGTGGCCATTCCACATGAGTCACAATATTGTCTATGGTAACAACTGTGGGGATATTTCTTTAGAAGATGCTGAATCATGGTTTCCCAAGACGGTTATATCTTTGAATAAGGGAGGCTTGTGTGCCACGTTGAAGAGGGCCTTTGTTACTCCAGAAAGGGAGTCTACCGATGTCACAATGCGGATTCTGAGCTTATTCTGAAGTGATTCTAAGTTGTTTCTTATGTTGTGTCCCTCCCATTTCAAAACCAGTTCTCTTTTATTCTTTTTAAGCGCAGCCCTGCCAACGCGGACATGTCTTAGTAAGGTAAATTTATTTTGCAATATATTTTAGAACTTTTACAACTCCCCGAGAATTTTAATGGCTCGCCACTACTTAAAAATATTATTTGGGTTGGTGCAGTTGATTACCTTTAGCAAGTCTGGTGGTGTCTCAACCAAGTGGATTCAATGGTGGTGTCTCAACCTCCAATGATACATACTGCAATGAAGACGAGATGTTCTCCTACTTGTCACTTCCATTAGCATTTCATGGAAGAGTAAATGCATGAGTACCCATATTCTTTTCGGCATGACAAGTGAAGAATGATCCTGATCTTATAGCATGAGTACCCATACTCTTACATAATGTCCAGAAACAAATGCTATTGTGGCCGATGCAACTAGTTCGCAGCTTGGAAACTATCCGCACAAAGGAGGAAATTGCGATGAAGAGGCTTTTTTGAAACAACATGGTATGTGTCATGCCTTTCAGATTGTTTCTAATAGCGTCTCATATTTTAAAATGCTTTAGATTAGCAATGCTTCATGTTACATGTTATCTTCACATTTGTTGGAAGACCTCCCAATGCAACGACAATTTAACTCTTGTTAGTCTAATAGTTTGTGTAAGTTTTTGTTGTTCGAGGTGAGTTCATTGAGCATTTTTCTACACGGGTGAAAGTGAAAAGTAGGTTTCCACATTAACTTGGGTGTGAGAAAAGTAGTGTTCTACAATTTCAAAATTAATATTTTTCTTTTGTTTCCTAGATCGTGCAAAAATAAATTAAACGGGAAAGACTTATAAAATAAATTTTTGTTGTTTCGCTAGTTTCAAAGAGTTCTTAGAATCTTAGGACTACATGGTTGCACATATTAATATATTGTCTTTTGCTTTTCACTTAAAATGACGAGCACACTATGCCCGACTCCATTGGTCTATATACAATCCTGCAAGTAAGAAAATCATCATTAATAATTCTTAATCAATTACCTTATCACCGAGCCTCGCATCGCTTTATAAATACTTGTTTTTTGCAAAGACAGGAGTGGTGATGTTGATACCTCAAAAGTGGTTAAAGCCGATGAAGACGGTTTTCTTTATTGTGGGAGCCTGTGTTTATAGTAGCTTGAAAAACTTTATGTTAATTGAGTTGTTACAGTTACATGAATTTGTACACTCGGATTGTGATGACCAAATATTAGCTTTATAATAAACGCTTGCTCGTAAGTTACTTGACTTAGTATATGAACATTTTAAAAGAGTTTATTCAAGCATGAACTGGAATACTATTAGATATGGACATGTTGTGGTGAAGAATTAGTATTGAATTAATCGCCTAGGTGTTAAAACTAATTTTTACAACCTACAAATTGAAATTTGAGATCGCTTTCTTTATCAAAGTTATTTTCTTCCAGAAAAGCAATTGGAGGAAATGGAAATGAAAGTTCGAATTGAGTGTTACAAATGTTTCTAACCTTTTACTCCTCTTCTTACCAAATATACTTTATGCTTTTCAGAACTTAAAGAGGACTTTGAAGTGGTTACGCCAAGGATATTGGCAGCAAAACGAGTTTAAAGATATGTTTTTTTCTGTAGTTGAATTGTATTTTCACCGATAATTTTCTTCGAGTTCTTATGATTTAGTTGAACATTTTTGTTTGTACTGCTTTTATCCCCAAATCTTTCTTCTACAAGTCTTGGGGTGTGTGGGTTAGTGAATTTTGTTGTTTTGGGGTTTCAAATGCATAGATAATAAAACATGAGTATCTATTAAACGTAAGATATCGAACAAGAATAAAATTTACGTTTGATTGAGTTGAACTTTAGTTCTGTTAAGAACTAATTTTAGGATCGTGATGACTCAAACCTGCATTAGGGGTCCTACCTAAATAGCTATCATTTAACGCCCGTAGGTGCCTCGCCACTTTCTATAAGCAAAAAGCATTATTTCTTTCCTACGACTGGGTATAAAAATGCAATCGGGCAAATTTTACTAACACTACTACATAAATTAAAATGGGTACCTAACTTTTCGGTGATGCTATAAAATATAATGGGTTACCGGGATTTTAAGTCATATAAATTAAAATGTACTTGAGGTAGGCAAAGAAGGTTAAAAAAAAATGGGTAAATCAGATACACCAACCAAAAAAAAATACCCAACAAAACCAAGGATTGATAAAGAAGTCAAAAATGAGATGAGTACTTATATTATTGTAGAACTTCGTTCAAGTAGATAAGTCTAGGTCCGCATAATTTGTATTTCGGTAAAAAATATAGATATTAAATTGCCAAGAATGAAAACTTGGTGAAACTTAAGATTTTCAAATTTGGAATCAGATAAAGTTGGAAGGAATCGATCCAATTAGCCGATTGCTAACATGTAAGAATTTCACCGATAGATAAAATCACGTAAATGGACTACTAAATGACCGCTAGACGTGGGGGCCGATTTATAGCATATACCCATTACGCTTTTGTATGTAATGTGGCTATCTTGCATAAAGGAGATAGAGGTATGTAAGATAATAATTAAAACTACTTGTGACAATCTCTAGATTTAATAGCTAATACAAACAAAAAAGCTCCCATGTCGCTTTCATGCCTCCCCATTGCTATAAAGACATTAAGCCCCAAAAGTAAGGTGAGACATCTAGATAAATCATATATCAAGAAGCATCCATCACGCTTGAAGTTTAGTAAAAAAACGATATGAAGAAGTGCTGGAAAATGTCGGGCCCAACGCTAAGAACTTCCGTCAAAGTTACAGGGCTAATTTCTACATCATTGAAAGTTGAAAAACAATGATCGCCAGCTTAAAAACAATAACAACACGTCCATTACTAGACTAACTAAAAAAAAGACATAACGGCAAAACTACTATCAAAATACCTCGATTTGGTAATTCTGAGATAGTCTTGTTAGAAATAAACATAACCACAAAAACAGAAACCCCGCGCTATGCCACAGCATCCTGCAACACCTCCCCAAAAAGATCGCTGTAAGAGTAGTTTTCATTTGGTTGATCCTACATCAAGCTTTCACTACTCCCCACTCTAACCTCGAATTGATTGTACATTTTTTGTTTTTTTTAAAATAAAAAATTGAGTTCACTAAAATTTCCGTTGAAATAATCCTTCTATTCAATCAAATTGGTTGCATATTAATTCTATTGTTCTAAGTTCAAGGCAGCAACATAATAAGCCACCTGGATTAGAAGAAACAAATAAAGTTTTAAGGTTACAACTTACTTCTTATCGGACCTTTCAGAGAGACGCACTCAGCAAAACCGCAAACGTGGTCCGTCTATGTTAATCATTATAAGTTTATGCACGCTCCTGAAGAGCTTAATTGCAACTTTCACATGCGCATAGTTGACAATACAATCCACAAGGTATGCAATTTCAAATGATTTCTAAACACACACATTTGTACCGGGCCCCACTCTTCCCTTGCAGCCTTCTCACTCAAAATATTTGACTAAAACACAAATCATGGACATACTACCTATATCATGTGAATACAATTTCTTACCCGCTATTTTTTAGCCAAACCCCTACAACAAAGTAACACCATCTTGCCAAGTACCAACGATATGTACCAATTAGTCTTTGCATCCTAAGAGATCGACCCCCGCCCTGCATGTTATCTGTAAATCTTCAAGAGAAATTCAACCTTTCCACACTTAGTACCCATCTATTATCAATGCAAGATAAAAATCCTTCTCGTGCTTTTTATCAAACAACATCTCGAAAGCAAGTTTAATTGCTCCCACCTCACATACCCGCTTGTCTATCAAAAACGTTTTCAAGCTAAATCAGTATTAATGAAAACATTTAAACTCACCATATAGAAGGCCTCCTAAATTCTATATAAATTTGAACCATCCAATGAAATAGAAGCTTACAATGTCTCCACCCTTTGATAGCTTAAAACGGTATATCCTCAAATGTCTCATTGAAAGACAAATCCTGCATGAAGAATTGACACTGATTAATATAACGAAGAAAATGTGAGATGATGCATTAATACAACTTGTTATTCCTCTAGTTGTTCTTTGACATCAAATAAAGAACTAAGTGCAATATGAACTTAACTTACATTAGAATGATTACAATATGAAAATTTCAATATAAACTAGAAAGAAAATGTATATATGAAGAAAAATTCCGTAGTAATACAGAGTTGTACTAAGTTATGATCAGACTGTGTTAATAAAACAAGCCTCGAAACTTTCTAGGTTTTTCACCTGGATTAAGAGGAAGAGAAGAAAAAATGAGGGGGAAAGAAGGGAAAAAAAAAAAGGCACCCATACACGGTTACGTTAAGTTAACATCTTAAGGGACTAGAATGTCATTTCGCGCCGATTTTGTGCCAACCAGGAACACCCAATTGACTTTGTCCGTCAATAACGGTTGACTCAAACCTTGTATGTCCACTAGGGAAAATGGAAATCTTTGGATTTCCATGACGATAGCTCT
>JAJJWW010009333.1:0-71768 GCA_023531295.1 Papaver armeniacum | reverse complement strand
CTTAGTCCTTACTCCTTTACGTCGATGGAGCAATAGTGCGTAGCCTCATATAGCTTGCAACACGTATATAATTTATAAGTCTCTCATGTCCCAACTGGCCACCACCGGTCCGTACCCCTGATCTGGCTATTGCAATGAACCTAGTCGAAATGATTTAATTTTTGTCAGATAATCTTCCCATTGACTCAAACTTTAATAGGATAGTCAAGTCTAAGTTTGACTTGACTTGAGTCAGTTTAGTCAGTTGTTCTGTTTTCAGACAACTTAAAATCTTGTAATAAATATGTCTGTCTCTTATATTTTTTGTATCATTGAATTTCTCTGCAATATAATTCTTCTTCCTTCTTGTTCATTCTGTGTTCATTAATCTAATAATCTTGATTATCATGAGAACATAAGAATTCTCATGGTATCATACTAGCTTTCGATCCTCATTCACACCTTAATAATTTTCTCAATAATTTTTGGGATTTTACATCAATTCCGGGCAATATCAGAACAATAATTTTTCCCACAAAATAAAATTAGGGTTCTTCCAAGATTATATGGTAACAACTCGGAGATCTACTTACAACATTAATAACATTAATAGTGTCAACAACAGCAGCAGTAACGTCAACAACAACAATATCAACAATTTCTTGATTTTAGATCTACAAATTCCTCAGTCAAGACAAAATTTACATACAATGGCTTCCGCTGGTAATTCTTGCACTCTACCCTTTACAAATATTTCAAACTTTGTTTCAATGAAGCTTGATTCGTCCAATTTTCTACTCTGGCGAGATCAATTTGAGGGAGTTTTGTTCTCCTGTGATTTGTATGGTTATGTTAATGGTGATATTGTAGAACCACCATAGAAAGTTGTAGTTGATGGTGTAGAAACAGTTAATCCTAAGTGGATTTCTTGGAGAAGATTGGATAGATTTGTGTCTACCTGTTTAAAAGCAACATTTACACCAACGGTAAGTGGTGATGTTCTTGGATTGTCAATTGCTAAGGAAATTTGGGATTTTCTTGAACAAAGTTTTAAAACACAATTCACTGCTAGGAAGAGTATGTTAAGATCTCAACTGAATAATGTAAAGAAAGGAAATATGACTATTGTTCAGTATCTGCAAAAGATTAAGACCATAGCTGATTCTTTAGCTGCTTTTGGTGAAAAAGTTAGTGATGAAGATCTAATGATGTTTGTGTTGAATGGGTTAGAGAATGAATATGATGTATTTGTTATTTCATCACAAAACAGAGATAAACCTTGTACTTTTGGAGAAGTGAAGGCTAGGTTACTCTCTCATGAGAAATTCCTTGCTGAAAGACATCAGAGTAACACTACTATTTATGATGATCAAAATACAACTGTTTATGCAAGAAATGGTCAATCAAGAATACAAATAGAAGAAATGGTGGAAATCAAAGGAGTGGAACTGGTGGTCCTTATAAAAATAGTCAATATCAACATGGGTCTACTTCAGGATCTTCAAATACTTCATATCACAATGGGTCTACTTCAAATGGTAATAGTGATAGAAGACCATATATTGATTTCTCAAAAGTGTTCTGTCAAATTTGTAAAAAGAATGGTCATATGGCATCTAGGTGTTTCTTCATATATCATCCACCTCAAACTGGGAATTCTACTACTTCACAAGCTCATTATGTTGCTTCAGATGTTCAACAAAGTTATCAACAACCATTAGCTTCTTCTTCTAGTGTTCATCAAGCTTTTACAAGTGTAAATGATTCTAGTTCTGCAGTTAATGATGATCCCTCTTCAAGTACTGTTTGGATATCTGACAGTGGAGCATCAACACATATGACTGGTGATAGATCCATTCTTACTAATACTTCTAATTACAAAGGCAAAGAGCATGTGGTTATTGGCAATGGTAAGTCTCTATCTATTAACTTTACTGGCAGTTCAACTATTCAGACTCCAACAACTAGTTTTGTTCTAGAAAAAGTTTTACATGTGCCTGATATGCAACATAATTTACTGTCAGTAGCTAAGTTTACCAAGGATAATGTTTGTTATATCACATTTGATCCTTTTGGTTATGAGATAAGTGGTCTATATGATCATGTGCTGTTTGCTAAAGGGAAAATGGTTAACAATTTATATCCCATATCTACACCTAAACTGCAGTATGCTTTTTCTTCTCTAGTTGCTTCTTTTGATTTATGACACAGTCTATTAGGACACCCTTCATCAAAAATCATTCATCAATTACATACTGATAAGCTAATTCTTTTAAAATATTCTCCAAAAGATACTCTTTGTCATCCTTGTCAATTAGCTAAGAGTAAAAGACTTCCATTTCATGCTTCTACTTCTCATACTACTTCTCCTCTTGCTTTAATTCATTGTGATGAATGGGGTCCTGCACCAGTGTCTTCTTTGTCTGGTTTTAGATATTACATCTTATTTGTTGATGATTTTTGTAGATTTCATTGGATTTATCCAATGCAAGCTAAATCTGAAGCTTTAACCTGTTTTCAACATTTTAAATCTCTTACTGAAAATTTATTCAACACTAAAATTCTTTCATTTCAAACTGATGGTGCTAGTGAATTGGTTAAAGGTGCTTTTAAACTGTTTTTGGAGTCTTGTGGTATTAATATGAGAATTTCCTGTCCAAAAACACCTGAGCAAAATGGTCTTGCTGAAAGAAAACATAGACATATTACAGAAATGGGTAATACTCTTTTGTTTAATGCTCATTGTCCTAAGGAATTTTGGTATGATGCCTTCTTAGCAACTACTTTTCTCATAAACAGAACTCCAACCCCATTACTTCACAATAAATCTCAATTTCAATTTTTGTATAATGAACATCCTAATTATTCTTTACTTAGAGTTTTTGGCTGCATTTGTTATCCATTTCTTGGTCATTCAAGGCCTGACAAGTTATCTCCAAAATCTTGAAAATGTGTTTTCATTGGTTATAGTTCCTTACATAAGGGTTATAAATGCTATAATCCTCTTTTAAAGAAAACTTACATTTCAAGACATGTTATTTTCTCAGAAAATGAATTCTATTTTTCAAATTCTTCTTGTTCTGATTTACCTACAATTACTGAACTTTCTTCTACTGATACTCAGTCCTCAGTTCATGTGTCTTCTATAATTACCAGATCAAAAACTGGTATTACAAAAACAAAGGTTTTTCATGATCATGTTTTACATCATTCAGTTGTTCATCCTGTTCCATCTGTTTTTTCTTCTTTACTTACTATTCCTACTGAGCCAAAATCTTTTAAAACTGCTATTCAAGATCCAAAATGGAAACTCTTTATGGGAGATGAGAATACTGCATTGCTTAGGAATGATACTTGGGATTTAGTTGACCCTGAACCACACATGAATATTCTGGGATGCAAGTGGGTTTATAGAGTCAAGTTAAAGTCAGATGGTACATTGGATAGACTTAAGTCAAGATTGGTGGCATTAGGTTATAATCAGCAAGATGGAATTAATTATGGAGGGACTTTTAGCCATGTTGTAAAAGCAACTACAGTTAGGGTAGTTTTAACTATAGCTGTTACTAGATTTAGATCATAAAGCAATTCGATGTTTCCAATGCTTTTCTGCATGGTGATTTGTTTGAGGATGTTTACATGAAACAACCACATGGGTTTGAGAGTGTTGAATTTCCACACAAAGTTTGCAAATTGAAGAAGAGTCTTTATGGGTTGAAACAAGCCCCAAGGGCTTGGTTTGAGAAATTTAGTGCTTCATTACTTTCTTATGGTTTTGTGAGAACCGTCTCTGATTACTCAATGTTTGTCTATAGTTATGATTATGATATGATGATTTTACTTCTTTATGTTGATGACATTATATTGACTGGTTCATCTGAAGTTTTACTTAGGCATTTGATTCACCATCTTAGTACTTCTTTTGCAATGAAAGAATTAGGTGATTTATATTTTTTTTTGGGAATTGAAGCTACAAGAACTACTAACAGTATTTTACTAACTCAAAGAAAATATACTTTGGAGTTATTGGAAAAGGCAAAAATGTTGGAGTGCAATTCTTTTAGCACACCAGTTGCAAAGGGTCATAGAGTTTCAATTTCAGATGGTACTTTACTTACAAATGCATCTGAATACAGAATTATAGTTGGTATGCTTCAATATTTATGCTTAACAAGACCTGATATTTGTTTTGGACTTAACTATGTGAGTCAGTACATGCATGCTCCTACTGATGTTCATATGCTATTAGTTAAAATAATCCTGAGATAATTAAAGGGTTCCATTGGAGTTGGTATTACAATGAGAAAGGGTGATATTAGTTCTTTGACAGCATATACTGATTCTGACTAGGGGAATTGTCCTGAAACTGCAAGATCTACTTGTGGTTATGCTATTTTTCTTGGTTCTTCTTTGATATCTTGGTCTAGTAAAAAGCAGCCAACAGTCTCAAGGTCTACAACTGAGGAAGAGTATAAATGTTTGTCAGTAGCAACTGCAGAGCTGGAGTGGTTGTCATCTGTTTTATCTGAATTGCATATTTCCTTAGCAAAGCCAATTACATTGCACTGTGACAATACAAGTGCTATTTACTTATCAGCTAACCATGTGTCTCATTCCAGGGCCAAACATATAAAGATTCATTACCATGTTGTCATAGAGTTGATCACAAGTGGTTTTTTATCAGTACAACATATTGCTTCAGAAAACCAGTTAACTGATTTGTTTACTAAAGGTCTCTGTGCACCAATTTTTAGTTCTCTACTGCATCAACTATTGGGTACAACTACTTCACCAACTACTACTGATACTTCTACTTCAGAGGTTGATTTTACTGCTAATATATCTACTACTTCTACTGATTATTTGGACTCTGCTCCTTATCATACAAGGCTTTCTTCTTTTTATTCTTATATACTGCTGTTGTTCTTTGCTCTTTGTTTTACATGTTTCAAACTGTATAATGTCTCCCCTTATCAGTTTGAGGGGGGCTAATAGGATAGTCAAGTCAAATAAGTTTGACTTGACTTGAGTCAGTTTAGTTGAGTCAGTTGAGTCAGTTGTTCTGTTTTCAGACAACTTAAAGTCTTGTAATAAATATGTATGTCTCTTGTATTTTTTGTGTCATTGAATTTCTCTGCAATATGATTCTTCTTCCTTCTTGTTCATTCTGTGTTCATTAATCTTTACTTTCAATAATCTTGATTATCATGAGAACATAAGAATTCTCAAACTTCGTCAATTGAGAAACTTGTGACCTCAAATCTTTCTGTTAACCAAAATATGTTTTGCGGCAATCCTTAAAGCTGCTAACTGATTAAACATCTACCGGAAAAAAAAAACAGAAAAAAAAGAAAAAAAGCGAAAAAGTTATCAAATGACCCAAAACTGTTCCATGACCCGCTAAGCCGGAAAAACTGCCTACTAATAGTATAAACCAAAGTGCGTTTCTCAACCCTGCAGAAGCAGAAACAAGGGCCATACTGCTTGCAACTGAATTTACTGTACTAGTTGGTCTTGAGAATGTTATCAATATCTTGCAGAGAAGGTGGTCAAGATAGTGGAGGAATGGACTGACAATCCTTTTTTTTTTTTTGGATAAAAAAGGTTAGTATATTAACTAAGAAATATAATACATGAGATCAACAATTTCATTTTTATCAAATACATTAGAAGTAGTATTCTCTTTTTGCACTTGCTGGTGCAAGTGCTTCGACATGTGTTGAAATCTTCTAATCCTTGCTTCCATGATTTAATCCCTTGGAGATTAAATCATGGAATATTTGTTGGTTGGTCCAAAGCCCACATAGTTATTTATATAAAATAGTAGTTTAGGTATTTTTAAAATAGTCATTATACATATGCACGTGCACAGGACCAGGGAAGAAAATTTGGGTCTAATGTTTTTTTCTTTTAATTATGCACTTCCGCTTAATGGACTCTTAATGGACTCCCGGTTAGTGGACTCTTAATGGACGCGCCTGCCATTAATTAGACTCATGATAATAATACCTATTGGTAATTTCTACTTAAATCATTTAATCTTCAAATCAGTGCGGGAAAAAAGAAAGCTTGCAGGTAATTCCTACTTAAATCATTTAATCCTCCAAATCAGTGCGGAAACAAGAAAGCTTGCAACTGTCAAGTTTATGTTTATCAAAAGATATAGGAATAATGTTCCCCATAATCTGGCAAACTGTGCCTTAACTCATTATTCTAATATGTGGTGACTTTCATCCAAAGCCTCACCCCTGTATCTTTTTGCTTGTTCAAGCAGAGAAAAGTGGGTCTTATACCATGTTATTTTTTTATTTTTTATTTTTTCTGGACCTGGATCGTTTTGATCTGATTCATAGAGATTTGACTGAAACCACCTGACTCATTTGGATGTGACTCAATATGTTTGTTTTTTGAGCCAGATCAACGCAATTGACTCAAAAATATACTCCCTCCGTCTTATTTTAGACGAAGGGGAAAGTGTTTTCACGTAGATTAAGAAAATGGAAAGAGATTATTTTTTTTCCATATATATCCCTTAATAATAATTGTTAAAATTTAAATTTAAATTTTCCTTGTTTTTTGGTTGATTCCAATGTTTCTAAAGTGGTTTATTTCATCTATTTTGGAGAAAAAGCCCCTTCCAAATTAAAAATAAAGTGTGAAAATTATGGAAACCTTTCATTTTGAGTCGATGATTTTGTTACCTGACTGGCTGACTCAAATTGGTATGAGTCAGCTAGCGAGTCAGATCTGACATAAATTGAAAAACAAACGGTATAACATATGAATCGCGACAAGTTAGGGGTCGACTTAGATCCAGAATAAAGTCATTACAGACGAACATAACCGATAGTAACTGACACTATCAGTACATCTATGACACAGTTAAGCATAAAATAAACCACACACTATATGACACATGTCATAGAGACACATGACAAATATAAATTGTCTAACACTGCCCCTTAAATGATGTACTATCACCCAAAAAACTGCTCACTGACATAGTGCATCATTTGGCTATGTTATCTGAAAAATGGCTCCTTGGGCAGACCTTTAGTAAAAAGATCAGCAATTTGATGCAGAGTGGAAACATACTTGCACTTGAACAAAACCTAAAATAACCAAGTCTCTAATAGTGTGAAAATCCATTTCAATATGCTTACAACATGTAAAACTGGATTTGCAGCAAGACTTGCAGCACCAATATTGTCACAATACAATGTACACGGAGCAGTAACCTTGAATCCCAATTCATTCAACACATAAAAAGACCCACCAAACTTCAGTAGAAGTTAGTGCTAATGCCTTGTAATCATCCTCGTCATCGGATCCGAGATTATAATTTTCTTTTTAGAAGAGAGAGCCACCAAATTTGGACCTATAAAGACACAATGACCAGCAATACACTTTCTGGTATCAGGGCAACCATCCCAATCACTGTCACTATAAACATAGATAATAGAACTATCTCCTTTGGTAAACTTAATGCCAGAGCCTAAAGAACCTTTCACATACCTCAAAATTCTTTTAACTAATTGCAGATGAACACCTATAGGCTATTGCATGAATTGGGAAACATAGTTGACAATAAAGCTCAAATATGGTCTTGACATAGTTAGATACTGAAGTTCACTTACTAAAGATCTGTAACTAGATGCATCAGATAGAGGATTACCATCATATAAAGAAGCTTTCTTTTCAGGTTCAACTGGAGTTTTACAAGTCTTGCATTCAAGCATATCATGCTTTTTGAGTAGCTCAAAGAGAGTACATATTTTGAGTCAGCAGAAGGGTATGAGTATCAGTATTCAAATATGCTTCAATGCCAAGACTCAATGGTCCCAAATCCTTCATAGCCAATTCAGCTTTCAAAACTAGAATATAATCACTAAGTTGAGTAGCAGAAGCACTCACTAGGTTAATATCATCAACATAAACCAGAAAAACCATCTTAAATGAAATAAAATATTAAATTGTCATCAACAATAAAAAACCATTCTTGAGCATAAAAGTGCTAAATCTCAAACCATCTTAAATGAAATAAAAAATATATTAAATTGTCATTAAACATTTTCAAATAACGAAAGAAAGCCATGAAGAAAACCATTCATCCAAGTCATGAAAACCATTACTAAATCTAGACTAAGAATGCATCTAATAGGAAACTTAACCACAAGACTTCTCATAGTCAACTCCATCAATTTGACTATAGCCTTGAGAACCAATCAACTTGCACACAAAATATGGATGTTTCGGATTCACAAAAATAGGTGGTTGCTTCATATAAACATTTTCAGAAAGAAAGCCATGAAGAAAAGCGTTTGACACATCCAATTGTCTCATGAACCAACCATTACTAACAACTAGACTAAGAATGCATCTAACAGTTGCAAACTTAACCACAAGACTAGAAGTCTCTTCATAGTCAACTCCATCAATTTGACTATAGCCTTAAGCAACCAATCTAGATTTGAACCTTTCTAGTGTGCCATCAGGTTTGAGTTTAGTCTTATAGACCCATTTACAACCTAACACATTCATACCAGGAATAAAAGGAACTTCTTCAAAAGTATCATTGCTATACATGGCTTCATACTCATTTTTCATAGACTTTATCCATCTTGGATCCTTAATTGCTTGACTAAAATATATTGGATCAACCAATGAATCCACAAGAGTAGTAAATGCCTTTGGTATTGGATGTTTTAAGTTTGTTCTATGAATCCAAGCTACCAATTTATCATCTAAACCCTTTTTCTTATAATTCCAGATTTAGACCTTGTATGTATTTGAGAAATAGTAGAAGTATCATGATCATCAGTCAATGGAGAAGAAGATTATACCTGCTCAGCTGGAGAAGTTGATATATCTGAAGAAACAAGTAACTTAGAAGATATATTCTCAGTAGATGTTGATGCAACGGGTAGAAGTAAAAATGAATTAGGATAAGTATCCATGTCTGCATAAGAAACAGTTGTACCAACAAAAGAAAATACATTCTCATTGAATATGACATGAGTAGTAGTGTATACTCTATGGGTCTTATAATCAAAACATCTACATCCTTTATGAAAAGGACTATAGCCAATAAAAACAAAGACAGAGGACTTTGGACTCAACTTATCCTTCCTGCAAATTTTGGAATCACAAGTATCCAAAAACTTAAAAAGAGAAAAGAAAAAAGTCTAGCACATTTGAGAATAACACTTCATATGGACACTTATAATTCAACATTTTAGAAGGAGTTCTGTTTACTAGATAAGTAGCACTTAGAAACGCATCAAACCAGAAAGACTTTGGCATTGAAGCATTAAACAAAAGTGTATTAAGCTGTCTATGTTTCCTTTTAGCATCTCTATTTTGTTGGTGTAAATGAAGACAATAGATTCTAAGAGAAATTCCATTATTATCAAGAAATTCTCTAAACAATCCTTTAGTTAACTCCAAAGCTACATCACACTGAAACTCTTTAATCTTGGAGTTCAAAAGATTTTCCATTAACTTTTTGAATAAAATGAAATAAGACAAACTATCTGACTTATACTTCATTGGACAAATCCAGTTGTATTTACTGTAATCATCCATGAACATAATGTAATATTTATATCCTAAAGTAGAAGAAACAGGTGAAGCTCCCTAGATATCACAATGGACTACTCCTAAAACACAAGTTAGAGTAGATAAAGAACTCGACAAAAGGTAAACACACACTCTTGCCTAACCGACAAGAAGTACAAACCGGCTCAAAAGAGTTATTGAGAGCTTTATAACATAAGAAGTAGCTAATTTCTTTATAATCTTGGATGCAAGATGTCCAAGTCTTTGGTGCCAAATGACAGAGTAAGCGAGATAGAAGCGGCCAATAAAGATGATGAACATGTAGCACATGAAATGACTTGAGTGGATACGAATTGTTGTGCATAAGACCTTAAGCAAGAATCTGATTATTCTGCAAAGATTGATGTTGTATCCCCATGGTAGAAATTCAAATGAACAATTATTGTTAGCAATAAACTTTTCTATAGAAAAAAGATTGTGTTTGATGGAGGGCACAAACAACACATTATTTAAATCAAAAGAAGTATAACTATTACTACAACCAGAAGAAATAGTTAGTTTACTAGATAGGACACATGTTGTGTTTGTTAATTTGAGAAGAGATTTTAGGTTATGAGGATTTACTAGTATCTGATACCATGTAGGAATTGAGATTAGATTGATCAAAGAGTAAAGCCATTGACACTATCAGTACAGATAGGACACGGTAAACATAAAATAAACCACACACTATATGACACATGTCATATAAACACATGACATATATAAACTGTCTAACGAATATAAAGTCAAGAACGACCCTGGAATTATTAGGGGAAAAATAACCAAAATACGCTACACTAGGTATTAAAGAAATTGAAATACGCGTTGTTGAGCTTATACACAAATGGTAGGAAATAATTATTCACTTTGAGTTCGAAAGCTTTAAATTTTAAATAAAAATACTCCATAATTTAAGAATTAATTCAAATAACGCAAGATGATTTCAGAATTTGATTATATCATAAATAAAATGATGATGCGTGACACTATATTATCGGTGGGAATATATAAACAAGAAAGAAATTGAGATAGATCGGTTGACTAGTTAATTGATGAGTTTATTACCATCTGTTTTTAGAATCTCGACCCTCGTTATTAAATAATGCACAAAGTCGGACTCTGTTCAAAGAAACGACAATTTAAGGCTGCGCACTGACCATTTCCAGACCCAAAAGAAAATAATTTTTTTTTGAGAACCAACAATAAACCAGAAACTGTAATGCATAAACACAATAATATGGATACCTGGACGAGAATGTCAAAACAGTGTAGGGTTGCATCCGCCGCAGCCACTGATTAACAACCCCACCCCATTATTGGTGACACCATATCTCAGCTGCCTTATCCTTTCAGTATTCAGTGAGACAGCAACTTAAGTAAACGTAGGAATGGAAACTCCTATATATACATATGAATGTGTTATGAGTTTACATGGCAAGACGTAGACCTATCGTATAATGTGTACGCGTGGGTGTGGATGTTGATTTAGACAGCTTAGCTTGACTTGATATGACATTCATGAAATGAGAGCGGGTCTCTCAAATCTCTCTCTCGATCTCGTATGGCCACACTTCTCTTACCCGTCTTATGTCGATGGAGCATAGTGCGCAACCTCATATAGCTTGCAACACGTACAATTTACGAGTCTCACGTCCCAACTGGCCACCACCGGTCCGCAGCTACTAGTCGAAATGAATTAATTTTCGTTAATGAATACGCGTCCTTCAAATCTTTCCATTGACCCAAACTTCGTCAATGCAAAGATTGTGAACTAAAATCGTTCTACTGACCAAAATATGTACCGCGGTGAACTAAAATCTACTTCGTGCCTGTAGATACCTGAAAAAATACCAACGAAGAAGTGCGGCCTCCCCGTATCCAAAAGAAGGCACGAAGCAGTGCCCCACCTAATGGGGAGGCATCAGGTCCTCCCCTTATCCCGAAGGTGGTGCTATTAAACGAGTCATTCCCCATAGCGTCCAAACGCACGTGCAACGGTTAGAAAGGACATACCTTCTAGAAGAATCTGAGGTACAGTTGTACAGTCAGAAGAGGCAGTAGTAAGATAAGGAAAATAGAAAAGGACACACACCTAACACTCCCATTTGAGGAAATAACTATAAATAGGGGCCTTTTCCCAATGAAAGGACTCAGTGATATCATTGTGGGAAATTGCGTTCTACTTCTAGGAACTAGTCTCTACAACCTAATTCTATATGTACCCTGTATATTCCTTACTGTGTACATTTTGGCGACCACAGTGGGAGACTAGGTCACTGGATTAGCGCACGATTCATCGCATGGACACTGACAGATTCACACGCCAGGCTCAGCCGCGCGTGTACGGACCGCTTACTGAAATAGATCAAATGTTGTCTGATATAGAGGAAAATGATCGCCAAAGACAAGCCCTTTTGGCGAAGTTGGCGGCTATCGATCCGTCACCTAAAGGAAATCGTGAAGAGGGTCTGGATTCGCCTCGGTTGAATCACGGGGGCGACTTCGATCAAGACCAAAGGTTTCGGACACCTCAAGGGCGATCTACAGCTAACCAATCTGCTAACCAGCCTATGACGGATGAACAAGCCCGGATCGCTTTATCAGATGGGAGATTTACTAAGCTGCTTGAAGAAAAGTACGGCCTTGAGACTCAAGCTAGTGCCTATACCATAACATCGCCTATCCCATCAGATATCCTGTCCAGGCCAATGCCTGCTAAGTATAAGACACCAAAGTTTAGGCTGTTTGAGAGAAGTGGTAATGCGACATAACACATGCACCGCTTCACTATGTCACTTAATGAGTATGCCCAGGACGAAGTTGTATGTATGAGAGAATTTGGGAAAACCCTGACAGGAGACGCCTTCACTTGGTACATCTCTTTGAAACCCAACATCATACGGTCATGGGGAGAGATGCAACAAGCGTTTATGCAAAAGTTTTACTCCAAACCCGTGAAAATTTCCATTTCTGATTTGGGGAACACCAAACCGCGAAGAGGAGAGAGACTTAAACCCTTTGCGGTATGTTTTAGAAGCGAGTCTCTCAAATGCCGGACAGAGGTACCTGAAGAAGAATTGGTAAACATCTGTATATTGATGCTTGAACCTAAGACACGCCGAATGTTTGAAAACGCCCAGATAACCATGTTTGCTGATCTTGAGGAAGCGTTCGCCAGGACTGATGCGACTAATGAAGAAATCGAAGCGGCTGAGAAATCATGGTCTCACTCGGTCGCCTACGCTAAGGAAGACGGTTCAGGAGCGCCAAAGAGGCGAGGTCCGCCGGGCAATGATAACAGACGAGGTAAAAGGAGAGCAGAGCAAGAACCACCTGACTTCCCATGTTCCTATGAACAAGCGGTTGGCCTACTAAAAGAATGGATCGCGAATGGAGACATCACCCTCCCAGAGCCTAGGAAGGTTCCTACTGATGCGGACAAGCGTAACCCACGCTATTGTTTATTCCACAGAAGGGTAGATCATCCCACTAGGGAATGCCGAAATTTCAAATGGGCGATCTATAACAAACAACGGGATGGGGAAGTAGATGTTGGAGGCGATAATGACATACAAGATAACCCGCTACCAGACCACGGAGTAGCATCCCTGACTCATGATCCTAGAGAAGGAGAGGAGTGCTCGATGGAGGTAGCTGAAGCGGAAGAAATATATGCGGTGTCATCAAGCGGCACAACTGAACAAATATCAAAAACAGTGGCGAAAAAGCCTTTATTTGCGAACTTCTTCAACGCTCTGGGCTTTGATGCCGCTCAGAGACACCTGGCGTCAATGTTTCTAACTAGAATCGCAGCCCGAGAAGATGTGAGCGCCTACCTGGACAGAAAGTACCCACTTCCCACCAATGTTATAACCTTCACTAAAGAAGACAAGGCTGTGAATAGCGACCATACACGTCCGTTATATCTTACGTCAAGGGTAAGGAATGACACTTTCAAACGGGCGTTTATTGACACTGGTGCATCGCTCAACTTGATACCTTTACACATCCTGAAAAGTATTGGCGGAAAGGAGACAAAAATCAAGAAATTTCAAACCAGGATCTAAGGCTTTGGCGGTTTGAGTCAACACACAATTGGGACAATCAACCTCGAAGTCAAGGTCGGTCCAATAAACGCGATTGAGCCATTTCACGTGATGGACGTCAATTCAGCATACCATATCCTATTGGGGAGACCATGGCTGCACAAGCATAGAGTGGTATCATCTACCTACCATCAATGCGTCAAATTCATCCTCAAGGGAAAACAGAAGAGGGTCCGAGCCACCGAGAACCCCTTCTCTGCCGATGAAGCGTGTTATGCCGAAGCAGCTTTCTTCGATGGCTTAAGCGAACCAAGCGAAGTGGTGACTCGCATCCATTCGATCCCAATCCCAGACGACTTATCAAGAAGGAAGTTCCAGCCAAGGACGGAAGAAAGACTATGTCGAAGCGGATAAGCAACGTTTTCGAAAAGTATCTCGCCCGGATGGACGCCATGTGTATCACTTATAGCAATTAGCCCGGGAGCCCCCAACAGCAGAACTCAACATCGTAGAAGCAATGGAAACTTTGAAAGTTGAGGACGCTCCCCACGCTTGGGAAAGAAAGACGAAGAACGCGCCACCCAAGCATGACGAAGCGACGAAGAAGGTAAACCTAGGGACTGAGGAGGACCCGAAATGGATTGAATTTGGAGCGGCCCTGACAGACGAAGAGAGCCATGAGTTGCATGAACTGCTGAAAGAGTACAAGAATGTCTTCGCCTGGTTTTACGAAGATATGCCAGGATTGAACCCCGCCCTGGTCTGTCACGAGCTAAAAGTCAACCCAAGCAGCAGGCCCATAAGGCAACCTCGACGCCAATTTCATTATGAAACCGAGGCACAGATAAAAGAAGAAGTCATGAAGCTATTAGAAGCAGGGTACATTAAGTCCATACATTACCCAACATGGCTCGCAAACATTGTACCAAGAGAGAAAAGAACGGAACTATTCGATGTCCGCGTGGATTTCCGGGACCTGAATCGCGCCTGCTCTAAAGACGAGTTTCCCCTCCCCAACATCGATATGACAGTGGACGCAACGTGCGGGTACGACATGTACGCATTCAAGGATGGACATAGTGGTTATAACCAAGTCAGGATGAAAGAAAGCGACGCGGCCAAGACGGCGTTTTCCACGCCCATAAGAAACTTCTACTATGTTGTCATGCCCTTCGGATTAAAAAATGCTGGTGCGATCTATCAACGGGCGATGAATTCCATCTTTCATGATATGAATCACGAAATTGTCGAGATATACGTAGATGACCTTGTGATTAAGGCAAAAAGCGAGGAGAATTCGCCAACATCTTCGTCGGGTCCTCCAAATGATGCCGAAATTTCAATCTAAAGATGAACCCGCCAAGTGTGTGTTCGGAGTCACCAAGGGGAAGTTCTTGGGGTATCAAGTCACCAGTAAATGGATCGAGGTCGACGCCGCTAAAGCCGAAGCCATTATATCAATGTCGCCGCCCAAGAACAAACAAGAACTTCAGAAGTTGATAGGAAAAGTTTCTTACGTGAGGCGTTTCATCCCAGGACTGGCGCAGACCTTGAACCACTTCTTCCCAATGCTCAAAAAGGATGCGAAGTTCACATGGGAGAAAGAGCAACAAGAAGCCTTTGACACAATCAAAAAATATCTTATCCACACGCATGTCTTACGCCCACCCATAAAAGGCGAACCCCTGTATCTATATCTTGCACATACGGAAAATGCAATTGGAGTGTTGGTCGCTCAAGACATGGGAGGAGCCAACCTTATCCCCATCTACTATCTCAGCAAAACCCTGAAAGATGCTGAGCTTTGGTACACGCCCATTGAGAAAGCTTGTTTACTATTAATCCTAGCAATGTAGAAGATACGCCATTACCTCCTAAAACATAAATGCTATGTGGTAGCAGCAGCTAACCCAATTGTCTATCTAACCACCAAGCCCATCCAATATGGCAAGCTGGCGCGTTGGTCAATGCAGCTGTTGGAATTTGATTTCACACCAATACGACCTCAAGGGGTCATGCTACAAGCGATTGCATACCTACTAGCAGCCTTCCCAGGATCATATACTTCTAACATTCATACCGATCTCCCTGGTGAAATCGGGCCGTAGCGTAAGAAGTGTCGCCCGAAAATGGAAGATGTCGTTTGATGGTTCCTCCTACGGAGGTCACGGAGGCGCAGGTATCGTTTTGAATCACCGTAAGGCGAATTCAAACCATATGCCTACAAACTCGATTACCCCTGCACCAATAACGCAGCAGAATATGAGAGCTTCCTCATAGGGATGCAAATGGCGCTAGAAATGGGCATCTACGACTTAGAGGTCATGGGCGACTCGAGGCTCCTTGTGAACCAAATGGAAGGTGATTTTCATGTGAAGGAACCAATACTGGCGGTTTATCGAGATAAAGCCCAAAGGCTAATGCGACGTTTTGACCACATTGCTATAGAACACATGGGGCGTCTAGTGAATAAGCATGCAGATGCACTGGAAACCATGGCGTCAAAGCTGCAAATGCTACAAGGAGACAAAGAAGTTATCACCATCATCAAGAAAACCTCACCTATGGCCTTATAGGAAAGAGCCGCTATGGAAGAGTTGGACTGGCGACGAGTGATAATAGAAGATCTCAAACGACCACCAGAAGAAAGACAACTTTCATGGAAAATGTTAAAAAATTATACTCTCCTTGAAGGAGACTTGTATTTCATTACAACTGGAGGAGGACTATGCAGATGCCTTGGACCAAATGAGATCAAAGAAAAATTAGAGGAGATACACTCTCAAACTTGCGGCCACGCCACGTCTATCATGCTGCATCGACGAATTCAACGAGCAGGATTTTACTGGCCAGACATGGCTGAGCATGCTAAAGCGCTTCAAGACAATTGTTTGATTTTCCAAGGCGCTCCTCAAGAGGCGGAAAATCATATATTATCCCAAATTTGATTTTCTCTCGCGAATAAATACTTGCCGAGGAGGACGCAGAGGATTGAGAGAACCATATATCGCCTATCTAACAAATGGTACATTACCAAGTGATAAAAAGGCCGCCCTTCGGTTAGTCAAGAAATCGGGAAGATACTTTGTCCTTGACCGAAAGCAATTCCGGAAAAGCTTCAACCAGCAAACCCTGACATGCCTCGACAAGGCGTAGGCTCTCAAGGTTATGGACCTAACTCATGATGGCGAGCATCAAGGGAAGGCCAGATTGTTTGCGCAAATTTATGAAGTAAAGCTACTACGGCCTACAATGGAAAGCGACACGGCCGAGTATGTCCGAAATGTGAATAATGCCGATTCATGGAAATCTGATACATGCCCCGCATACCACGCCGCACAATGTCGTGCATCAAGTTCCTTTCCATACTTGGGGATTTGACATCATTGGACCCATCACGCCGAAATCCTCCAAGCAAAGACGAATACATCATAACATCTACAGAGTGCTTTACTAAGTGGGTAGAGGCGATCCCATTAAAGAACACTACTGGTGCCACCATTTCCGCCTTCATTAAAGAACACATCATCACGCGTTTCGGAATACCTATGTGCATTGTGTCTGAAAATGGTACGCCCTTTGTTAATAGTGACGTAAAGGACTTGCTAGCATCCTTTAATGTCAAACTAAATACGTCTACTCCTTACTATCCAAAAGGGAACGGGAAGGCCGAAGCAACCAACAAAATCTTGCTATGTATCCTCAGCCGAAGTCTATATGATAATAAACGACTATGACATGAAGAATTACCCATGGCACTTTGGGCATATCGCACCGCAAAAAGATCCTCCACCGGAGCCGCACCATACACTCTAGTCTATGGAGAAGACGCCATTCTGCCAGCAGAAATCGTCATCGCATCTGCCCGAGTCATTGCAACAAGCGGTCTCCAAGCCGAAGATAGTAAAAGATTCCAAGTATTGGACACGATTGAGGAAAAGCGAGATATCGCACATGCCCATGCTGAGAAATACCGTGCACGAATGGAACGAGCTTACAATCAAAAGGTTAAACCAAGAAGTTTTGCCGTAGGTGATCTAGTCCTCGCCATCTCACATCATGTTCCTCGAAATGAGAGCGCGAGGAAATTCGCACCAAACTGGGAAGGCCCGTTCAGAGTCATTGAAACGGCAGACAGTGGCTACTACAAGATCGAACACGCAGATGGTACTCCCATAAAGGGAAAAGCCAACGATAAAATTAATGGGAAGTGGCTAAAAACTTTCTACATGTAACCAATCCGCCATATGAATAATGCGTGTTTTGACTCTTCGGTGCGTAACACAAACAGATCCACAATAATCCTTCTCACAAAGAGGAGTTCCTAAGAAACCCCATGCCTTATGCATGGCAACGGGTGACTAAATCCTCATCCTTGATAAAAGGAAGAGTGTCTAAATCCTCTATGTACCCACTCTTTGGGACATGAGTGCCTAAGAAACCCCTCACGCGTTACACATGGCAACGGGTGACTAAATCCTCGTCCTTGATAAAAGGAAGAGTGTCTAAATCCTCTATGTACCCACTCTTTGGGACATGAGTGCCTAAGAAACCCCCCACGCTTCACACATGGCAACGGGTGACTAAATCCTCGTCCTTGATAAAAGGAAGAGTGTCTAAATCCTCTATGTACCCACTCTTTGGGACATGAGTGCCTAAGAAACCCCCCACGCCTTACACATGGCAACGAGTGATTAAATCCTCGTCCTTAATAAAAGGAAGAGTCTAAATCCTCTATGTACCCACTCTTTGGGACATGAGTGCCTAAGAAACCCCCCACGCCTTGCACATGGCAACGGGTGATTAAATCCTCGTCCTTAAAAGGAGTGTTCAAAACCCTCCTTATACTCGCTCTCTGAGAACATAAGTGCCAAAGACATGACCCTGGCGTCCTTAATGACGCACGCGCCCTTGATAACATCTCCATTCATAAAATTTCTAAAAAAAAAGAGAGAATGGGAAAGCACATATTTTACTCCCATTAAGAAATGGCCCTAGCATCCCTAATGGCGAAGGCGCCTTCAGCAACATCTTCATTCGTGAAAATTCCTAAAAAAAAAAAAAGGAAGGGGAGAGCACATCTTTCCCTCCCATTAAGGAATGGCCCTGGCGTCCCTAATGGCGCAGGCGCCCTTGACAACATCTTCATTCATGAAAATTTCTATAAAAAAAAAGGGAGAGCACATCTTTTCCTCCCATTAAGGAATGGCCCTGGCGTCCCTAATGGCGCAGGCGCCCTTGATAACATCTCCATTCATGAAAATTCCAAAAAAAAAAAGAAGGGGAGAGCACATCTTTCCCTCCCATTAAGGAATGTCCCTGGCGTCCCTAATGGCGCAGGCACCCTTGACAACATCTTCATTCATGAAAATTTCAACAACAAAAAAAAAAAAAAAAGAGAAAGAGAGAAGGAAGAATACCCTTAAAACATTAATACCAAACGATAGATTTACAAATGACGGAGTCGTCTAAGGGATTACATCCAGAAGAGACTGAGCATCACTAATAACACTTTCTAAAACGCCAGTAAGAACATGCGCACATACATAGCCATCATAACTACTATTTATCTGTTCAAAGCACAACCGCCGCCGTTCTAGAAAAGGAAGCGCTGCGGGAACAACATTGATAATAGCTTCTTGTAACTCCCGCTCAAACCTCGCCAAAAGACGTGAGTAACGCCTGTTTTCTTCTACAAAGTGTTCAAACATTATGCGTGCCGCCTTATCCATACGCTCAAGGAGCCTAATCTCCAACAATAATTCTTCTCGTGTCATTACAACTAATCTAAAGGTGGTTTGAGAGAAGACTATTTATATAAAAAAAAGGGGAAATTCCTAATAAATCCACATAAAGGTCCACCTTCAGTCAACCTTGCAAACCGACCAACATGGCCTGGTATTTTGTAATCTCCTCCTCCACCATGGACAAACTACCTTGAGCTCCCTTCACATCTTCGTACGCATTCGTCCGTGCAATCCCAGCTTGTCTAAAATGACGCTCCACCTTACCAAAGGTGACTTGAGAGATAATTCCTTTCTCTGCCATGTAGTAAGTATCGGCACATTCAGACCAATCTAAACGCGCCTTGCCCAAGGCTCGCTCACATCTTCCCAGCTCTCGCACGCATTCCTCCTTAATCCCGCTTAAGCGTCGAATCTCTTGCTCATAAACTGTCTTCCAAGGGTTCTGAGGCAAGGCAACAAGCGCCATAACCCATTCCTTAACACAGCGAGTAGCAGACATCAAGAGATGCGACAACAAAATGAAGAAAGAGAATAATCCAAGAAAGAATGAAAACAACTAAACACGATACACATATATATACCCACATGAACCTAAAGCCATAGGCATACCAGCCCTAAAAATTTTTAACACGTGTATGGGTGCTGAGCTCAGCCAAGGCATGAACAAGGGCCACGTCAATGACATGAAGAGAAGCTGAAAACATACGCCAAATCCAGACCAAAAGCTACCCGGCGAATCTTTAATTCAGAACGCCTGACTGATAGGCCCATAGGCACGCCTAAAACTTTCCCGTATGAAACTCCGCATCCATCAACATTCCATGTGCATCTGCATGCTCTTTCTCAAGATAATTACATATAAGGGGATGAACATTCAAGAGTCGCCTCAACAAAGATATCTCCACCACCAAACTACAATAACTAGCCATTAGCCCACCCAAAATCACTTGAAACACACAAATAAGAATAATATACTGATACTAGTCATATTTAAAGAATCCTGCCTCGAAGCACGAGCGTAACCCAAAGAAAAGTCATAACACACAACTTCCAAGATGTTCTTTCAAAAAAAAAAAAAGAGAGGAGAGAGAGAGAAAAAAGAATGAGAAAATTAACAATAGAGCCCTTCAGGTCATTAGGGCGCTCATAATTTGTCTTGTTCCGCCATCTTTGCCTTGCTCCTCATCCTCTAGCATCTTCTTGACCTGGGCGATCATGTCGACAACCTCACTCGTCTCTTTAATCAGGCGCTGCTGAGTCTCCCGCAACGTCTGTAAATTAGCCCGTACAGAAGCAAACCTTTCCTCGAGACCAGCGACAATGCCTGGCAATTGATTCCGACGAGCGTTCGCCCTTGTCTCGGCCTCCTGCCAAAGGGCATCCAGCCACCCAATGTTAAAACGCATGTTGGAAGCATCGTCAATTATTCTATGCCGACTCTGCGCACCGCACGCTAGAAGGATGATCACCAGCGTCTACCATCTCGCTCACTACGTCCAAGACGTTCAAAGTATGAGACACAAGAACGTTAGCATTGGGAAAGACCGCGTCTGAGGCGATATGGCCGTGCTGTATCGCCACTTGAGTGTATAATGGCTCGTAGTGGGGAGGCACCCAGAATCCAAACACCGAAACGTAATTTCCCCCATCACGAACGAGGCGTTGCTCCATGGGTCTGTCTGAAAGGAGGAAAACAGGCGGATCCTTGCGCTCGCCACTAGTCAAAAGATTGCGCTGAGCAATCTGCTCGGGCGTTGTCGCCTGACGGCAATGATCGCTCTGAGTCTTGGTCCTTTTCACTTTATCACGACCATCTCTAACTTCTAAACGATCCTGCTTGCCCATAGCCTAGAGATATTTACCAGAGAATGTACGTCAGTTGGCAAAAATGACGCCAAAAAAAAAAACACAACTTACGAGGGAAGAAGCCACAACGTCTTGGCGACTTGTAGAAGAAGCTTAAGAAGAGGAACTCCCAAATGAAGCACCCGAATCAAGAGTCTGTCAGTCTCTTCGCCCTAAAGAATCCAAGAGGAAAGAGAGTGAGGAAAATTCTAAAGAGAGAGAGAGAGAGAGAGAGAGAGAGTAACACCTCTTCCTATAACCTCCCCCTTATGTGCATATATATAAGGCAATATGCTATTTAATGAGGAAAAGACAATGAACGAACACGTGTTAAGCTAACGAACAAAGTACCTGATGGTCCCTGCTGAGACATCACCGGCTGATTCGGTAAAACATCAGGACCAAGTACGGAACTAGAACTAGCACCAACAGACTGCTAGGGATAATCTCTTGACGACCGCCTTTTAAGTAGAGCTGCAGCTCTGATCTCGAAATGACAATGAGGAGGAGATTGAGGAAACCGCGGAACAGGAACTATACCAGCATCACGGCGTGCATGCCTTTCAGCAAACCTCGGTGGTAGATCCTTCACGTCCATATTAAGCCATTCATGAGCAAAGTATTATAATGGGCTATGCGGAGGGGCATCCGACTAAAAGACGAAGTAATAAGCATCCAAGGAAGGTCATTAAAGAAAGAAGCGGTAAAGGAGAAAAACAGGGCAAGAGTTACCTCAATCTCCTGAGGAACAACTCCACAAAGGTTACAGACGACGTTTTTGATCTTTGACGAGGAAGGCAGCTTTCTTTTCCCTTTACCCCGAGAAGAGGGGGCTTCAACACGCCTGCTCTTCGCACCATAAGCCAACCCATGAGAACGCATAATCTCTGAGGGTATCCTTGTGCGTCCTAAGCGATAGAGCTCCAAGACGTCCCAAGGGAGAGCCATCACACCATCAACTGCCAGAGCATGATGCATGTCTTCCATCTCATGCACCCAATATGAAAACCATTTATGTGTAACCTTCAAATCCCGGCCAAGCTGAGGGACTTTTAAGGGGTTAAATGGCGGGCGACAGAACCGCGGCTCTTTATCCTGGAAGACAAAACGCATGAAACTCTCCTCTACCATTTGTGGGTCCGAAGAGCATGAAGGCGAAAGATAAGAACCGGTCCCTTGGTCAAAACCTGCCTGGCGAGCAACACGATTCAAATTGTAAGCCTCAGCAAAATATTCTCCCTTGTAAATACCCGGAAGGTACCCTGGCGTCACAGTAGCCACAAAATTGCAAGCATCAAAATTAGGAGAGTCCAAGGCGACATCCACAAAGTCCTCATGAAAGAGCGATACAAACCAATGAGAAGCCTCTCCACATGCATTGTCATCGTATGGGAGAAAAGTGAATTCGTTTATATCATCCAGTAGAGGCGCTAAACGAACAGTCGGTTTGGCGACCGCCTTCTCATAAAGAGCTGTTCGAGTGAAGGAAATATGGTAAGTGACGGGGCTTTCTGTGCCATCCCCCGCGGTAACAACCCGCTCACCAGTAATCTCCAAGACCTTCGTCTTTGGCCTATAACGACGATAATGCTCACATCCCCACATCTGCATGAAGTTAGCAGGAAGGAACGTCTCAACTGTGAAGGAGGCGTCATTGGCTTTCTGAATATCACTTACCAAAGAATTCCAAATGATGATATAGTCCGCCCAGAAACATGGGCGCCAAAGGAAACGAGACACCACGTGACATGAGTATTGCCATGATCATTGACTCGTCCCTCACAGCGTTGGTTGGAGAATGTTCAAAGACTTCGTGAGAAAGAAAGTAAGACAAGAAGGCGGCCAAATCATGTCGCTCGGTAGATCTAGCAGGAGGAGAAGGGGGTTCCCAGCTAGACTCACCCACCAACTTGGGCGCCCACATCTTCACCCACAGGTTCAAGGTGGCTCGCTTGGCAGACCCTCTGGGAATTGCATGGGCGTCAGCTTCCTCTCGCAAAAATACCCTTCCCCCTTCCCCGGCGCAATTTCTCTGGCATATTTCTCGGATGATCCAACAAGAGTCTCGTGCCTCGGGGCGCATTCGCTTTAGCGACTAACTTCCTCGAATCTATGCGTGCTTGCTTCAAAAGCCCAAGATGAGTCCGTCGACGTACAGACTACCCGATGCTTATTTAAAATCGTGACTTCCGTAGAGGGGAAGGCCGGTCAGAGACACCACGTCTTCTAATGTGGGCGATGCCTCTCCCCAAGCGAAGAGGCACATGTGAACCAAGGGAACCCACCTAAGAGACAAACAAATCATATCCCGGTTGTTCCTAGTAAGATGCCTATAGCGTGACGAAGAAAGAGCCTCCATCAACCCCAGCTTAATGATTACATCCTTACAGTAGGGGATCGAAAGCATGTACTCGATCCACGGATGCCATTCTGGACAAGAAGTCGCACGAGAAATAAATTCTATCTTTGGAAGAACAAAGTTGCCACGATTAAGGCGTACTCGACAAAAGGAAGTGATGGGAAGGAGAGGCGGATGCTCAATTTCCTCCTCCAGAAGCCAATCATTGGTTTCTTCGTCTACCACTGGAGGGTTAAAGGTGGTCGGTTTACTAATCTGTCGAAGAAATCTATCGTCTAAGAGAGGGGCGACAGAAACGCTAGGGGTGGCAACGCGCCTGAGCTTCTCAGCGGACTTCTGTTTGGATAAAAGGGTCACCAAGTTCTTACCCGCCCCAGGAGCGAAGATTCTCTCCTCCTCTAATAAAATAGGAAGGAGGTGAGGCGCCTCCTCCTCGCCAACAGAGCCGTCATCACCAGGAGAACTCTCAGCTCCTAAACTCTCGTATTCGCTCATGAAGAAGTTCAGATGTCGCCCAGAAGAGAAATGTGATAAAGAGAGATTGAAGAGGGAAAGAGTGTTTGATGTCGCCTGAAAGAAGAAGTGTGATAAGAAGAGGGAATGAAGAGGGAAAATGTTTGAAGGAATGAAGGGAGATGGAAACGAAACCAGTATTTATAGACGGGAAAGAGGCACGATCAAGGGTACTTGAAACGACGTGACAGAATTCGAAAAGATGCTAACCCTAGTAAATAATTGTAGGAAATAACCGCTTCAACCATCCCACGTGTCATGATAACAACACGTGCCACTACAAAATCCTCAAGAAAGAACACGAATCAGACAAGGCATAGAACGGAAGAATGGATGAAGAGCAAGGTCGTACGAGGACAAGGGGACTTATAAGGAGTAAGTCTTTCAAGAGTTAATAGTGACAAGGGGACTTTCAAGGAGCAAGTCTTAAGAGATATTAGAACAGGGGAACTTGCAAGGAGCAAGCCTTAGGAATTGTGGAGACTAAGGGAATCTGCAAAGAGAGTAAGGTCGGACGAGGACAAAGGGGACTTACAGGGAGTAAGTCTTTCAAGAGTTAATAGTAACAAGGGGACTTGCCAGGAGCAAGTCTTAAGAAACACAAGAACAAGGGGTCTTGCAAGGAGCAAGCCTTAGTAATTGTAGAAACAAGGGAATCTGCAAAGAGAGTACATATGCCTGAAGAAGAGCAACTCTGTAGAAGAGAACATCTTGCCCCAGGCGATGAATGAATACCTTGTGATGAGCCAACATCACTTGGTACCTTGACGTGAGGTGTCCTTTCAAGTAGCAGAAGTCCAGGGAAGGCTGCTTGAGAGATGTAGTAGACTGTTGAGGAGGCTAACGCCTCGCCCAAATAGCCAGGGGACTTAATGTAGATACCTGAAAAAATACCAAGGAAGAAGTGCGGCCTCCCCGTATCCAAAAGAAGGCACGAAGCAGTGCCCCACCTAATGGGGAGGCATCAGGTCCTCCCCTTATCCCGAAGGAGGTGCTATTAAACGAGTCATTCCCCATAGCGTCCAAACGCACGTGCAGCGGTTAGAAAGGACATACCTTCTAGAAGAATTTGAGGTACAGTTGTACAGTCAGAAGAGGCAGTAGTAAGATAAGGAAAATAGAAAAGGACACACACCTAACACTCCCATTTGAGGAAATAACTATAAATAGGGGTCTTTTCCCAATGAAATGACTCAGTGATATCATTGTGGGAAATTGTGTTCTACTTCTAGGAACTAGTCTCTACAACCTACTTCTATCTGTAACCTGTATATTTCCTTACTGTATCTTCTAGGAACTAGTGCCCTTAAATTTGTTAGCTGATTCCATATCTACCAGCTAAAAATAGGAAACATGTTGTGATGACTGATAAAGTGACAATGCATTACATTTTTTACAGGACTTAACAGACTCACACAGACTGCACCAGAATGAACCATAGACTCACACAGACTGCATTCCGTCAGCCAAGATATGCCATTGTAGCCAGGTAGCTATGTTTTTCTTCGTTTCAATGGTAAGTTCACTTCAATTGAGACTTGGAGTCAGAAGGAAGATATATTCATGGAGGAAGTGCAGAAAGAATGGAGTGCGGACAAACCGATCAAAAAAAAAAAAATGGAGGGTGGAGGGTGTATTGGATTGGACAAGTAACTTGGGCTTTGGAAAAGTTATCACGGATTAAAAAAAAAAAAAAAGGGACTTGAGAGTTCTCTTTTCTTTAGCATCTTGGTATATCTGGTGTCACCACTCACCACCACCAATCCAATTTTGTTGTCCGTTCAATCATACTTGATAGATCGGGGTTTTGATGAGGGTGTCACGCAGACACTCTTGGATATCCACAAAATTGGTCACCGCCGTGGTGACTAAATGAGAGAGTCCCAGGGACATGAATAATCATAGCCAGGCCTGATCGCGAACACATTCGTTAACATAATCAGCCCTGCTTAAACCCATTTAAGATGGCCTTTGACACTTGGTTAGAACTTTGCCCCCTTACTGTGTCGTACTGACTGTGCATTCATACAGTTAGTGCAGCATTTGATGGACGATATAGACTTCCATGACGGGATGAAACAAAACTGTAACAATCTAATCACGCTTCCAGTTGTGGTTCAAACAGAAGACTCAGAGAATTGATCAATCCCACAGAGCTTTTCAGGACATCAACAGCTAATGCCACCGGCAGGGAAAACAACATTAAGATCAGTAACCAATAATGCCGATCAAAAAAAAAAAGATCAGTAACCAATAATGTTGCTCAAACACAATCTTCATGGTAAAACAGCAAGAAGAAACAGAGCATCCAAGAATAAGCGGTTTCTCATTTACAGTCCATACAGTTCAGAATTACCTGTTACTGTTGCAGCATAGTCCCGTTGTAACTTGCCAACAGAAGTAAAGCCTGAACGAAACAAAAGAAAAAGAAAAGCTTTTATTGCTCAGAAGTAATGTTTAGAGTGGCGGGGATAATGAAGCACAGCTTCAACTATTAATAGATTTCCATATTAGAGATCAACTCAGACACTCATACATACATAATGGGTCTGGCAACTGAATATACAACAAAAGCAAAAATATGAAGAACAAGGCACCAGACAACACAACCCGCTTTCAGCTCAGCAAAATTCTTATAGGAGTTAGTATAGAATAGTAGTGATACAACAGACACTGGAATGCATATGTTTATGGGAGGAACTTCTAGTTGAGTTCTCCATCTCAGGAGAGTGGAGTCACCCTGACAATTTAAGTCAGCTCTATAACCAAGATCAAAACGAATGAATGGAATAAGAAGCAGACTGCTCGTATGTATCTATATGCCACTTCTTCTTCTCAGACGTAACTAGTTGTCAATTGAAGCTTTTCTACCAAACCAACCATCAATAACCCATACACTATTCAAACAGCTAAGATCCCATTCCTGTTGGAAGAGTAGATTTCTCAGTTGCCACCACAGGCGGACTTTGATCGCTTCTTTGAGCCAGAGTGGACATCTTAAAACCATCTCCTGCTTCTTGGCCCTGCTGGTAAATGAATGGACAGTTAATGGCTTTTACAAAATAAGAGGCTTCAATGAAGAAATGGATTTAACATTTTAATATGAAGAAATAGTATCCCCTGTATTCTAGTATATGCAATAAAACTTAAGGGCTCCTACATAGTTTCTTTCTCTTTCTAACAGTTAGTATTAGCTTTAGGATAAAATCCACAAACCTGAGACTTTGGGTTCTGCTGGCTTTCGACGTTTGCATTCTGAATTACTTGTATGTTAATGTCCTTGGAACTTGACGTGGATGCTGGTCCTGGAATTTCAGCAGGAGTAGCAGTTCTCGGGACATCAGGCACCGGAACTGATTTTGTGTAGGGGCCTTCAGATGGAGGGGCATAGGGTGGATGTAGCATTGGCATGGGCATCCCTCGACCAGGGTGCCCAAACATCTGAAGGTTAGATCCAGGCATGGTGGGAAAATTATTGTGTCCCGGAAGAGGTGGGCAAGGGAACTGCATGTTATGCATTGGAGGCACCTGCATCATCGAAGAACCGCTGCCCATATCGAGCATTCCTATCCCAAAACCCATGCCCATTCCCATTCCCATCCCAACACCCATGTGTGGGAAGTGAGGCATGTGTTGTCCAGGCATACGTTGCATTCCGGTAGGTAGCATCATTGGAGGCATATACATCCCTGTTCCCATCGACATTATCTGTTTCATGGAATTTTTGTTTAGTCCAAGGCTACAGTTTATATGTATTTATGGAAATCACATATTATGGAATAGAATGTTTACCTGTACTTGAAGCTGAAGAGTCTTCAGATACTCAATGGCCTCATCAAGCATTGAAGCTTTGTCCACCTTGTATTAGCACGACTTGTAAGTCAGCAGAAGCAGCAAAAGCTATTTGTATGAAATAAATAAAAAGAACTCCAGCAAGCATAAACAGCATCTGAGAAAGGACCCTACTAAAATTTAAAAAGAACAATTGAATGCACATTACATACCTTGTTGCAGTTGGGTATGAGTTCTTGTAATGCTCGCATCTTCTCATTTATTCTATCCCTCCGTCTCTGAATTGCATATCCAAATAGTTAAGAGTCTAACAATGGGTAAAGCACAAATGAAATGGAGTCCTGCTAGGAAGTCGTACTCACTCTTTCAGACAAATTATGCACTTCCGCAGCTCTAGTCCTCTTAGCACCTGAGCCTCCTCTAGCATTAGATTGTTTTCTAGCCCCTGCAGACTCTTCTTCTACATCCTGAATCAAAGTTGATCTCGTCAGATACATGTAAAGACATTTACAAATTCAGAATTCAAGAAATATACAGAACCAAAGAGGCAAGCGTTGGAATTTCACTTACTTCACTTTGGTATTCAGACTCATCTACTTTGCGAGATTTCCTCTTGGAGGAGTGTTTGTAATCATTAGAAGTTCCTCCAGCACTGCTTCCCGAGCACATCGAAGAAGATGCAACCGGTGGTTCCACACTCTTATCAGTGTCTGGCCTTTCTGCATTTGTACTTGCCGCAAAACTCGACGTTTGACGAAGAATTTTATCTGTCAATTCAGTACTCCTAGAGGCATCTTCTCGAGAGATTGCCCCAGACTGCTCAGCAGAGGACAATTCCTTAGCAGGGTTACTGGTTGATGGTTCAATATCCACCTTGCTTACAATCTGAACTGGTGGATTTTGGAATCCTCCAACACCTCTGGAACTAGTCGTCAAGTCAATGAGAGGGGACTCGACAAGGTTGCTACTAAAACCAGACATCTTAACCTTACTTCCCGTCCTATCTACGCTGGATAAACCTGCACTGGGTGCAACATTGAAGCCCTGAAGATTGGCTTTAACAAGTGCAGCAGGGCGCGAAAAGTAGGAAAAATTCATCAAACCCAGAGGAGTACTAGTGATGGGAACTTGATCTTGCTTCTGCATTTTCGGGATAAGCACTTTACCTGCTGTTTCCGGTGTCTGCTTTGAGTATCTATAAGATGCCTGGTGAACATCACCGCTGCTGAAATCTGAAGCTCTTGGTCGAGGAGATGAATTCGAATTATGGCACTCTAACTGATTGATACTACTGCTCCTAGGCCTAGTTGTTGTCATGTCAGTGGAAAAATTTGAATCCCTAATCATCTGAGGATAGCTAGCACTAGTATTTTTAATTTCAAATGGAACCACACCGAAATTCTGAGATTGAGCCGTGTGTGTCTGATGAGAGGAAGACAAAGAATTGAGATTGACCCCAGTCAATTCAGAGAAGAAATCTGAACCATAATCATGTTGCATAGTATCTTCAAGAGGATAACTCAACCATGGACCAATATCATCATCTTGACTCGATTCCCCAATGTGAGGATGTGCCGAAGAAGGCCCTCCACTCGCAAAATCATTGGCGGCGGCAGCATCCATAGTTCCAAGCTTACTACCAATCTTTGAATTAACAACATCTCCTTCTCCTCCTGCTGCATCTTTCTTAGATGAAGGAGATGAAAAACCACCAACAGATAAATTCTTCCTGTTCCTACTACCTGATTGACCTTGCATCATAATTTGACCGTTTTCACACACTAACTCCACGAATTCATTATCAGGTCTACATCATCAAACCAATAATCAATTGATAAAACTGAACTTAAAAATACCAAAAAATTAAATTAAAGTAAAAGAATAGTTTTTTAAATGAATAGGGAGACTCACGGGGAATCAAGATCAGTAGCAGCAGAAGAATAAGTCATCCGAGTGGGTTGTGTTGCTGTTGTTGTTGTAGATGATGAATCAAGTTTGTTACTGAAACGGTGATGATGAAGATGAGAAGATGAATTTGGCATTTTTGGTTAATTTACATTATCAAAATCAGTCTCTACAGCAGCTTCATTCTTCTGTACAGACTTTTGCACACTCCATCCATTAAGCACTTTCTTCTATCAACCCACCTTTGCAGCTCTTAAAATTAGAAACTGAAAAGCACACACAGTAAAACAACCACAACCACAACAACCTCCTCAATCAGTCAGTCAAAAACACAAACATCTTGAGATCACTCACTCCCTCTGATTATTTATTTATATACAATAAATGAAAATCCCAAACAAGAACTGTGGGTTGTTGTTGTTCTGCAACCTCTACTTGTTGTTCAATGGAAAAGGAGTTTAGGAGTGAGTAGCGTGAGGATCCATGACGGCGAAAGGGCTAGCTGGGGAGAAAGAAGCTTTTAAAAACACAACAGAAATACTAGTCTACTCTACTGGTGCTACTTAACCATGGGTATTAGGATAATACCTGACCGACCCTTTAACCATTATTTTTTTATTTTATTTTTTTTGCTGCTACCGACCCTTTAACCATGGTTGTCCTGTTTTCTCTTTTTCGTCGGAAACAAAAAATTAAAATGGACTAATATGGTTTTATATTCTTATTTTTCGAACGGAAGGGCCCGGCCAACACCGACACCACTTCCGAACCAATCATCGCCATTCATACTTGTGCCGTTTGGTTACGGCCCTATTATAATTTGTCCATAAACTTTTTTATTTTTTCTTTATTCTTTAGATTTTAAACAATGAATTATTTTCACTTTCAAATTTTTTGGGTTAAAGTGATTTTATAAAATAAAAAAAAATAGTATAATTTTAAAATATTTGTTGAAGTTATTTTATAAAGTCAATCTACTCAAATTATAATAAATATCTAATATGACCAAATAATTGTTATGTCATTTGAACCTATTGGGTCATTTTTTTAAAAACTTTTAGTATCTAGTTTACCAAACACCTAACCGAGGATTTTAAAAACAAACAAAAGAACCAATCATATTCCCCGATTTAATAGCATTATGATATATCCCTGATTTCATAGCTCTTTCCATTCTTTTAGACAATAATTAGGGGTCTCTCAGAATTATGCATTCGGGAATCGGGATTCAATGAAGCCATAACACCGTAATCGAATTCAAAGATTTTACTTCCTTGACCCGACCAAAAACACATTGTTTAATACTATTAGAAAATAGAAATAATCGTCGTTACTTATAAGGATATCATGTCTCTTGGCATCATAATTTGACCGTTTTCACACACTAACTCCACGAATTCATTATCAGGTCTACATCATCAAACCAATAATCAATTGATAAAATTGAACTTAAAAATACCAAAAAAAGTAAATTAAAGTAAAAGAATAGTTTTTTAAATGAATAGGGAGACTCACGGGAAATCAAGATCAGTAGCAGCAGAAGAATAAGTCATCCGAGTGGGTTGTGTTGCTGTTGCTGTTGTTGTTGTTGTAGATGATGAATCAAGTTTGTTACTGAAACGGTGATGATGAAGATGAGAAGATGAATTTGGCATTTTTGGTTAATTTACATTATCAAAATCAGTCTCTACAGCAGCTTTCATTCTTCTGTACAGACTTTTGCACACTCCATCCATTAAGCACTTTCTTCTATCAACCCACCTTTGCAGCTCTTAAAATTAGAAACTGAAAAGCACACACAGTAAAACAACCACAACCACAACAACCTCCTCAATCAGTCAGTCAAAAACACAAACATCTTGAGATCACTCACTCACTCTGATTATTTATTTATATACAATAAATGAAAATCCCAAACAAGAACTGTGGGTTGTTGTTGTTCTGCAACCTCTACTTGTTGTTCAATGGAAAAGGAGTTTAGGAGTGAGTAGCGTGAGGATCCATGACGGCGAAAGGGCAGAAGCTTTAAAAACACAACAGAAATACTAGTCTACTCTACTGGTGCTACTTAACCATGGGTATTAGGATAATACCTGACCGACCCTTTAACCATGGTTGTCCTGTTTTCTCTGTTTCGTCGGAAACAAAAAATTAAAATGGACTAATATGGTTTTGGTTCTACGAACGGAAGGGCCCGGCCAACACCGACACCACTTCCGAACCAATCATCGCCATTCATACTTGTGCCGTTTGGTATACGGCATAGTTTGTCCATAAACTTTTTTTATTTTTTCTTTAGAAGCAATGAATGGGTTAAAGTGATTTTATAAGCTCAAAGTGTTATTTTATAAAGTCATCTGGTATAATTCGACTCAAATAATTGTCAGAAATTGGGTAAAAAACTAGAGGATGAAAAACAAACAAAAGAATGATGTATCCCTGATTTAATAGCTCTTTCGATTCTTTTAGACAATAATTACGGGTCTCTCGAATTATGCATTCGGGATTCAATGAAGCCATAACACCGTAATCGAATTCAAAGATTTTACTTCCTTGACCCGACCAAAAACACATTGTTTAATACTATTAGAAAATAGAAATAATCGCCGCTACTTATAGGGATTTCATGTCTCTTGGAGGTGTCTGTTTATCAACAAACGACACCTTCGAAAGGCAACAATGGTGGATTTTGGCAAAGACACATCTATTCAAAATTTTCAAACAATTATTTTAGAACATACTAAACCTTCTCTTTCCTCTCTCTCACTCATTCTTCTTCTCCAACAAAACCATCAAGAATAATCCATCTCTGCTCAGATTTAGTCCATTCGTCACTATTTCTTGTTTTCTAGGTTAATTAGTAGTTTAGTTTAGTTGTTATTATGTTTTCTACTTATCTACACCGTTTTGGTGGTTTATCTTCGCTTTAATGGCGATTCTTGGTTATCGAGTTGGGTTTTAAGATCAATAATGATGCTCTCCAACGACGAAATCTTCATCTATGTTAACTCCGACGAAGAAATCTTCATCATCAACTTATACGGTGACGGAAACTTCATCGATGGTCCTTTTGACGACGAAAGCTTCATCACTAGTTACAAGAGATTTGAGCAAATCACTCCTATTTTGGGAGCACATCTTTCTAAAGAAGAAAAACAAACTAAATGGTTGGAATTTAATTCCGAGAAAAACCATCCTTCTTCCGATTTAATCGGATCTTATTCATACTTGTATTTGTCTTACTCTGGTAATCCTTTTCTTTCTCTTGTCGGATTTCTCGGTATTGTACTTTTACGGTATGTTCTTGTTACTTTGTATTCTCTTATTTTCGATCTTAAACTCATGATAACCTCAAATTTCCATTAATGAAAAGATTCCTTGTTTATCAAAAAAAAAAAAAAAAAAAATTGAATTAGGTCTTCAACCTAAAACCGAAAATTTTTACGCCCTCAAATAACGGCAAACAAAAATGCATTCTTTTGAAAATACCCAACAAAAATCAGCCATTACATATTTACAAATTGTTACTAAGATGTTTGACTTTCGTCTGCTGCATTGTTAGCGAATTTGTGCATGGCATACATGATTTATGCCCATTTTGTGCTGTTAACGTCATTTATCTAAATTTTACTTCATTCTTCCGAATTATAGGACATATTCTGGATATAGAGCTTCAATCTCATTATCTAACAAGATAAGATTTTTGTAGTATTATATTCTTTGTCTTTTGATTTAGATATTATCCTCTCTGTGTTAGCACCCATTACTTTATGTAAATAATGTAGCTAGCTAAAGTTAAGATAATGTTAAATAATTGGTTATACGTACATATAAAAAGGAGTTAACATATCTTCATATCTACTAATCTACCCACTTTAAACTATTGGTTAGGGTTTGAAATATTAGATTTGGTTTATATCCCATTTTAAGGCTGAAAAAAAGAAATAATTAACAAAGAGATTGACTTGCTAATCATGATTAAGGATCATTAATAGCTATCTTTCTTTTTGTCTATCTATCTAGATTCTAGTCTAGTCTAATTAGTTAAATTCGTTTTCTGTACAAGTACAGTACTATCACCATGATTGTTGGAGGGAGTGACATTTGATTAATTAGTGAAAAATAAGTTAATATGAGACTTAAATTAGAAAGATGGAAAAGTGTAAAATTTCTTTTTGCAGTCAACAATGTTATTTAGCTAATGACTCTTTTGACGGGAACAAAATATGACTCCTGCCACTAAACAAGCATCTATTGAATGGTTATATGCAATACCCGTCAAATAGTTTTCTTTTCTTTAAAAATAAAAATAAAAAATCGTTCGGTGACATGACTCGGTGCAGGACTTGTAATTTCAAAGATGAGAGTTCATCATCCGGCCAACTATTAATTTCTCAGGGGACCGACTCTCGTACTTAAACAGCTTACAATCATACTTAATTATTTATTTTTAGTTTTCCACTTGCAAAAGCTACCACTTTCTCCTTGTTTCATAGGATAAACAGTGGGAGTCTATTTCTATAAGTGGAAACTGCATACTTTTCATTCACTCAACCAAATAATCAAATCTGGCCACACTCATTCTTCTGAATTCTCATCATTTTGCAGCACTATAGCAGCATGGAATCATGGAGATTTGATGAATATTCCAATGTTTGAGAAACGTTTTGTACTGCTAGGGGTGGTGCATCTTGTCTCCATTGCTACAAGTGATGGTGGTGTAGGGGCTAGTCTTTGTTTTAGCTACACTACAAAAAGAGGGACCAAACTAATGCAACACTTAACGCGTGTGTGATGATCACATGCTTTGTGTGTGTTATCTAGTTTTGGGTATAATGGTTGTTTGTTGTGCTTCTTCGAACCTGACAAAATTTACTCCCCACTATAAACACTGACATGGTCCGGCTCCCAATCGGAAACCTCCAACCAACCCCACCGTGCTTGTCTTATTGCGTTCCCCCGTTATTCACCAAATTTTGATGCCCCGGTATGGCGGTAAGTCTTTTTGATGCCCCGGAATGGCGGTAAGTCTTATTTACTCCATACCAGGAATGGCGGTATGGAGTACTTATTAATTCTAGATCCACCATGGGAAATTTCAGGTAATGTGACAGCGTATTTAACCATTTAACCATCTGTCTGATAGTTCACAACCAACGTAAAACCACGTTAGTAGTGTGCCAAAGTTCTACTTGTTTCTATGTAATAATCGGAGTTATACAGACAGTCTCCGGAATATAGGAGTTACAGTGGGTGATGAGTTTTTGATATTCTATTCCATGGGGGGAGAGAAAAAATAGAGCAAAAATTCCTCCCTACTGAATCACAATATAAGATAATCCATCCAAAACCGTTATGAAACCATCTGTAACTGTTAACAGCTTTGGTGATGTTCTTTCCCCATCAATTTGTTGTTTTTTTTCATGTCCATTTTCTGTGGTAATAATAATAATATGGTGTCATCATGTCATTATTGTTATAAAGATTGCCTAGAGGTGGAGTGCCGCAAATCCAAATCCAAAAACAATATCTTTATCTGTTCTGTAGCTTCATGTTCTGCTCGTGCCTACCGATCTGGCCAACGGTCCCACGCCACGAGTACTTATGACTGACTCACCCTCTCTTGTTTTTGTATTATTGTCATCTTCTTTGCCCCGGGAAAGAGAAGAATCAAGCCAAAAATTTTCAGCAACCAGACCAAAACACACCTGACTTACCTTAACTCCACCTTACTTTTACTACTGTAATCTTTTTCATCTTCGGTTGTTAATGAAGACCATATACATACACCTGTTCTTGTACCTGATCTAGTCTGCTGCGGGTTATGGGAGAAAATGTTCAAGGCACTACTGACTACTACCCACCGCCCACACTGTGGATGCAAATCAGTACTTAGCTTGGATCCTTCTGCATGTCTTCCATCCTCGTGGTTCTATGTTAATAATGCAACTCCAAACTAGAACCCCTCGGGCCTCGTGTGAACTCCCTCAACTAGCTTCATTGCAGGTTTACAAGAGCAGTTAATTATTTGCTCTGCATCACAGTTGACAGGTGCATTACCAGGAAAATAATGACAATCACAAGATCGTGCGAGAAATACATATCAACTGGATAAAATATATGAGATGAGGTTTTCAGACAGATCATAGATGGTTGTAAAGAAAAGAAAATTACCACGTTGACAACTGAGTTGATGATGTACACATACAGCTCTAGAGTGAGTCGGTAGTCTGTTTCATCACATTAAGAAAAATAAAAATCATAATTTCTGTCACCTACTTGGTAGTCTTCATTTTTAAATGAACCCATTGTCCCCCTTCTTCAAAACATAACCATGGATACATGATCATGATAATGATGGTATCCGTAATTTAAATCCTAATTTATCGATTTCAACAACTCTAAATCCTCTTACCCATCATAGAATCTCGTTTTCAGGTAAGAAATAATGATATTCTGTAAAAAGATGCAGTACTGTGTCGATGCAAAACGATAAAAATCCAAATGACATGCTTGCGTGTAAGTAAATACCCAGCAGCCTGAATTTGAGTCGAGGTTTCTGTTGTTCATATATATATATATAGCTGCCTGCCTGCGTGCGTGCTGCACTTCTCATTGTATTATATCCCTCAGCATGACGCCCAAAGGACCAGAAAGAAAGGGAACATTTTGTCTGATTTCTCCAACATATACTGCTTTCCAGAAAACAAAGCAGATATGAAGAACATGGGTTACACATGCCGATAAAATTAACAATATAGTAATGACAAATACAAAAAATCATTTCCCCAATCACTAAAGAGAGAAAAGAATTTGATTACTAAGTCTTTCGTGCCCAATCAAACATAGTTTAACATGAAAGTTAGTTAGACACTTGTTTTATTGGCAGGAATTAAGGAAAAGACTTTCACCCAACAAACCCCTATTTCAAGCTTTAATGTGAATGTGGTTCAGGAAATCCTTTCAATACCCTCTTGAATTATCCCTAACCCCCAGCGAGACTTTTCGTGCACTGTAAAAGAAATAAATATTGAATGCAAAGACGATGATTAAGATGATAAACTGACATAATGATTCTTAAAACAGACCAGGGGAAGAGAGGCAGAAGATTATATTGATTAATTACTAGCTAGAAGAAGCATGCTTTCCTGGAGACATAGAAGGTGTGTGTAGAGTGGGGCTCCTGCTGATAAGTAGAATTTTAATGCTCCCTCTCGCTCTCCCTGTCTCTGCCATTCTTGGCTGCGAGACCTGTTCTGGAGCATAGGTAGTGGATTCTCTCTCACATTCACTCACTCTTCTGCAATCTGCAATTTGACCACTAGCAAGAACACTCAATGTTTGACTCTTATTTTAGTAGGTGTCCATTATTATTTCCTTTAAGAAACCTAGTGTGGCAGACACGAATAACTTGAAACAGACTCATAAATCAAGCTCAGTCCGGATCATTACAGCCAACTTTCCAGTAGAGATCCATAATGATGAGGTCATTATTACGATCAAACGCATTCTGTATCATTAGATTGATTGCTCAGGCAGTAACCATTTTAAAAAGCTAAGCAGCAGACTAGTCAATGTTTCCTATGAGTTAATTGCGAAAAACTACCATATAATGAATGGAAAGAAGAGTCAGTGTCATGAGATCAGCATATTTTTGAGACTATAATGAAAACAAAAGGCGACATAGAAAATATACAGTGCATTGATAGAATCAGGGAAATATCATCCGAAAATGGTAGTTAAGGATCAAAGATTATTAACAGACAGCCTCTATTCTGATCCAAAAAAAAAAAACAAACAGACAGCCTCTATGGTGCAGGGACCACTATCTATTGATAACAATAATTAAAGAAAAATTAAAAAATTATTTGTCAGATATGCATGTTCATCTGTCTACTATAATCAGACTTTTTTAAACAATTTTTTCTTTTTGAAAAAATCTTCCACCTATCTAATTTTCATTTGCTTTAAGAAGCTAATTGTTACAGTATTAGTTACCCGCTACTTATTACTCCTCGTTTCTAACCTAGTATTTCTTATCCAACTCTTGGTGAATTGTTAGGAAGCATTTCCATTTCTAGCATTTGTTCTTAACTTCTCTCAAAAGTATTCTTAACTTTTACATCAAGCATTTATGATTAGCAGTAGACTGATGTTCTGCAATCAGGACATTTAAGGCAAAGACCAACTCATTGCAGAGTTAACATTTAGGAAGTGAGTATGTGACCATATATAGAGTAAGCCCTATACAATCCCTAACAGTTTCAAAATAACACTTACTGGGGCTATATACGGACTTCGTAGTAGTTCTCATTCTAATCATTTTGGACACAGTAATAGCAAAATCACCGTACAGTGACAGGGACAATGACTTATATTCAGGATGGCAAGATACCCCCAATAATCGAAGAGAAATATGACCTCTTAATGGTCCATCTATAGGATAGTAGTTGAACTAGAGCTAATTCACCCAGATGCGATACTGTGAATGATTATTAATCAAGGCTTGGAGCATACTGAAGACTTTGACGAGTCATGATAATTAATGTGGCCAATATGATCCGAGAAACATCTCGAAACCCCGGCTTGAGCTGTCTCTACATCTTTTACCAGACAAAAAATAATGGAAAGTGATAATGGGCCTTTTTCAATAGCAAATTCTGGTAAGCCATATATGGAGGTTCAAATTTGTTTTTGAGTATCATAACTTGATTGGAATTAACCTATCTTAGAAAAAGTGATGGTTTCTACTCACAATCAATGGTTAAAGAAGCATGAATAACGATGATGTGTCAGTGTGGAGTTCATCTCAGAAGCATGATTACCTGAAAGACAACTAAACCACTTCAGATAGAGAAATATGAATCGACAATGATAAGTAGTAGAGAGCAGAGAAACCATTTACCAGCAGATTTTTGATCTCAAAAGGCATATTGCAGGGCACAGATTGACCAGTAACACTCTCACTGAGCATAAGGGAGATGAGATCGGGAGTTCACTTGAGGATTCAGAAGCTCAGTTTCACTAGGATGACCCACTTGCTACATGCATGGCCAGTATTATAGATGAAAAATTCCCCAACCCTTCTGCTTGTAGCACAGGATTAATCATGAAATAATATTGACCATGGACTTCACAAAACAATCATTTATATGGTTCTCTTCTGGTTTGACAAAACCAAATCATGTCAAATTTAAACAGTTGTTCACCAAAATTCCCCACATGAGCATAAGCCAGCTGAGGATCTGTGAAGCCTATTGATATCCCTGACAATTATCTTCCTATCAAAAATCTCAGAAGCAAACTCCATAACTGTGTGGCAATCACCACAAGTCTTTGGTTCTTCTTTATCCTAATTGGTGTGCCAACTGGCAAAGCCAGAAAATCCATATGCAAGGGCTAGTTGTTATGGTACCATATCCTCTCATCTTTAACTGCATATTCTGTTTCAGCAACATATCCTCTCTTCTTTTCCAAATCTGCTAATTCAACATCTCATATATCTTATCCGTCCAAGAATGTGAATTATCATGCATTGTGAATAAGTAAGTTGTGTTCTTAATGTCAACCCCAACTATACCCAGGCTCTTTTTTCACCCCGTTCAGCCCCATCATTTTTCGTACTTCTTTAGCTTTTTCTAACATCCCATAACGTGCATATATGTTAGAAAGAAGCACATAATTCCCAGAATTTCTTGGCTCCATCTTAAAAAGCCTCTCTGCGACCTCTCTACCTATCTCAAGATTACCGTGTTTCCTGCAACCCCCAAGCAAAGCTCCCCAGACCAATGGGTCAGGCTCAAGTGGCATTGACTCGACAAACATCTTTGCCTCATCCAATCGACCTGCTCGACTTAACATATCAACTATGCATGCGTAATGCTCTGATCCAGGTTCGATCCCATACAACCATTTCATGGAATCATAGTACTTTAACCCTTCTTCCACGCGTCCGGTATACCCACAAGCTGAAAGAACACAGACAAGAGTGATATGATCAGGTTTAATCCCCTTCACCAACATTTCCTCAAACAAGTCAATCACTTGATCTCCAAAGCCATGTAGTTGACAAGCTGCAATCATGGCTGTCCAACAAACAACACTCCGATCCTCAATTTCGTCAAACACATGGCGAGCGTCTACCAAACCACCACATTTAGCATACATTGTTACCAACGCGCTCGCCACACAAGAATTCGAGATAAACCCACTCTTAATAATCTGATTATGGATCAATGCTCCCTGATCTAGGGCTCCAAGACTAGCAGAAGCATGCAAGGCAGTTGAAAGAGATGCCTCATCAGGCGATACACCTTCACTTCTCATGACCCAAAAACAATTACAAGCTTCTTCAAAGCAATTATTTTGTAACAAGCCCATCACCATAACATTCCATGTAACAACATCTTTATCTGCTATGGTCCTAAACAACTTCAAAGCTTCTCCAAATCTACCACATTTACTATACATATCTACCAAAGAGTTCTTCACGTACGCTGATTCAGTTAAACCATGTTTAATCCCTACACCATGAACCTGTCTCCCAAAACAAAAACTACCACTGTTTGAGCACGCACTCAACACACTCGAAAAACTCACTTGATCAGGACTAACTAAAACCTCCTTAAAAACAGTCATTGCCTTCTCATACAACCTATTCTTCGTAAACCCAACAATCAAAGAATTCCAAGAAACTAAATTTCTTTCAGGCATTTCATCAAACACTTTCTCCGCATAACCCATTTCACAACTCTTCCCATACATATTAATCAAACCACTCCCAACAAACACATCAGAATCAAACCCACGTTTCAAAACCAAACAATGTATCTGTTTCCCACTCATTGTTTCAGCACAAGCTGGTAATACAGCCGAGAAGGTAAACTGATTAGGATGCACCCCTGTTTGTCTCATCTGGTTAAATAGGTTTAATGCTTCATTAGACTTGCGGGTACGTGAGAATTGAGTAATGAGAGATGTCCAGTTAATGACATTCTTATTGTTAGAATGGTTGGTGTTTGAGAATAAGAGTAGGTTTTGGCTAAGTTGACCACATTTGGAGTATAAGTTGATGAGGTGGTTGAAGAGGTAGGAGAGATTAGTCAAGTTGTTAGTGATGATTTGAGAGTGTATTTGTGTTACATGCTTGATGTTCTTTGTCTGCAATGTAGAAGAGTTTAGGAGCTTGTTTATATATTGCAAGTTTGATAGTACCATCAATAAATTTAGATTCTTTTACGCCAAAACGCTACTTCTCAATTGATCGTGCGTCTTCCCGAACCCATTTTGCAAAGTTCCCCAGCAATTGCATGGGGCGCATCCCTTGGGAGACCGACCATGATACTGTATGGAATTGATAACATCGGTGATCTCTTCGCCTTCGGGCACAAGGTGGATCTCGCCCTTATCAAGAGAAACCCTATTTGCCGCCTTTGAGTGAACTCCTAGATTGTGTTCTTCCCTTCCAAGAGAGACGTTCTTCATTTAACACATGTTCCATTTGACACCACTTCCAAAATCCACATTAATTAGGTTTCAACATTCTTCCCCAAAACCGTGACCATCTTTGGAATCAACACTTTAGCACCAAATGGTCTCATAACTCATTCAAGGTTTGATAAAATCTAACGGCTCCAATTTTTTGAGCCAAATCATCTAGTGCGTTGTGGTAAATCATGTGGCGGCGTTGCACGGACGCTGCATTTTCTCAGCCGTGTCCGCGTCCAACGCGCGTGGGACGCTAACACGACGCGTGTCCGATGCACCAAAATGCGCGTCCGGTTTGGACGCACTTATGACTCAGGTTTGATGTGTCTTTTCTTTTTTTTTTCAATTTTCATTTAAACTTCTTCCTTTATTTTTACTATTACTAATTAAATGAAGAAAGACAAACATTTAGATCAACCATTAAACCGATTCATCCGATAAAAAAAAAATAACAAGCTTAAGGAAATGTAACTGAAACATTAATTAATTACATTACATATCCATACACATTAATCTTTCGTCGGTAGAAAATGATCACCAACATTTATTTTACATATATCTAGATACAAAGGTAAAGTCTTATAATAATTTTTTGTCCTGGTATCACAACATAGCTAACAAAAGAGAAACGTTAAAGAATATGGAAAAGAAGAGATAACTGGGTAGATGTGGATTTAGTGTTAGTAGAAGACGAAGCAAAAAGATTCGACGGTGAAGGAAAGTGAAGAAGAGGAGGTGAGAATAAGAAAATAGAGAGAATAAATGGGATAGTTGGGTCTTTATTAGGGTTTTGTAATTGGAAATGCCATTATGTATACCCTTGGTTGGGCATGTGTTGTTCTAAGAATGCATTTTGATTGTCCCCTGTGTTTAATAGTGATTAATTGCTTGACCTTCGGCATGTATAAACAAACGATCTCTTCTTTTCTTTTGAAATTTATACACAAAAACAACATAATGTAGCATCATTTTCTAATTTTCAGGATCGAAACACTTGACTTTGATGTATAAATACATGATTGTATATATAAAAATAATATATAAATAAAGTATGTATATACGTGTCCGCGTCCTAATTTTTTGAGAATTTTGTAGTGTCCGCGTCCGCATCGTGTCGTGTCCGCGTCTGTGCAAACACTATTGCACTTGGACATTGATTTAAGCTGACGTGGCGTTGCTTGAATCTTGATATTGAATATTGACCTATAAATAAGAAAAAGACTTGGGAGTGTATTTAGATAGAAAAAATAACAGTGGATGGCTTAGACAGATAAATCTATATTATAAGGGAAAATGATGTTTTTCTATTTGGACGGAGATCTACAGTTTGGACACATAAAGAACGACCCAGATTGAGGCACCTGTTTAAGTTATTCATTTACATTTCTGGCATATAAAGAATGGTCTTTTTAGGCATAAAAAGATACTGATCAAATATTGTATATGATCAGTTTAGTTTCTCTTTGATTTTTTTCATCAATATTTTTTTTATCCCAATTTTGTTTTTTCATTTGCAGTCAAAAGATACTGATCAAATATGATTGCTATCTATTCGTTTTCATTCTTATGTTAGGTTTTTTTTAAGAACACGCAATTGGGGGATACTTATATTAAGTGGGGGATATAAAAAACTATTCCCATCCTTAGTATCTTGCTAAGGGGTGTCCTAAAAGTGTAAAAAGTCAAAGTTACCCCTTTCAAATATTAAGTAATTATTTCTTTATTTCTTTTATTTAATTTAAACTTTTTTTTTCAAATTTTTTTAAACTTTTTATTTAATTATTAGTTCATAAATTTTTTTATTTTTTTGAATAGAAACACCCAATCTATGAATAGAAAAAAATTAATAATTTTTTTTTTTCTGTTTCTTTTTTCATTTTTTTTTTTCATTTTAAATTTTTTTTTTTAAATTAATTTTTCTTAAAAGAAAAGATTAAAAAATTGATTTAAAAAAAACAATTAAATTTTAATTTTTCTTATCATAAAATTAAAAAAAAAATTATTAATTTTTTTTATCATGAAATAGAAAATAAGTTTTTTTAAGCAAAAAGTATTAATTTTTTTATTAAAAATTAGTTTTTATGAAATATTTTTTTGTTAAAAAAATATTAATTTTTTAGTAAATTTTCGTAAAAAAAATATTATTTTTTTATTAAATTATTTTTTATGAAAAATAATTTTTTTATTAAAAATAAAATATTAAATTATAATGGCATTTTAGGAATAATAGAAATATATGGATAAGGGGTTTTGAAAATTACTTCAAAATGACCCTATTTTGTTTTATTATCATATCCCCCAATTAATATAAGTATCCCCCAATTGCGCGTTCTTTTTTAATACCATACCATTTAATTTCTATTTTTTTACACATTTTTTATTTTATTTTTTTCCGCACAGGGAATTGTCCAATTAGACTTTGACTTCTTCAGGCCAAAATTATAGGATTTACATGGAGTGAAAATAAATGACGAAGAAAACGACTGTGTCATTGTTATGTCCTTATCTTGGGTCGGTAAATAACATTTCTTAACTGCTCATACTCTTAGTTGGATCATTGTTGTTAGCTTTTCTCTTTAATTTTTTGTTTAACATCAATGGATTGATGGTGCCTCACGCAATTTTTATGTCATTTATGCAGTCAAAAGGTACCGATCAAGTATCTATTTGGACGGAGATGTACAGTTTGGACACATAAAGGACAGTCTAGATTGAGACACATATCTAAGTTATTCAGTTACATTTCTGGCATATAAAGAATGGTCCAGATTGAGTTACAAATTAATTCACATATTGCTTTTACCTAAGACAATGAATTAGATTTTTAGTGTGCATTTATTTGGGAGTTATTCCTCCCATTTAATGTCAAAACCGTTACTTTTATTCCTCCCATTAACTTAACTCTTAATTTAATACCTTTTATAATCAAGTTCCTTTGCACAACTCTATTCCCAAGGTATGATTCACTATTGTTTTGGTTGATTGAGATAATTGTTGTTAGCAGTCAAAAGATACTGATTAAATATGGTATTTGATCAGTTTAATTTTTTGTTATCCCAATTTTGTTTTTTCATTTGCAGTCAAAAGATATTGATCAAATATTGTTGTTATCTATTCATTTTCATTCTTATGTTAGGCGTTTTATAATACCATACCATTTGATCAGTTTTTTTTTTCTTTGATTCTTTTCATTAATATCTCAATTTTGTTTTTTCATTTGCAGTCAAAAGATATTGATCAAATATGATTGCTATCTATTCATTTTCATTCTTATGATAGTTTTTTTTTTAATACCATACCATTTAGTTTCTACTTTTTTTTACACAATTTTTTATTTTTCTCTATACAGGGAATTGTCCAATTAGACTTTGATTTCTTCAGGCCAAAATCATAGGATTTACATGGAGTGAAAATAAATGACGAAGAAAACGACGGTTTCATTGTTATGCCCTTAACTTTGGTCGGTAAATAACTTTTGTTAACTTTTTATACTCTTATTTGGATTAGAGTCGTGTACATGTTTGTATCAAATGGGTTGAAGTTTCTTGATTATATTTGTTACTTTTTTAAATTATATTTCTTCATATTTATAACCTTTTGATGATTTACAAAGTGAGTATTTGTTATCAACAACCTAAAAACTCAATACCATCCCTCACTCCAGAATAAAAGTAGCACTGGTGCTGCTTACCCTCCCTCCTATTGGCCGATGAGCGTAACCTCGCGCTCTCATTGGCTAATTGAGAAACCATTCGTATTCGTCGGATGAAATTTCGTTATATATGGTTCGTTGATCTGGCAATGTGTGGTGTATATTGGGTGGATTGGTGGGACACACGCGACGGACGGCCTTCATTGTTTAGAAAAAATGCTACATTAATTCGTGTAATTATTTTGAAAATCCAAAAAATAAAAAAACTACTATATTAATTATGGACATTTATGATTAATAAAAAGAATCAATTAAACATATTTATGAAATAAAATAATCTTTTATAACTTCATTTAGTTATTGTAAAAGATCCAAGCAATTAAGAAAATACTACATTATAATTTTGGAAATTAATGTTTAAAAAAAAAACAATTTATGGATTAAAATAATCTTTTATAATTTCATGTACATAAAATAACCTTTTTATAATTTCATGTAATTATTGTAAAAGATCCATAAAATAGAAAAAATACTATATTAATTACATACAATTATGACTAAAATAAAAATAAATCGTGTAATTATTATAAAATATCTACAATTTAGAAAAAAATCAATTATAAAAAAATCAACATATTTACTTTAATAGAAAAAGATTTATATTTTTTGAATCTTTTAAAAGGAAAAAAAATATATAAATAACTATATTAATTTTTAGTATCGATGATAAATATCTAAAAAAGGAAAAACTAACAATATATAAAAATTACTATATTAATTAATATTAATATTTATGTTAACAATTTTCATTTATATAGTATAAAGAAAATCTAATTATTTACCTCAACACAATCTAACAAGTTCCATTAATACCGATAATTTACTAATAAAAACAAAGCCAATGATTAATAAATGATGCAAATCATTTTTCATCCCTATTTTCTTTATAGCACGCCATATAACTGTAATTAATTCCATAACAGTTTTAAAGATTTTCTTTGGAACCAAGTTTCCATCATTTATATAAAGGATGCAAATCAATCTTCATTCCAACATAAACCACGTGCTTTCGCTTTACGTGAAAAAGAAGTAACGCATTAAGATATCGACTATGACTTTTGAAGAAAATCTCAACAAAGGGGGAGCAATGGTAGTTGATTCCGATGGTATGTACGCTTATTCAAGTGTCACAATTTATTTGCATTCCTAGGTTGTTGTTTTTTTCTTTCTCTTATCAATTTTTCTTTATAACAAGCAAGTACAAAATTTAAATATATGATATTTATATGTAGGCAAAATTGGTCTTCTTAGGTTGTTATTTTCTCGGGCAAAATTTTTTCTTTATCAATTTAAATATATGAAGACCAATTTATTTGCATTCCTAGGTTGTTGTTTTCTTCGGGAACAGTTTATAACAAAAGTAATGAATTGACTTATAAAAAGTAATTACAACAATTGCATTAGTCAAGTGTGTAAAAGTATAAGTAGCACTAAATATTTTTTTCTTTATAACAAGCAAGTACAAAATTTAAAAATATATAATGTTTATATGTAGGCAAAATTGGTCTTCCCTTGTTTTAAGTGTTTTGGTGATTTGTACCACTAATGTTTATGGTTTTTATTTCTGTTACACATGTGGTTGGAGATCCTGACGTCGTTTTTGGCGGAAAAGTTTATCTGGTAAAATCATTCTATCATGTCTTATTTTCTCTTCTTTATCAATTTGTTAAACTCCTTTTCTATGTTTTATCTGGATTTTTGATGTTCTTTTAGTTTCTCCAGGATGTTCTTATTTTTTACTTATTCACTCCTTTTCTTACTGTTTTCCCTGTTTTGTCAGTAATAGTTTCTCAATTCAAACAAGACATAAATAAGGGTTTGGTTCCTTATCATAATTTTTGGACCAATTGTTTTTGGGAATTGGGGTTTGTTCATTTCTTTTTTTTTTATTTTCATAGGGTTATAGATTTTCGTCTTATATCCATTTTACTAATTTTGATTTTGTAGGGGAGGATGTCTAAATTCGTAACCGACAGAGATTGGCTAGGTGTGTTGTTTTCTTTATGGATAAGGCGCACCGTATGCTTTTTCGTTGTCTGCATAATGTGACGCCATATAATTTTTATAATTATCAGCTATTTTAAATTTTAAATAGGTAAATATATGTGTGAATTATGCGAAAAGTGAAAGTAGATTTTCAAAAACATATACTTTTTCATTCATAGATCAGTACATGAGCACAATAAAGGAGGAGGATTACGTCAATAGAAGTAGGTATTAATGGAATTTGGAAGGCATGTAACATATTTCAATAAAAATTAATAGTGTAACTTTATTTAGATAACGTTAGCATTGCATTTTTTTTCAATTTTATCCTTTCTTTTTTGTGGATCTCATTTCACTTTGTAATGTTGTAGATAAAGGGGTGCTTCCTTCTTCGAGGTCTGACCGTGTCATGGCACATGCTTTAATTACTTGCATGAACTTGACATTCATATTATAAGTAGGATCACTTTCTTTATTTTATCTTATTAGTTTTTACCCTATTAAATTATGTTGACTTTCGCGTGTGCTTTAATCATAATTGATAAAGATCAAACAATATTGCAATATCAGTAACCTTTTACGATAACGATTTAATATGAGTATTAATAACAGACTTAGCTCTTAGATAATCAAAATAAAGTTTTTTTTATTTACGTACCATAAGATATAAAATCCTTAGTTTCAAAGTGTACATAAGTGATCTTTAAACTCAACTGGGAATCGTTAAAACTCCAAATTTGAATTGGTGTATATTTATACAAATTGGGCCAACGTAGTGAAATTAGTGGAAGCTTTTCTTTGTTTGAGACTCCATGAATGGGAACCTTTATAGGTCTTTATTCCTTTTAAAGTTTGATGGATTTCTATGGTCACCGGATGATTCCTTGCAGAAATAAATAACTAACAGCGAGTGATGGATGCGTTTTTTATTCACTTATAATATGCTTTCAAACAGGTTTTTGTGCAGTATATGCTCATTTACATTCTTGGACGGTTTATGGTTGAAGCGCTTATATCATAACTATATAAGTTGGAATTTCAATCAATGATTTGTCCAAACTGCATTCACATTAGACATTCTCTTAGGTTTGCTAATTCAATTAGATCATTCCTATTAGTACAGCTAAGGTGCACTTACAGTAAAACAAATAACAACCTTAAGATGAAAATAATCAATTTAGAAGCGTGTCATTCTTATAACGGGGAGAGGATTTTTCTACAAGTTTCTTTATATTATATTTTTCTACTGAACAAAGGAGATGATTTTTTCACAAGTTTCTTTATATTATATTTTTCTCTATTGGAATGCTTTAAATGATGTTTAACTTCACATTACAAAGCTTATACATAAAGGAGATGATTTTTTCACAAGTTTCTTTATATTATATTTTTCTCTATTGGAATGCTTTAAATGATGTTTAACTTCACATTACAAAGCTTATACATATTTGTAATGGAAATCTTCACTAAAATCATTTAACAAGAAATGTGAAAATCGCTTTCCCGGACTTGCTTCGGTGCTGCACGTGAGCACTGGAGAGATCAATCTGTAAAGTCCGACCTAAACCAAGAAATGGCCGTGATTTGGGGAAAGTGGAGGAGAAGGGTTGATTTGGGGAGGGAAGCAAAGAAAGGTGTTGAGGCCGAATAGTGGGAGAGTAGTATCTCGACTTGTATCGACGAAAGTGAAAGCTTGGGAGCTTGCAAGAGGTGGAAGCTTTGGGAGAGCTTGCAAAGTTGCCTTTCCGAGAGTGTGTATTTTTCTCCCGACCGAGACTTGTTGTCCGGTGGAAATAGGTAAGACCTATTTATATAAGTCGAGATTGAAACGTACCCGGCCTCATGAAGGAAGAGAGTAAAGGGTGAAATAATGGGAGGAGGTGGTAACCGCATGGTTTAATGGGTGAAAACGTTTTTCACCATTATTTCCTCTTTTATTTGACCGCTTTATTCCTATTCACGCTTTCTTAATTGTGAGCGTAGTGTACGCCGCATCTTTGTGACCGCCAAACCAAAACCCTAAAGAAGCATCCCCGCTTTTGTGTTGATATCTCGTTGGTTGCGCCTTGAGTGCAAGTGGTGCCGCTAATGGCGCGTGTGGCATGTGCCAATGGCATGTGCGGAATGCCTTGGTGGTAGGTTGCATGGTTTTGCAAGTTAGGCTACCGGCGTGTGTGTTTGGCATGTGCCAATGGCATGTGCGGAATGCCTTGGTGGTAGGTTGCACGGTTTGCAAGTTAGGCTACCAGCGTGTGTGTTTGGCATGTGCCACTGGCACGTATGGCCATGTTGACCTAGTTGCAAGTCTTGCAAGCCTAGGGCGCTATATTTGGCGTGTGCTAATGGCATAGCGGCTTGGAATATGGCTTACGGCACGTGTTGGCATGTGCGGTCATGTTGACCTAGTTGCAAGTTTTGCAAGCCTAGGGCGCTATATTTGGCGTGTGCCAATGGCATAGCGACTTGGAATATGGCTTGCGGCACGTATTGGCATGTGCCAATGGCATGTGCGGCCATGTTGACCTAGTTGCAAGTCTTGCAAGCCTAGGGCGCTATATTTGGCGTGTGCCAATGGCATAGCGACTTGGAATATGGCTTGCGGCACGTATTGGCATGTGCCAATGGCATGTGCGGCCATGTTAACCTAGTTGCAAGTCTTGCAAGCCTAGGGCGCTATATTTGGCGTGTGCCAATGGCATAGCGACTTGGAATATGGCTTGCGGCACGTATTGGCATGTGCCAATGGCATGTGCGGCCATGTTGACCTAGTTGCAAGTCTTGCAAGCCTAGGGCGCTATATTTGGCGTGTGCCAATGGCATAGCGACTTGGAATATGGCTTGCGGCACGTATTGGCATGTGCCAATGGCATGTGCGGCCATGTTGACCTAGTTGCAAGTCTTGCAAGCCTAGGGCGCTATATTTGGCGTGTGCCAATGGCATAGCGACTTGGAATATGGCTTGCGGCACGTATTGGCATGTGCCAATGGCATGTGCGGCCATGTTGACCTAGTTGCAAGTCTTGCAAGCCTAGGGCGCTATATTTGGCGTGTGCCAATGGCATAGCGACTTGGAATATGGCTTGCGGCACGTATTGGCATGTGCCAATAGCATGTGCGGCCATGTTGACCTAGTTGCAAGTCTTGCAAGCCTAGGGCGCTATATTTGGCGTGTGCCAAAGGCATAGCGGCTTGGAGATTTGGCATGTGCCAATGGCATGTGCGGCCATGTTGACCTAGTTGCAAGTCTTGCAAGCCTAGGGCGCTATATTTGGCGTGTGCCAAAGGCATAGCGGCTTGGATATTTGGCATTGTTGCCATGGTGTGCAGTATGCGGCTTGGTTTGGCATTGCTGCCATGGTGCGCAGAGTGCGGCTTGGTTTGGCATGGTTGCCATGGTGCGCAGAGTGCGGCTTGGTTTGGCATTCTTTGCCATGGTGCGCAGAGTGCGGCTTGGTTTGGCATGGTTGCCATGGTGCGCAGAGTGCGGCTTGGTTTGGCATGGTTGCCATGGTGCGCGAGTGCGGCTTGGTTTGGCATTCTTTGCCATGGTGCGCAGAGTGCGGCTTGGTTTGGCATGGTTGCCATGGTGCACAGAGTGCGGCTTGGTTTGGCATGGTTGCCATGGTGCGCAGAGTGCGGCTTGGTTTGGCATTGCTGCCATGGTGCGCAGAGTGCGGCTTGGTTTGGCATTGTTTGCCATGGTGCGCAGAGTGCGGCTTGGTTTTGGAATTAGGGTTACTGTGTTGAAAACCCTAATCTGGTATTTTGAAAAAATACCCCTATTAATTATTTACACCGAGTTAAATGCTCTTAGTTAATGTGTTGTGGGTAACACTAGGTCATGGGGTTTTACGATTTTACCCCTTGTTTAAAAACCACCATCAACAACGGGATCATTCTATAATTCATGACTATCCATAAACTGAAACCGAAATCAAGTTTAAGTATCGACATATATTAAGAAGATATATGCCCAACTCCCCCTATAGTACACATAATCTTTCAATGTTTTTTAGAAATCTAACAATAATATCTATCGGGACCAAATTGTAGAAACAATGTCTACTTCAGGCAAAGAACACCTCCAGATATTGTCTAAGAGAGACTTGGTAAACAAATTGACGACGATGACAACATACCTCTATTACTTGAGTTAAATGAAAATGATAATGAAGTGGAGGATGAAGTTCAAAACTTGGATGTGATTATTAAAAAAATATTTATAGCAGAGCCCGATGATATAATCATGTCGAGTTTATGTTTTATCTTATTCGAATATATCAGACAATTTTAATTAAAAGGAAATGTTTATTTTTTAAATTTATTTTGATTTGGACAATTTTTTTGATCTCCAACACTTAATAGTTAAAATTGGTGAATTTGGTTCCCATTGTTAATTTAAAAATACCAACTACTAAGTGAAATCCCCGTTAGACCGAGAGCCGGGTGAAGTCCAACATAAATAAATGGGGGATACTCCCTATCACGCCCAGTGGAACTTTTTTTTTTACCCATTGGAACTTGGTGGTATATGGTTTGTAAGGAGACATGAGGTGCAGATTGGGTGTGTGGTTATTACCCATTGGAAAAACGACTCCCGTTGTTTGTTATGAGTGGCCGTTGGATAGCCAAATCTTAATTGGAAGGCTAAGAATTTATTTCGCATTCTTACAACGAGATATTGTATTTGTAAAGTGTCTCTAATGTCAGATATCGATATGACTATATAAAGAGTGTGATTTTTCATTTAAATAAAAGAAGTTAGAGGATGGAAAAGTAGTTGAGTTGGACGCTTGATTGTTAAAGAAAGCATGTGATTTCTAAAGAAAGATATATCGGTGCATTTCCTTGATTACATCTTCTTTGACGGGAAGCACTTCATATGTTTTTTCATTATTCAAAGCTGACAATCTATTTGATATTATATCGTTTTTTGTTGTTAGTGTCTTTAATACCATAAATCGATACCTATATAGTGAGTGTCATTTTTCATTTAACTACAAGAAGTTGGATCATAGAAGAGCAATTGAGTTGGCCGCTTGAGTATAAATGCCAATATATGATTTCTGAAGGGAAAATATATTTGTGCATTTCTTCGATTACATATTCTTTGTCGAGAAGTACTCCATATGCTTTGCACTATTTAGAGTTGGCAATCTATTTTATACTAATATCCTATTATTTTCCGGTGTATCTAATATCAGATATCAATGTTTTCATTTAACTACTAATAGTACTGATGTTGCCACTACTTAGTGATTTCAAAGGTTCGTATAGTTTTTCAAAAGTATTTTCTGTAATGAGAGTTCTTTAATCTCCAACATTTTAAACAATACATGAATATGTTTGATTACACCATCTTTGACGGGAAGCACTTCATATTTTTTACAATATTCGAAGTTAACAATCTATTTTGTATCGGTATATTGTAAAAAAAATAAAAATAAATAAAATCAGTTTCTTTAATATCAGATATCGTACCTATGTAGTGAGTAAGGGTATTCTCCTAACTACAATAAGTTGGAACCTGGAAGAGCCGTTGAGTTGACTGCTTGATTCTGAACACAAATAGATGATTATCTGTGGAAGAGTATATCAATGTATTTATTTAACTACATCTTCTTCGACGATAAGCACTTCATATGCTTGGCAATGAGCAATATATTTTATATCAATATAATGTTTTTTTATACAATTATATAGTGAGAATGATTTTCATTTTACTACCAATAATATTGATGTTGGTAATGTCAAGAAACTACTAATTTAAAATGTTTGTATAAGTTTTCAAAAATATTTTTTTTGAAGAGGATTATGTAATCTCCAATAGGTTAAACAATATATAGTTGGTGGATTTGGTTTTAACTTTTATCCACCAAATGATAATCGATTTTTTTGGACCCCTTCTGAGACGGGTGCGGGGCGAAGCCCCGCCTCACCAAATGGGGGCCAAGAGCCAGCATTCCCGGTGCGTAGCACGGGTTCCATACTAGTTATCTTAGAAGGTCATCTTAAATTATTTATACATAGTCATGCAAAAAAGTAACGATTTGACATTAAATTAAGATTAAATTAAGAGTTAAGTTAATGGGTGATAGGTGTCTAAAATACCTTAATATTTATTTATTGTTTATGATTTCTTTGCTAAGTTTTCTTGTAAATTATGTATCTTATGTTTGTTTTTGAGTATTTAGGTACTTTGGAGTCATTTGGAACAAAAGAAGAAGAAACAGGGCAAAAGTGTCATTTCATGTGCAATTGTTGTTGGAGACGAACTATTTCTCATTATTTGCTTTTATTTCTTCATCTCTGTCTGAAAAGTATGTCGGCTTTAGTGATGCAAATTTTCTGTCTGAAAATCATGGTAGCTTTAGTGATGAGGAGACATTGAAGAGAAGAAGTGAATATGAGAAGTAAAAGATGGATGCCGTGGTGAAAGAATTCAAAGAAGAGCAAAAGCGCCATGCCAATAAACAGGAGACCAAGGACATTGGTGGCAAAGAATTAGTAGATGATGCAGATTCTCGACAACTATGAACTCTGAACTCATGCCAATTGAGTCACGAGCTAGGTGGACTACACATGCTTGTTTGAAGGAAGTCATGGGCTTAGCACTGGAGGGGATCACTTGTACTAGATGAAGGACTGGATTGCACCACCAAGGCACCGCACATGTGCAGATGAAGATGAGAAAAATTAGGTCTTATTACAAGCAAAGAAGGGGATCGAATCCTTCATCAGTTCGAGTCATGAGAGTCTACACTCCTTATTGCTGCTTGCCGGAGATCGAGATGAGGTTTGTCCATCAACAGATTTTATGGTTTGGTGGCTGAAATGGGTTCAGTTTGGAGCTGATGTTGCTTCGAAATATTTGATTATAAACTGGATTTGTTGATGGAGAAGCTACAGCAAGTAGAGAATGGCTCAAGCTGAAGAAGAGTTCCGGACAGGATTGCTGTTACTTATGGTTGTAGAAAAGATCTTTTGCCACGAATTGAACATGGTATTTCTGTAGACAAATCAGTGACAAAGAGGAGGAAAGATTGAAGTTCTTATGAGCTTGTGATGAAATAGAAGATGGGTACAATTCGGATTAGTTGCTGAAAGACGAGATTGAGAGCAATGAAGGAATACAAGAAAGAACTGATGATGTTTCTGGCCTGAATTATGCGAATGATTTTGTGGGTTTTTGGGGGTATCTCAACAGAGACAAGAAAAGGGAGATGTGGCTGTGTTCTGATAGTTTTTAGCTCGAGTTTGGAGCTGAAATGGGTTCGATTTGGAGCTGATGTTAGTGAATTTCTCTTATGCCAATCAGTCGGAAATAAAAGTTGTTGTTGGGTATAGTTTCATGGCAATGAAAGACTTGTATTGGTGCTACAATTCAGTGGGGGTTTGGTTGAGTTTTGAGATTGATTTTCTGCCGGAAATCAGTGAAGAAGACGTTACTGTGGCCTGAGATTGATGGGTGTTTACTAGAGCTTGAACTGGTGGAAGTATGGGTCTGTATCATTGATATGATATTAATGGGTTGGCTGAGATTAGAATTCATAGAGGCGACAAGGAAGCTGCTGTTGCAGCTGCTCAACTACATTATCTCAATTGATGGCGAGCTATGAGTCTAAGGCTGAGTGTAAGGGATTCAAGGATATTGTGGGTTTAGAAATCGACAGTGAAGGGAAGATGATAATGATACTGCAGCTGTTGGTTATGAAGACAAGGAAGAAATATGCTGTGTGCAGAATTCAGTGATAGCATGTGGGTGTTTGTTGTGGGTTTTAAGAGATATTTGAGCATGAAAGAACAAGACAGAGAAAGCTTGATGTTTGGTGGTGTTGGCTGAAGCCTGGAGTTGATTTGTGAACTGGGTTCGAGCTGCTAGTCAGTCACAACAAATGTTGCTGCTCAACTAAATTGGTGGGTTGATTTTACAGGGTTTTGAACTGAAATTGTATCAACACTAGCATGGGTTCAAACTTGTGGCAGTCTGATGGAGTTTATTGAAACTCAGTAGAAGAGGGCGTTATGTATTTTGCAGTGACTAATGTGAGTTGTTTGAGAAGAGACTTGGGTTCTGGCATAGGTGCAAAGAGGAGTTTGAGATGGTAATGTTAGAGCGGAGTTCTGGCAGTGAGAAAACAATGTAGTCTGCCAATAATTCTTGTCAATATGAGAAAGACCCGATGATGTGGTTGTAATGGCCGAATCATGGTTCTGTTCACGGTTTGGTGTCTGTCTGATGAGTGTTTGGCAAAGGCTAGGATCAGATTTTGCTGCGAAGAAAACAACTGGGACTCTGGGTGTTTGCCGTGACTGAATTATGGACTGTGTTGATGGGTTTGAGGTGATTTCAGGGGCTGTTAAGGACAGGGTTTGTGTGTCCATTCCTATGGATATTGTGGGTCGAATATTAGAGCTAAAAGGGCTGAGAACTAAAGGCCTGTAGGTTTTGTTAAGACTGAGATTTGTCTGGCGTATATCCAAGTTGATATAGCAGAGACGAGAAGATATAAAAGGGGAGGCGCAGGTTACAGCAATGGGTGCTATGTTCTGATCACCATTAGTGCTTGAGAACAGTCCCGAGAAAGCTTAAAGCAACAACAACTCTGGTTTGTTGTTTGATTTATTCTCAACTTTCCTTTCTTTTAAACAATCTTTAAACCATTGGTTTTATTGTTGAGAACAATTTTATTATGAGCAGATGAACTTATCTTTGATTAGGGGCGATTTCAAATCCCGGAGTATGAACTTATAATCGATATGCAATAGCTTCTTCTTTTGCCATTATTTTCGTTATTGTTTGATTTCTACTACGCCAATAATGTTTATGGATTGTTTGTCAATTGTTTAAGTTAGAAATTAAATAGTTGATTCATAGGCTTATTGCTAGTTTTGAATTCTTCGACCCGTAATTGTCTAAAAAGATAAACATAAGTAGCAATATATGGGTATTGATGATGGGACTTTGTTAAGTACCCGTATGTAGAAATTGACACTATTAGGTGATTCAAGCTTTTGAGTTCATCACTAGGAAAAATCTTATCTCATAAACCTTAAAGCATTTGTTTACGTCACACCTAGTAAGCGTACTTCTAGGAAACTTGGCAAGTAGAATCCGGTAGTCGAGCGCTTCCGTATCCGGTGAGCTTAGGAGATAGTAACGGAATAGTTGAGCGTACTAATTATTCTAGGATTGTTAGTAACGAGATAATGCGAAGAACGTAGTTATATATCGATTTGGTTTATATTCCGTGGTCTAGAATGAATCCTTAATCAATTTCATTTCATATTTGAATACAACTTTTTGATTTTCAGATTTTCTACAACACAATCATCTTTGCTAAGAGTAATTGCATAACAACTTTTGCTCCATACCTCCCTTGGGACGAATCTGCTTTCATTATACTACTTGCTAGTGTAAAGAGAAGTAGAAAATATTATTTGCGAGTTTGATACCTCGTCAATGAGCGCTTAATTTAAAATAAAAGTAACGGTTTGACATTAAATGAGAGGAATAACTCCCAAATAAATTCTCATTAAAAATCTAACTCATTGTCTTAGGTAAAATCAATATGTGAATTAATCTGGACCCTTCTTTATATTCCTATAAAATGTAGATTGAAAATCTATATGCCAATTATACATTGATACGAGCACACAGTCAATATTCATTTTTGAAAACCGCTCCTAATCATTGTATGGACATCCTGATCACCATTTAATAAGAAACCGCTCCCGTTGATTTTAATAATATCGATCAAAGCTTCGAATTCAGTTTAAGAAAGATGATCATTCCCCCAAATTTCACACGCTCAGCTCATGGTATTCTCCCAAGAAAAAAGAATATAACCAACACCAAAATAACCCATAACCCCGTGTCGTTATGGCACGGGTCATATCCTAGTCGTTAACAAATACGGTAAGGATAGTTCCGACGGTATATACCAAAATAACATATTTAACGGTCTACATGGCATAGCAAATGGTAAGCTTATGTGGAAAAACCTACTTAGCATTTAGTGTCCTTCAACTGGGTCTCATGAGGACTTCACGGCCATAAAAATCAAAACCATCCCCTAAAACTCCTTTTCACATGCGTTTTTGCATTTGTGCAAAGGTGTCGGTGAATCCGAAACTTAAAAGAGATATGTAGTCTCGCAGAAAAATATACAAAGGCGTGGTATAATATCTCACTTAAGGCTAACCCCTATGGGCTAGATTGAGCTGCTAGATTGGCCAAAAAGTGTTGCAAATCAAGAAAGTGTGGGAAAAAAGTTAACCCTACTTCTGTCTACTTCTCTCTTCTAGCAAGTGCTCGTAGTTCAACTAGCAGCGAGATTGAAATTTCTAGCAGCAAGTGCTCGTAGTTCTACTTCTGTCTACTTCTCTCTTCTAGCAAGTGCTCGTAGTTGTAAAAAGTTGTCCCAACGCTGAATGGTTCAGCGCTCACAAAAATCACACGGATCACAAAAATTATAATATTTGATCTGATGGCTGAAATTTAAAGCGCTGAATGGTTCAGCGCTCAAAAAGTGTTCCCACCGCTGAATGGTTCAGCGCTCACAAAAATCACACGGATCATAAAAATCACAAAATTTGATCTGACGGATGAAATTTAAAACGCTGAACCAAACAACGTTGGACAGTGGTCCCAGATGACGTGGACTGCTAATCTAGCTACTAGATTAGCAATACCATAGGACTTAGGAGGTTTCCCTAGCTGACGCGGATGGCCAATCTAGCTGCTAGATTAGAAGACCATAGGGGTTAGCCTAACAACTATATTTTTTATGGAGCCTTTTTTTTCGTCTCTTTTGTGTGGAATTATGTCTCGCTTCCTCTCTTTGCAGTTTCACAATCGTAGCAGTCATCTACTCTTCACAGCTGACACGAAAATGTCTATGAAGGTTCATATAGAAGCCCATAAGACTTGGCCTAAGGAAGAAACGAGCGGCTAAAATTTGGCCACTCGTTTATGACCTGACCGTATTGTGGTTAAAGCTTGGCCGCTCGGTCATCTTTTAGCCGCCAGACAATTATATCCCAATGGCCACATATTTGGAATCCAATGCATGTACTTCTTCCGTCCACAAAAAATGAGTCTTTCACAGCCTATAGATTACTTCTCAAACTCACAACTTTTTTACATATCCATCTCAAACAGCTACACGTTTAACGATTTTAATGAATTCTAGAAAATGGTTAGATTTAAAAGACGAGGGTACCGAGTACACCACTAATCCTTTTACTGTTAACCTATTAAGACAAACCTTGTACAATGTTTTCGATTTTAATGATTAACGGTTAACTAGATAAAGTTATTTTGGATTTAATCTTCTTTCCAGGGATCCAAAACATTAATTAACATACTAGCGTATTTACTTTAATTATAAAGGTAAACAATATAATTGCATGCGGATTAATGTATATAACATAGACACACAAGATTTTGATAACGAGGAAAACACTTTGGAAGGAAAACCTCGGGACCTAGTCTAGTTTTGAATACTCTCAGAATTAAGTCGCTATACAAATGCCTATCCGCAATCTGCTGTAGTCAAGACCGAATAAACTACCCCTAGTTACTCAGTTTTCTCAGTATCCATGCGTCTGCCACCAATTTGGATAAACACGTGAATCCTTTAACGGAGTCCATTGTCAAAAGTTGCTTCGATGTGAAGACTTGTGCAACCCAATCCTTTAGGATGTCTTCCAAACAGTAAATGACTAACCTGTTTGTAACCACGCACTACCGATCACAATAGCAAAGATATTAAATAACTAAGTTCAGAGTCAAGGTTCTTCCATAGATACCAAGATAAACAAGATGATGCCATATCCGAAACTCATTGTTATGATCAATCAAGTTTTATGATTAACGAAGTAACCCATTCGATTACAAGATTTACGCTTATGATAAATCACAAACAACATATCGATCCACAAGCTTTATGTTTATCAAAGATATACTACACCAAGATGACAAACACAAAAGAACTTTAATCTTCAAAGTCTTCAATCTTCTTAATCTTCAAAAGTAGCAACCTAGACTTGATTTCACTAGCTATTTTTTCTCATAAAATGGAGTCTGTTAACGTTGCCAAATCAGTAGTTCTATTAATAGATTCAGAATCACTCAAATTTGTATTGTCAAATCTTCAAAATCTTGAGTATCCTTATATATATATCAGAAGAGAATGACAATAGAACAAACAAGGACTTACCAAGATGATAACTATCTTTTAGTTCAACTACAAGTACTAAACAACGAACATGTGTGATTCTTAGTTTCCGTCCAACGGTACTGAAAAAGCGGAGGTCTAACAACCACACCTAATCATTCGTTCGGCAATCTGTGTGGACTAACTCCAATATAATTCCAAGAGAATCAACTAGACAGTCAGACTCAATCAAGGAAAATATATCCAAGATTTATATCTCAATTTCTCAATACAATCTCCAATCGAACAGAAAGAGTTCTGTGAGCCTGATTGATATGAGAAATAACTTGAACGGTACCAAAGACCAATGTTCAAGTGTCAATCAATTTATATCAACAACCAAAGATTGGATAATCTAATTGATTGAACTACGTACAACCTGTTATATTTCAATTTATAACACAGACACCATAAATTTTGTTAACGAGGAAACCGCAAATGCAGAAAACCCCCGGGACCTAGTCCATATTGAACACCACACTGTATTAAGCCGCTATAGACACTAGCCTACTACAAGTTAACTTCGGACTGTAATGTAGTTGATACCTAACCAATCTCACACTGATCAAGGTACAGTCGCGTTCCTTACATCTCTGAATCCCAGCAGGACTCTACGCACTTGATTCCCTTAGCTGATCTCACCCACAACTAAGAGTTGCTACGACCCAAAGTCGAAGACTTATAGACAAATCTATCTCACATAGAAAAGCCTATTCTGATAGATATTATAAGGACCCTCAAGCTTTTCAACGCTATTAGGCCAGTCAAGAGACGACGAAGCCGCTAATGACTCGATTTATTAGAGACGAACGCTAATTAATAGAAATTAATCTAACAATGATCCAGATACGAAACTAGTATCACTAGATAGATCTCGAAAATTTATGCGAATTAGACTACTCGAATGTGGCATTCGGATACCGGATGAAGAAGATATCATCTATTTTGTAAGAAGGGCAAAACAGTCTTTTCACAACAAAGTTTACTAAGGCTGTCGAGTATTCTTCTCGGGGCACCTGGTGGATGCCTATATCCAATTCGTTGGGTGCCTAAGTATTATCGTTGGTCTAATCTTACCAAATCGGGAAGAGAAATTCATTTTCTTTCTCTTATTCTTTCTCTTTCTTCTTCTTTTCTCTCGTTTCCTTGTTCTTCATCTGTGAATGATTTGAGAATCAAAATAGAGATTTTTGAGTTCGAGACAAATAGAGTTTGATCAAGGGGTGTCTGTTAGTGGTGGTGTTGATGCGATTATCGTATTCATAATTCTCAGGAAAACATAAGTCGAAGACTAATTTAGGGTTTCTGCTTTGATTGATATTTCGACTCAGGGTAGGTTGGCGAACCATCTTGTAAACCATAGATATCTGAGTTTCTGAAATACAAGAAGGTTGTCGAACCTGTTCGAAAACCTTAAGTTCAGAAGGGGACTGTTCACGAAACATGGTGATCTAAATTTTTAATATTGGTGTAAAAGGCTAAGAAGTTGGTGAACCCGGTTCAAGAACCGTTGCACCGTTCGAACTTACCACCATGAAACTATACCGCTTCTCTGGCCACAATTTCTCTGCTAGGTTTCTCTTTTTGTGTTCCAAATCTGAAGGAACTAATTTCTCTGGATGGAAGAAATTTGGGGAACAGAAAATAGAAAATGGGGAATTAGAAAAAATAAGAAGAAAAAAAACTGAATTAGTGGGGAAACTGGGGTGTGCCTTCTCGAATCTTCTTTCCACCATTACAATGTGCAGTGGGGATATAGGGATTGAGATTAACCACCATATTCACCACGATTTTTTCTCGTAAGAAGGGAAAGACGATATAAAACTTACGCCTTAGACACGTGTATTTGAACGACAAGTTAATTACTTTACAGTTTTACACCTTTAATGATCTAGACGCGTCATACAATATTCCGAGACCATAAAATATCTATGAACTTGGAGACCCGGCTAAGACAGATCCCGGGACTAAAGATATGGTGAATGGTCACGGGATTTCAGAACACCGTGTCGAACAGATATTTAGTCACGTTTATAGCTTAGACCGTGACAACGAAAACCATGACCATAACCCCTTATTCTACTAGTGTAGAAATTAACTTTTTCGGAGAGGAATTTAGTTTACATACCTCAGATGACTTCTGAATAAGCTTGTCTGCTAATCGATTTGCTCTCCGTTGAAGTTTGTTGACATATCTCACTTTATGCTTATACTTGAAACAATTAGAGAGTCCGTGACCCTTAAGAGTATAGTAATAAATGTCAAAGTGGAGGATGGTTCAAATGCCATAGCAGAGCAAACTGCTAGACAAATTGTGGTACCTGAAACATTAGAAATAGGATTTCCAGTAGATATAGAAAAATCCATTTTATCCTCCAAAATAGTTGAAGAAGTTTCTTCAAGAAAATATCAAGATTGATGTGAGTATTGCTACAATTATCAAAATTAATATTTTCAGCAAGGAGCGCAACAATTTATTTTTCATCTTCATTTGAATCATAATGATCAGATATTTCATCAAGAGTTGCAGCAAGACCTTTGTTACCAGTGTATTTTCTACGATTTGGACACTCATAGGAAAAATGACCAAAATCTTTACACTTGAAGCACTGTGGCATGTCCTCTTCATCAGTATCGTCAGTATCCCTGTTTTTAGGAGGAACACGATTATGGGGTTTAACTGATGACTTAGGTTTATTCTAGTGAACCGTTTACTTCTATTCAAAAGAAGATCTCTAAACTATCTTGTGATTAGAGAGACTGAATTATCAAGATCTTCATCTGACGAATCGGTCTCAATAGGATCATCCAAAGAGATACCAACACTTTTACTTTTATCAAGTAATATTGTGTTCTTTTGTGCTTTGAAAGCAACATCCTTTCCAGATTTAGATGTATGCTCGTGATCAAAGATCTTTAACTTCCAACCCAGAGTATTTATGGACAAAGTATTATGGTCATTTCCTTCAACGATGGCATGTTTCTTACAATCGTATTTAACTGGCAACGATCTGATAAATTTCATCATAATGTCCTTTTCAGGAATAGTCTTACCCAATGCAAAAGATGCATTAACAATTTCAGACACTTTGTGATTAAACTCATCAAATGAATCTTCATCAGCCATACGAAGGTTTTCTCAATCAGAGTTTAGGTTTTAAAGCCTAACTTCTTTCTCTGAGGTATTCCCTTCAAATACGGTTTCTAAGATATCCCATGCATCTTTACACTGAGTGCACGTAGTCACATGGTGTTGAAGATCTGGGGTAATGGCATGGATGATTACATTCAATCCGTCAGAATTTTGCTTTGCAGCAAGAATTTTGACAGCATCATAATCACCGATATCCTTTGGAAAAGTTACATCGCCTTCTGTAACAACGTAGGATTATAGACATTAACAACATAAACCTATGATTGAAAATCACGCGCTTGAAGAAAGGCACGCATAACAATTTTCCACCATAATTAATTCCAGTCATCGAAGACTGGTGATACGTTATGGAGATATCACTTCTGTCCATAGAGTCAGATTGCTACAAACACAAACTTATGAGGTCTTAAACGTGTTTGCCTTCTCTGATACCAGTTGAAAAAGCGGGGGTCTAACAACCTCACCCAAAATTTCGTTTAGCAATCTATATGGACAAACTCTAATATAATTCCAAGAGAATCAACTAGACAGTCATACTCAATCAATTGAAATATATCCAAGAGTTGTATCTCTGTTTCAAAATGTAATCATCAAATCAAACAGATAGAAATCCGCGAGCCTGATTATTATATGAAATAACTTGAACGGTACCAAAGACCAATGTTCAAGTGTCAATCAATTTATATCAACAACCAAGGGTTGAATTAACTAATTGATTGAACTACGCACAACCTATGATATTTCAATTATATAAAAAATATAACGCGGAAAACAAATAACACATACACCAGAAATTTTGTTAACGAAGAAATCGCAAATGCAGAAAAACCCCGGGACCTAGTCCAGATTGAACACCACACTGTATTAAGCCGCTACAGACACTAGCCTACTACAAGTAAAGTTCGGATTGGAATGTAGTTGAGCCTTAACCAATATCACACTGATCAAGGTACAATTGAGTTCCTTACGCCTTTAGAACCACGATGGATTCTCCCACAGATATACCTACGAGTTTTATTCCGTCTTTTGATAAATCAAGGTAAACATGAACCAATTGATAAACCGGACTTATATTCCCAAAGAACAACCAAGTAATATCAATCACCTCACAATAATCTTAATCGATTAACGAAACAAGATATTGTGGAATCACAAACGATGAGATGAAGGTGTTTGTGACTACTTTTCAATCTTGTCTATCGGAGAAAAAATCTCGAGAAAATCTTAAAGAAGATAGTACTCAATCACAATAGAAAACAACAAGATCGGAACACGCAACTATAGAGAAAATAGTTGGGTCTGGCTTCACAATCCCAATGAAGTCTTTAAGTCGTAACTTACTGGGTTTTAGAAAAACCCAAGGTTAAAGGAGAATCGACTCTAGTCGCAACTAGTATCACACATGAGGTTGTGTATTAGGTTTCCCAGTTGCTAGAGTTCTCCTTTATATAGTCTCCAAATCACGGTTTGCAATCAATGCTACCTTGGTAACAAAGCATTCAATATTCACCGTTTATATGAAAATCTGATTAGATTCAAGCTAATATCTTTCAACCGTTAGATCAAACTTAGCTTTTCATACACAAATGAAATGTACCAACATTTAGATAAAGGTAATCGTACCTAAACGTGTACAGTTAGTTGGTTCAAAAATAGTTAACCGAGGTTAGACATATGAACACTTTCATATCAACCTTATTCATCTTTATCACAACTAGTTCAAATGACTCAAATGAAACTAGTTAGAGAGTTGTTCAATTGTTTATATTCTCATAAAAGTATACAAGACACAATTGAAGCAAAATCGATTTTGATTCACTCGAATCATTTCATGAACATTATAGCCACAGTTTGCAAAAGATTGCATTCCTTAATATATAAATGTATTAGTTCATGAACAAACCGATTTTAGAACATAACCTACTCAAGTACGCAAATGGGTACACATACTTAAGTAGCCGGACTGAGTTTGGATTCGCCAGTACGCGAACGGGTACGCATACTTCTTACCTCAGTTGAATTCCGGAACGTGGACTTATGCCAGTACGCATACTAAGTTCCCGGACTTCCATTAACCAACCAGTACGCGTACGTGTACGCATACTATGGTTCCCGGACTTGGACCTTACACAAATGTGAATACACACACTATGTTTAATCCAATCATGGTTACATGTTCTGAACTCTCATTTCAATCATTGAAACATTCTTAGAAGACGACAATATATGTCTCACACAACTATTAGCTCCAAAGCAATTTTCAAGTGATCGAATGATCAATATGAAACATTCCGAGTCTACACCAAATGATTGCATCACACAAATCATGTAAGATGTTACAAGGCGATTTTCACATGATCATCTTTTGACTTTCGTCAAGAACAAAAGATGAACTTGTTTAAAGCGAAAGCTTACCAACACATATTTTGAGAAATAATAGATAAGCGAGATAAACTCATCTCAAAATATCAAATGTGTATAAATGAAGTCTATATAACAATACGACTTTTGTCTCAAATAGGAGATAGAGTAGATAGAGTTTGGAGTGATAGATGAGTTCAAGTATCCACATACCTTTTGTTGATGAAGTTCCACAAGTTCCCTTGAGTAGTTCTTCGTCTTCAATCGATGAATGCCGCGAAGTCTAAAGCTCAACTACACATTCTATCCTAATCCGAGACTTAGCTATAAGTAGACTAGAAATCAAGACTTATAGTTTTGGCAACTAAACTTGGCAAACAAGCTTGAGATATCAACACTTGCGAGTTTGACCGAGCAGTGCTCTAACACTTCACGACTTTTGATGAAGGAATTTGGCCAGTATATGTGTTTAAAGGAGATACGTTGACTGTTCTTATTAGAATTTCTCGATTTAAATCATTTTTTTTTTTGTGAGCATTAAAATCATGAATAAGTTTTTTAGTTCTTATTTTCTCTTTTCTAAATATTTCAACTTCATGTTCCATACTATCAACCTTTTTGAACATAAGTCCTTTTCCAGTTTAAATTAGTCTTTAGTGAATGAATTTCTTCACTCAAGAGACAAATTTGTTTTTCTGAAGAAATAAGATTGCCCTGCATGGAACATTCAGAATAATTGAGACCTGGAATATGATCATCAACAGAACACGTAAGAAGCTCAGCCTTAAGAGATAAGTCATCTTTAGGATGGTAGTATAGAGTGGCCATAAAGGCTTTGGTTTTCTTACATTAATCCGTGTTAGGACAAACAGAGAAGTGATGTCAACGACCAAGACATTTGGGATCCGTGACCAAAGTCATGTATCAGTCAAGGATCAAACTCATATCACCAAAATAAAAGATACTTGGGATAATGATGATAATATTCCTCAATGTTATAAATGTCAAGGCTTTGGTCATATTTCTCCAGAATGTCTTACTAGGGATACTCAATGGAAAAGGAAGACATACACTACAACTCTTGACTATTCTCCCGACGAGAACGATCAAGATTATAAGTCTGAATATGTTGCAACCATTGCAGAAGTTGATAATCCTGATCCGTATCTACATTAAATACACAAGATGAGTTCGTTTCCCTGAGTATTTCAGAAAAATTACTTTGTCAAGATAAGAAGATTCAGTTTCTGGAGTCTGAGATCAAAAGATTAATAACTTTGGTCGATAAAATAAGCTTTGGCTATCTTAGTGACAACGAAGATATGAATAAAATGCTTGTGAAACTCGAACTTTCTCTTGATTACGAAAAGAAACATGTATCAGAATTTATCAATCATGTTGATAGTTGACATGATGAAATCAGGAAACTAAAAGCAGAAAAATCTAAATTGAGGAATGCTCATGAAAATGCCTCTAGATCAACCCAAGTTGTCTCTAAAAAATCTGAGAGACAATCTAAGAAAAGGTTATTGGATAACTTTTGTCAAACCAAAGGGTTGTCAGAATATGTCTGCATCTTGCTGCCATTGTAAACGACTGAGACATCTGAAAAAACAGTGTCTCAACAAGCCGCAGAATTACAGATTTGATTCACAGAAAGGGTTGCTTCACTCATCCGGCAAGACAAGATCAAAGTTTTCATCAATGTCCCAAGTAAAAACTGATACAACAAAACATATGGGATACATGAATAACTTGATTTCATGATATCAAGATCTTGTTTCAAATCTAAGAAAAGAACTCAAAAATTCAGGGATAAAGAGTTCTCGTATTGAGGAAATTTGTGAGAAAGCAAAAATCTCTAAAGAGAAGATATTCAACATTCGAAAATCTGAGTCTCATAATAACTTAACCTAGTTATTATGCTGATGTACCCTTATCATCTATCTTCGGTAAGTGATAAGGATGTTTGTGTAAATATATAAAGAATTTTCGAAATTTCTCTTAAGAAAACATTGTTGAGTAATTATTTTCGGTTAGTGTAATTTTCTTGCATTAATATGATTATATTCTCTTTCTAGAGATTTGTGACAACTCTATTAGTTAAATAGGTGAGTGAAAGTAACATTTTATTTTACATAGTGTTGACAAGATGTCTACCTCTAGTTGTAATTCTCACAAAGTTGAAAATGTCTGGACTATATTGTTTTCTAATAAAAAACTTCGTTTAGAACCATTTGAAAACGTTGAACCCACCAACATTTGTTTTCGAATGTGTGCAGGTTATTCAGTATTGCTCGGTTGAACCCACCAAGCATAGGCATGTCAAGGTTGTTTGTCATATTTTATTATCAAAACTCATAAGTCGCTTGATTAGATTACTAAAGTCAACTTCGTTAGGTTAGACTAGGAATTCTAGAAATATTGAGAAGTACAAGTAATGATTGTAGGAGAACTTATATATCTCCTTGATGAATGAAATGATTATAGGAAAGCCTATATATATCCTTGATGAAATCGTCTAAACTAAAAGTTGTTATGTGTTTTTTAGTCTTAATACTCTTTTGTTTAATTCTTTATGATCTACGTTTTTCTCCTTTGTCAATTTTGTTGACAAAAAGGGCGACAATTATTAAGTAGTATCTTACTACAACATATGGCTTCTCAGAGCATTATGTAAGGGGAGTGGGTTATGATCTATAGCTTTTTACCTGTTGTGCAAAAAATGTAAGTATTGACTAATGGGGAGAACATATTATCGTAGTATTGCTTCAAATTGCGGTGCAATTGAACTTTGGAGAAGGTAACAATACTACGTTTTTGTATAACAGCCATTGAGTAGAGTGATTTTTCATTCTAACAAAGCTATTTTTGAGTATTCTCATAAGTTGTTATCGCTATGGATCTTCAACAACAAAGGTGTTGAACGAACACATGTAGAACCATAGAAGAAACTGAAGTACGAAGAATTTAAGAGCTTGTTGAAGAACCAAGGAAATCAAGCATAGTGGATTTTGAGCTGAAAGATCATTTTATTTTGAATCCGTGTGTATTGAATTAGTTTTGTCACTGAAAAAGGGGGAGATTGTTACAGCAATGCTCGACTGAACCCACAAGTTTTGATATCTCAAGGTTGTTGTCAATGCTAGTTGAACAAAACTATATCAATATCTTGATTTCTTGTAACACCCCAAGTTTCGTACCAGGGTCAAACCCGTATGGAGATCCGAACTCGAAGCGTTACTGGTCGGAAAGAGACTTATGCATTTTTTTCTTGTTGCTAATTTACTTGTACACAAAAACATAGTTGAAACTTTACATAACATGAATTAAAGAATATAAATCCACTAATTATCTTTAACAACATTTTCAACCAAACATATTATTTCAAACTACATTTCAAGCAATACAATAAAACAATTCAATCACTAAGCTACTCATTCCTAGCTTTCGCTGCGCCACTCTGATAAATCTGCAAGGATGTCAATTGGGGTTAGATGATAGCTCAATAGAATGCACCCCCATTCTCTAAAGATGCGGAAACATAATCATCATGTCAAGGAAAAGCATATAACCAGAACATAGTACAACTTTAATGAATTATCGGTATATTCAACAATCACATCACCAATAATGTTTCTAATAAATTATCTTATCCAGATTCCAATCATGAATTCACAACGCCAATAATATTTCCAATTAAATTAGTTTTCATAGATGAGTTCATAACCCCAATAATATTTCCAACTAATCATTTAATCTAGATTTTCAACACAAGAATTCACAATGTTAACAATCTTTCAACAAATCATCCAATTATATTTCACACATGAGTTCACAACATTATTCATGTTTCCTACGGATACTTCAATTCGTATTTCAATACTTGAGTTCATAAACCCAATAAGGTTTCCAAAAATCATTCAATAGAGATTCCAACACACGATTCACAAATTAATATTATCACCAAAAAACCATGAGTCCACAATACCATTATTATTGTGAACTAATCATCCATTTGGGATTTAACACATGAATTCACAATTCATCCATATAAGTTCACACTTGAGTTTAACAATTCATTGAATTATATTTTGCACATGAGTTCATAACACCAATTATGTTTTCCAACAAATCATATAATCTATATTTCAACACATGATTCACAAATTAATATTGTATCACAACAAGTAACCATGAGTTTACAATACCAAAATAATTGTCACAGACAAACCATGAGTTTACTAATCATCCATTTGGGATTTAACACATCAATTCACAATTCATCCATTTAAGTTTCAACTCATGAGTTCATAAAACCAATTATGTTTCCAATAAATCATTTAATGTATATTTCAACACATCTCACCAACAAATCTTGAGTTCACGGTACGAAAACCTTGGTTCGTACACCCACCTATCGTTTATCGGCACGGACAGCCTCCATCGATGGTCAGGAACAAAAGTTCCTATGGGGATCATACCCATCTGCTCTCGGGGATCATTACCCGTTTCATCAACAGTACGAAAACCTTGGTTCGTACACCACCTATCGTTTATCGGCACGGACAGCCGCCATCGATGGTCGGGAAACACAAGTTCCCATGGGGATCATTACCCATTTAACTCTCGGGGATCATTACCCTCCGTTATCATGAAACATGTTCCATATAACGGTAAAACATGAACTCATTTACTTTTATAAATCATTTTTACAAGCAACCATGGCTTAACATATGACAACAACATGAGTTTCTTTCAAGCATTTATGCAAACAAGTTAATTGCAGCCATATTACATTATATGTTCCATGGTAATAACTTTATCTGATCATCTTCAAACTGTACAAGGACATTCTTGACACATTCATATCTTACATATCCAAAGTTCACACCAAACCAACGGTTCAAACAAAAGATATTTGTTTTATATGATTATTCTAAAAACTGGGTAGATAACATCACATTAGAAAAATATTCACATTAAATTCATATTAATCTCAAATTAATCAAATCCAAAGCACAATGAAAGATAATACATTTATATACAATTGTTGTTAAGACCTCAAATCATTTTAACATCATTAAGAGTGCCTAAGAACATCAAAACCACATCAACACGAAACTGTCCAGAAATTCAGAAACTATCACCCAAATTCAAACAAACTTTCAACGGTGAATATAGGGTGGAATACTCTCAAAGTTTAACTAGTAATACCCAATCATGTTATATACCAATAATAAAAGTCGGATCATCAATAATATGCATCAAATTAAATAGACAAATTTCAGAACCCTAATGATATAAGAATAAACAAAAATTGAAATCAAAGTATAACAAAGAAACACAAAGACAAAAGGGATTAAACATTCTACCTTTTATTAGCTATAATCTCCTCTAAGTTCTCCATATAATTCTTCTCTAAAGACCTAGCGTCACCTCCTTCTCTTTCTTTCTTTCTTTTTGGTTAAAACTTTTTATTTTATTTTCTTCTCTAATTTATTTTCTTTCTACTTTATTATAAATCCTATATAATTTAATACTAATACTAATTAAATACAATAATTATATAAATATAATAAAATGAAAGAGTCATTACATTGAGGTAGTAGGCAACCGAGCGACAATACTAATGAAAGAGTCATTACATTGAGTCATTTATAAATATAATATAAATATTTATTATTTATTTTATTATTTATATTATCTTTTCATTTCCTCAAATCCATTAACTCATCTAACAATAATTAGGTGATTATATTTACACCCTAACATTTTACTAAGTGATAAGAGAATGTCTGCTAGATATCTAAGTTCAAGTGCATAACCTATTAGGCTAAGGAAAACAAAACGGTACAAAAACCCAAATCACAAGGTTAGCTAATTAGTCGAGCAAAATCCGACCCAAAATCGTAAATAAAAATAGCGGGTATTACATTTCCAGTCTACTAAGTCAAGTCTGGAACTAGGTTAGGATTTGGTATTTGAGTATCAGACATCACCCTCGAAGACTGAAGATCGACGAAGACATTTGGAGAACTTCATTATCAAGGTATGTGAATACTGAACTATTCCGTTTCACTCTAATAGATTTTTCGAAAAGAAGAAAATTCGAGTCAAGTTTGGCTTGTTATTCATCTCGAAATATGACTCAAGTATTGGATATTCAAAGGTCTTTAATAATATTAGTTCGAAATAATTTATTGTTGAAGAATTAATTTGTGGATCAATTTGAAAATAACCTAAAATGACGAGGGTACCAAGTATACCACAATCTTTTCGATATCAACTTATAAGTATGATACCTTGCGTAATCTAATATAGACAAAGACTATCAAGAAGATAGTAACCACAAGGTATACACTTGGTATATAGTGTTAGTTCGAAACCGAACCTTAAATTATAGGGATCAACCCAAGTGTTTGGGATTAACGTATAAATGCAATTACTTTAACTATAACTTAAACAAATTATAATACGGAAAGTAAAGTAAAACACACACAATAAGATTTTGGTAACGAGGAAATCACATATGCAGAAAAAACCCGGGACGTAGTCCAGTTTTGAATACTCTTAGAATTAAGTCGCTATACAAAGACATTACCAACTTTGTATAGTTGAGACCAAGTAAACTACCCCTAGTTACCTAGTTTCCTCAGTATCCCTGCGCCTACAACCAATCTAGCCAATGTACGTGAATCCTAATATACAGTCCACTATCTTAAGTTGCTTCAGCCTCTTTGAAGAATTTAAGCACTCAATCCTTTCGATCGTCTTCAAAACAGTAAAGGACTAATCTGTTTGGTAACCACTCTCTTATCTCAGGAAGTTAATCAAAGATAAGTTGTTGAGCGTGACAAAGTATTTTTTGTTTTTTAATCAATTAAACTCCTTTGTCGGGTTTAGATCTTCCAAGATATAGATTAACAAGTTAACCAGAACAAGTCAAACAGAACTAACAGATTTAGATACTGAAGAGTACCACCAATTGATAGCTTGTCGATCTAAATACGACTAGCAATAACAAGTTTATCAAAAGATAAACCAGATCTAGTCGGATC
>JAJJWW010009332.1:0-267877 GCA_023531295.1 Papaver armeniacum | reverse complement strand
TGCAAATCCTAGGTGAGTCAAAAGTACCAATGTGAAACATTAGTTCAATAAAACAAATTTTTTAATCTTCTAAAGACAGTGACGTGATGAATTTTGATCTTTACAAGTGTTTCGGTATCTTTTGTTGTTAGATGGCAGAAATATTATCCTTTTTATGGTCATTTTGGTTGAAGTACTTCTTTTGGATTAATCAGAGCTTATTATTCTTTGTGGGGATGCGGAAAATCATATTAGTTTGGCTTTTTCAACACGGGAATCTGGTGGGAGCATTGGCTGCGGCTGAGAACAGTCGGAGGCAGAGCATAACTTCTCGATGAGGTACTTCAAATTCCTCGGGTAGTTTTTTCCGAGGCTATGGATATGGTACCCTTATTATGCACTATTGCTTTCTGATTGGGCTTGATACAGAACGATCTCCACCGGATTGTTGTTGATATAATTGATAACGTTTATAGTTTCATGTGAACTTAGTAGTTAGTGTTATTGGCCTGCTTTAGGGTCCCCACTATTTTCCATTTGATATTGGAAATAAGATATGCCGACACCACAACTTAGTGCCACAAGTTGTTATATGAAAATTCTCCATCATGGATGACATGGATGAGATTGCATAGGAAAATACAATTGCAATATTTTTGGCAATACTATTAACTGAATAAGTTTAGTTTTCTTACTGATTAAATGTATGATATCTGTTAGTGTAGGTTATATCCTGAATTGGTTTTTTTTTTTTTAATAATAACCTAACTTTCTCTTTTTCCTTTTAGCTAGGAAAACGTAAAGAGAAATTCGATTTTGAGACAATTGAATGTTGTACTGTCTATTCTTATTCCCGTGGATGCAAGTTACATGTATTATTTCCACTAATTTCATTGAAAATCCTACCGTGTTTTGGAATACCAAACTTTAAACAATATTTTTTGTATGGGATCATTCTTATTTCTCGTTTAAACAATTTTCACCACTACATTGATTTGCTATCATTCTTACTGGTAAGGGTTCTCTACTTTTCACTATTTTTCTATATATCGGGATGATATTTCAAGTCTGATGTGGTGATTGCAGTTCAATTACTTGTGGAGAATTGAAGAGTTGTTGTTCAATTCCATGCTAACCCGCCGGTGTTCCTATCTGATTTGTTTTTGAAATGTATGCATTTGAATCCTCACCAATTCCTATCTGATTTGCTTCAGATAGATTCAAATTGAATTGATCTAAGTTAATGTTTAGTAAATCAGGTCAAACTTGCATAAATAATGCCAATGAATAATCACAGTTTAGTTACTAACAGAGAGAACCACAAGTGCCGCACTTAGGACCTTTCTATATGCACGCAACAAAGATATTATTTTGAATGATTCGGCTTTTTATTTCGTTTTTTCTTTCACTTTTATATACTTGACACTCTCAATCGCTCCTCGACAGAATGTTCACCTTGGAAGCCAAGGCCTGGTCACAAGCAAGATGATGACATCATAATGACCAGCACCTGACCAACATTTTGATAGTCATGTCCATAAAGTGGGAAGCTTATTACTGAAGTACAAGATCATGTGCAGAGGTATAATTTTGAATCTCATACTCCCAATCAAACTTATATATTATCAAAGTGGAAGTTCCTAGATAGATATATTTATACAACTGCAAGTGCAAGTGCATTTTAAACAGTATGCTCAGTGGCTGCTATTTGATCTCCAGATGTTGTGTGCTTTTAACAATAATAACTCTTTCCCCAGTAATATAACAAAGTTGCATATGTGTATCTTGTGTATTAGCATGCGCTGTCATGTATACCTTGCTTACATGATTTAGATGAACCATCTTCCAGGAGATGATCATGATGGGTCTTCAGTTCTAATTGGTAGATATTTATCCTCTAGTTTTAGTTTACCAGTATGAAAATTTGCATAAATATGCCAATGAGTATTGCAGCATTTGAATCTATACGAAGCAACATCCAACTACTCTTGATCATCCATTACGAATTGATTTTTGTAATTGATTAAGCGCCTCAAACTATCTTGAGCTTGCTCGATTCTACTCTTGATATCAAGGACCAAGGTTTGTGTTTATTCTCAGCATTGTGTTTTATACGAGCATGAAAATTATTGTTTTCAGTTAGTTTTTTTGTCTTCAAAGCTTAGTAATAATAATTCATAGCTGCTGGTGGTGGGATTGGGAGTGCGCATCTATTCTGGTGGTTATAACAAGCTTGTTTCTCTTTTATATTTATACGGATGTGCTCGGTCAATGATGGCGTGCCTTTACATTATGGGAAGCAATTGCAGTCATATTTCCATATAAGGTGCCGGGTTACGTGTTATTTTCTCATTAACACCTTTGAATTTTACCTAACTGAACTTCCATATAATATTGTCTCCACTCTTGGGATATTGATTTTAATGCTCTTAAACCATTGGTACTTCTGATACAACTTATATGTAAACAACTGAAGGTATTCTTATGAACTAATTCATATTGTCAAATTCATAAACTTGGATTCGTATTTATCTTTAAATCAACCAAGTTTTATTATAGTTCATCATTACGTCTTTGATTCATATATTTATTACAAGCTGATATATATATATGAATATATCTTGTTGGATTGTGATATATTGGGTCTTTTAGTTGATCTACAATGGTATATGAAGGTGCAGAAACCTGTCGGAATTATTTTTTTTACCCGCAAATATAGCCGGTATTTATTTTTTTTACCTGTAAATAGGTTTGCAACGTATATAATTGTTGCTCAAATTAGAGTAATACGTTGCCTAAATTACTGTAACCGTTGCACAAATAGAAAAATCCGTTGCTCAAAAAACGTTGGTAAGATTTTTGACCAACGTTTTTATACGTTGCACAAATTAATGTGCCCAACGGATTTTGGCGTTGCACAAAAATTTTCTACGCCCTATTTCCAACGGATATTAGCGTTGGTGAAATTCATTGCAACGCGTATATCCATCCCAAATCGGATGTTTTGGTGTAGTGCGTGACGCGGCAAGGTGGTTGGTATGCCATTAGCACACGTGGTATGGTATGCCTTGGCGCGGTTTGGCGTGGCCAAAACTAGGGTTTTGGGCCTAAGTTTACCATGCATTGTTTGGCAACCTTGGACGGCTAGGATTCGCATCTAGGATGGAAGGGTGGCCGTTGATCGTCGCACACCTTCGTTTTGGTAGCCGCATAGGGAAGGCTGACATGGTATGGCGCGGCAAGGTGGTTGGCATGCCATTGGCACATGTGGTATGGTATGCTTTGGCGCGGTTTGGCGTGGCCAAAACTAGGGTTTTGGGACAAAGGTTACCATGCGTTGTTTGGCGACCTTGGACGGCTAGGATTTGCCTCTAGGATGGAAGGGTGGCCATTGATCGTCGCACGCCTTCGTTTTGGTAGCCGCAATAGGGAAGGCCGGCATGGTGGGGCCAAGGCAAAAAATGGCACGGATGGTCTTGGCATAGTGGGGCCAAAGGATTGGCACGGACGGCTTGGCATGGTGGGGCCAAGGCAAGGTGCGGTTGGCTTGGCATGGTGGGGCCAAGGGTTTGGCATGCCATTGGCGCATGGTGCAGATAGCATGGTTGGGGCCAAGGAAAGGTGCGATTGGCTTGGAATGGTGGGGCCAAGGGTTTGGCATGTCATTGGCGCATGGTGCGGCTAACATGGTTGGGGCCAAGGCAAGGTGCGGTTGGCTTGGCATGGTGGGGCCAAGGGTTTGGCATGCCATTGGCGCATGGTGTGGCTAGTATGGTTGGCATTCCTTGGCGCGGTAGACGTGGTTGGCATGGTTTGCCATTGGCACAGTGGTGTGGCTGGCATGGTTGGCATGCCTTGGCGCGGAGATGTGGCTGGCATGGTTTGATATTGGCACAGTGGTGCGGCTGGCATGGTGGTGCGGCTGGCATGGTTGGCATGCCTTGGCGCGGAGAAATGTGGCTGGCATGGTTTACCATTGGCACAGTGGTGCGGCTGGCATGGTTGTCATGCCTTGGCACGGTAGTATGAGAATTAGGGTTTGGCATAGATGATGTCGGTTATGTTAAGGGTTCTGCCGTGGAACATGACACGTGAAAAATAGGTACCCTGGTAATTCTTACGTAGGCATGCTGATCGATTCAATAAATGGTCATAGTGACGTCATGTCAGTTGTACAGTTTTACGATTTTAACCCTAAGTTAAAACCCACCATCAACAACAACAAAAGATGCAAGTTCTTCATCTTTTCATTAAATATGCTTGAACTACATTGGGAGTTGCTAAGTATAACTTCATAAGGCGAGCCAACCACGATCCCAATAGTTTCGACAGCTGTGAAACGTACCTATCCTTATTACATTGAGGATCAAATCAGGACAGAGATTTACCTGTATTTGGATAAATCAAAAAATGTCGGCTTTGCACTTACAGTTAGTTCGGAAATGGTAGGTGGATAGCACACTGTTTGGGTTCAGTTTATCTAATTCAACCTGATCAGAGACGCTTTTCTGCATTATTTCCGAACTGGAACCCGAATGAAGCTTATCATTCCGTTGAACCACAAGCAACCTCTTCTATATTTCTATCAGCTAGTACTTCTAGTTTACTACCATCCACTTCTGCTTTTCAACATTACGGAGATATATATAGGTCAATTCTCAAGTTTGTTGGCAAGTGGTAATATTCCGAGTCATGGAGAATGGATGAAGGTGAATAGGGCAATGATGAACGCCAATATAAGACTTGTAACTTTTATTTCTGCTAAGGTAATTCTAATTTTAATTAATGAAAAGTACTTGTTTCTGTTGAAATAAAATTACATATGTGTTGATGGTGGATTTTCGTTTAAGGTTAAATTTGTAAAAAACCTGAAAAATCATGCGCTGACATCTTGTAAAAGATAAAGCCGTTTGTAAGTGACGGATACTCCTCACTTAATTCACCAAGAATGGAGCATGTAGCAACAATCCCATTCTGTGAATACATGAAATTCCTCCAGGTTGGAGCATGTAGCAACAATCCCTTCCTGTGAATTTCATATCAGCCTTGTATTTCGTACTCATTATCAGTGTGGCATGACGACTGAGTGTTACTCTTACGAAGTAACGCGAACCTCCAAACACTATAATGAAACCACGTACGAAATACCCGTACAGGCTGATTCTCGGTGTGTTATACTAGCCCGAGCCCTCTCGGTGTGTTATACTAGCCCGATTGAGCCCCTCTCGGTGTGTTATACTAGCCCTATTGAGCATCCGGACTTGACTGTATCAGTCTCCGGATATGATCTGATCGCAGTCATCAACTCCACAAGCATGATTGGATGACCACGGATCAATTCCATCACCCTAAGCATGGTATGGAATACCCACGGCCTTAGCTTGCCCGGATATGATTCGATCGCGGTCATCCAACTCCACAAGCATGATTGGATGACCACGGATCAATTCCATCACCCCCAAGCGGTATGGAATACACACGGCCGACCCGCATGGTCGACCATTGGCCTTCGCTTGCCAAGAAACCGTCCATACCAAGCATTATGGACGGAAAACCCTAAATTAGGGTTTGCGGCATATTACATGTGCCGCAAAACAGTCTCAACCATCCATCTTCGCAGGTATAGATGGAGGGAGTAAATGTAGACTCAAAGGGCCCGTAGCATGTCGACACAATCACCATGTGACCGCCTACACACTTGACCAATCGGTCAAAGCCAACCATGGTTGGTTACAACAAATTCGTCCGCCCAAAAGAGCATGGTCGCGCGGCTTTGAAAGCCAAAATTAGGGTTTCAAGTCATCACGCGCGTCCATCTTCTCGTACGAATGGAGGGTCACGATTGGATTAACCAAGGCCGGTCATACCAGCATGACCACCGTGGGCCCATCTACCTCCTCTTGCAGTCGGCCAAGGCATATCATGCCCGGCGATCCAAACCGCTCGAACATGCGTGGTTACACTTCCCAAATTGCAAATCGATCTCAACCACTCAACTTCACCCGGACGGGTGGGTGGCTTAAATCACGTTTTCATGGGACGGTGAGACATGGGCGTGAACATCAGCCTCCCATCTTCACGTCAAACTAACTAGGCCAAGACCGACCAAGTCGGGTCATCTTGGAAAACACTGCTGAAAAGGGTATGGTGCGCGACTCTTTGCGGCATCAAACTCCTATCGCAAATCGATCTCAACCACTCAACTTTACCGGTCAAATTGAGTGGCTTAGATCACGCCTTCTTGGAAAAGTGAAGTATGGACGTTCGCACCGGCGTGTTGTCTACACACATGCCCGGTCGGTCCTCTCCAAAACCCTTCCCATGCTTGGTTTCGACCAAGCTGAAGAGTGATGCTTGCGCACCTCTTTAAAAAACCTAATTTCATCGACGGTCGCAGATGAGTGTCTCAAACATCATCTCATCCGTCAGACTTCACCAACTTGGTTATACAACCACAGTCGGGGAGTTATTTGGTTAGTGAGGAGTCATTACCCATCACTTTACCACCGCAATGCGATACGGTGCATAAAATACACACGATACTTCACAAGTATCGACTTCTGAATAACACGGTTATTCAATTCGAGCATTACATGCTATCTTTCGTGGATCCACGATCCACATATTCCGGACATCAATCATGTCACAAATCAATGGGGATACATGCGGGGTATTGGTCTAGCGGTTTACGGCGTGCGGCGTGCGACGCGCCATCACAAGAACGTGTCGGGGAGTCATGGACGGTTAGAGATGAAGCGGAGAAGTGGGCAAGACTGGTCGTGTGGCAACCGACACACAACTCCACTACTCCATCACTCCACTTCCTCCACTTCCCACGAGAGACGTGAATAAGGCTCAATGACTTGTATAAATAGGTTCTCCGCCCTATTTCAAAAAACAAGGAAAGACAACAGAACAACACAAGTTCAGTCGACAGAAACCAAGTGTTAATACGAAAACCGTATTCAAACACCCGAGAGCACCTTGCATCAACCGTAAGCTTGCTCATCTTTCTGTTACAAGTCATAAGCAAGCCAACATCTTCACAATCTCAACACCTTCTTCGCTTCCCTCCCTAAGATCAACCCCATCTCCTTCACTTTGTGGCCAAACAAGTCTGGAACGGCCATTTCTTGGTTTAGGCCGGACTTGCTGCATTGATCTCTCGAATCTACAAGCACTCACCGCGCAGTGCATTTGTTGAAGGTTTAGATTCATTCCTCATTCACACCCAAATTACCAAATTCGCAGGAGTAATTTTCACCCATCAACAATTGGCGACCACAGTGGGAGATTGATCTCTCGGTTACAAAAATCGAATTCTCAATTCTTCGGTTTTCGGTTTTCGTCTCACGATGTATCCTCATCCGGAGTCCACAGGTGGTTCAGATATCTTGGAAAGTGTAGCTAGAATGCTAGAAGATGTCTTGGCAAATCAAGCCGGTATCGCTAGAAGGTAAAGCGAGACATTCCGCCTTTTTGAATAATATAACATCGCAATTACAAGAAGGGTTGGCAGGCGTCTACTCAAACAGTGCAAGAAACGCTGGATCCTTAGTCAGGAGTCACACCTCTACCGGTGGAGATGCAGAAAGAGCACGTAATCACAGGGGACTCAGGAGAGACGAACAACATGGTCCAGCTGGAAACGAAGACTCGAAGCAACTCTACAGAGGAAAAAACTTGTCCGGAGTACTACAATGTCTGCCAGATAAAGAAAGGGAGCCTGCAGCCTATGGGGCCCTGCTAGAGGATTTATATCTCAAAACTCTTGCTGAAGCCCGGAAGATTGTCCAATCCGCGTCAACCGACTGAAGAGATGCTTGAGGAAGGAGAAATCAATCAGAAAATGCCTGAATACAGAGGATGGGGACGTTCAATTCGGTCACTCAGCAGTGACATTGCGACATCTTCCACATCCCTCTGCCTAGGCAAGCGATCCGCAGATGTGATGGCACTCGCAAATCTTCCAACTTCATCTCTGTTCCACATCAAAGCCGGAGAGACATCACAACGCCCACTGCCCGGACTCAAGGTACTTACATTTCCCTTCCCAATGAAGAAGATTAAGAGCCACCGGGAGACGTGGATACGAAATGGAGGGTGGAGTTACCCCCGGTATGGCGTCCTCCTACTAATCAAAAGTAATGGACCCGAGGTCTTTATCATTACCACCGGTTCCTCCATCACCCCACCAGTGAATGCAACGCTTTGAAGCGCATTGTTCAAGAGAAGCTTGGTCCAGAGCAATAACTCTAAGAGATCGGTACGGGGGATTTTCTTGGAAAGGCTACTCTGGTTCGATACGAGTGAGGCTTCGAAAGCAAGTAAGTTTTACTCAACAATTTTACAAGAAAGATAGTTTACAATTCACTGGGGACTTAACATCCCGCACGTGGAGAAAAAGGCTCAGTGATCAAACGCCATGTTTGCTTCCATTCGTACCTCTCTTTTACATGACATTTGCAATTTCATATGCAATCGTTCATGACCAAGATGCAAATTTCATTTAACATAACCCCTTTCAAAAAGGTTGTCCATAAAACTATCTCAAAAACAAACCGGTTCAATTACCTACTCAAAACCAGAAATCAAACTACGAAAGGAAATCCTCACTATCACTCAAAAGAAAAAACATTTAAAAGAAGAGACAAGTGTATAGCACGAATACTTCAAGGAAAGTCCTTCAGCAACAACTCGTCCTTCTGGGCAAGAGAGACCTTCATCCTTTGAAGCACAGCCTGCTTCAGCTCCAGTTCCTTAGACAATTTCTCAACCTCTTCTTCCCGGCGAGCAACACAGTCTGCGGAAGGGACTTCATCTTGTAATTTCTGGAGCTCCTGAATCTTGGAGAACCCTTTGAAGAACCAAGGAGCATTGAAGCCGTACTGCGCAAACACGTCTCGATGGCACTTCCAGTCTTCAACCATCTCCTCAGAAACTGTTCGACCAGTCGCGACTCATCCCTTGAATAGTAGATAAAGCTTCTTGACGCGGTTAACCAACGCAAGACGGCTTTTGAGTTTCGTGGTGGTAGCAATGTGACCAGTGCTTCTCCCATATCGCTGTGTACAACTCTTTGAACTGGACCGGCACGCTGAATCCACCAACCAACACATGACCTGGATAAGGGAAAGTAAAAGGAGGATCGAACAAAGCCCCAGGATGCATCACCGGTAATTCACCAATAGCGGGAGTCTTGTCAGTTGCGGGAGGCCTTTCAGAAGAAGTCACCGTAATAGCCATGTTGTCCGGAACCTGTTCAGGAGGGATTCAAGGGGAGTCGTCTCAACTACGAGCGAGTCTTGTCTCTCTTACATTCCTTAGGCATCTATTTCGCTCTGGGTGCTGATTTCCATCACGATCCCGTCGACAAGATCACTGAGGGAAGCGCCTTGTTCAATCGAGCTTGCATCATCTATGTCGTGGTCGGAAAAAGGAGCGGTTTCTCCTGACTTCTCAGCATGAAGATCAGTACCGCCAGACTTATCAGCATGAAGATCAGTACCGCCAGACTTATCAGCATGAAGGTCAGTACCGCCAGACTTCTCAGCATGTAGGTCAGTACCGCCAGACTTCTCAATATGAAGATCAGTACCGTCAGACTTCTCAGCATGAAGACCAGCATTATCAGCCTTCTCATTTTGACTGCGCGCCAACCTTGCGAAGGCATTCTCTTTCGAAATTCCCTGATTTCAAGCAAAGGTCGTTAGAAGAATTTACACTGGAGAAATGAAAGAACCGACGGGAAGAAATTTAAATACCTGCATATTGGAAGAATTGAGGATTACGGACGCATGCTTGCCTCTTGAGTCTCACTCCTACTTGGGACGCAACTCTCGGCTACGGTCCTTTTGGCCGGAAGTAGCTTCAACAACTAAATGCTTCGTCAAGGCATCGAAGATGGTTCGCTACGGGAATCCGTCACAATACTCTCCAGAAAATTTACTGGAAAATCAGTTGTTTCCTCCAAATTCCTTATACCTGTCGGTTACCACGGGTTTCTCCCAATAGGCCGAAGGAAGGCACACCGGTCTAAGAACACATTAGCGTTAAGAATTTGTGGAAGGAATTCTTTGAGCCCGGTGGACGGATAAATGGGACACCACGATCAAATCCCATTTGGCGAGCAGCCTGTCAATGTTGTGCGGAGTCACGAGAAAATTCTCCGTTGAATAGAGACGGGACATATCTGGAATGCAGGCTGCGCGGTAAATAATTTCCCCGAGATCTCATGGTCTTAACATCGGTGCGCAACACAACGCTGGGGTCGTCGGCAAAGGTCTTTGGGCCGAACGATGGAAGGTGAATCGGCCCCCATGGACGAAAATCTACGGAAGAAACGTTGTCAAATACATCCACAAGTTTCGCACCGAAGCTCTAGGACGCTTCTTATTCCATCGGAGTATTCTCGAGCCACCGTACAAGTTACCAGTGAAGGTGTAGGAGTAGGAGCATAACTTCGAAGTGTTCCCATAAGAGTGCTCAAGAAAAGCGAAGTGAACGTGCGACTCCACCTTCTTTGTACCCGTTAGAAACATGCATATCCATTGCTAAAGCGTCCAGGATGAGAATACGGTGATCCAAGAACAATGCGCCTAGAGGAATAACTTCACCCTTCGTCGACCTTATAGCAATCTTAACGAGGTCACTTCTAATGGTCTTCTTTCCCGGAACCGTCATCGAATACATCTACGGATAACCATAAAGACGAGGGAATGCAATCACGCTAGAGCTCATTTTCCAGCTCTTGATCCGCTCTCACGGGTCTACACGGGAGACCACTCCGACACCCACCAAGTATAAAAGCATCTCGCATATTTTTTCTCCTCCTTGTCCAGGACTCTCGAATCCCTCCACCCTTTGAAGTATAGCATCATAGTTACTTTGTTCCGCATCGTAGAGCTCGTAAGAAAGACTTCCCGGCAAAGTGGTTCATTAATGCAGCTACACTCTCCCGGAGTAATAGTCATTTCTCCCCATCTAGATATGGGCAGTGAGTGGAAATACGCCACCGAGAAATGAAGGTAATCAAACCCGTGGTGTCTTTCCTAATTTCGAGGGTAGCGGATGCCATGACCGCATCGAGGATTTGTGCTTTGGTCAAATTGTCCTTAATGCCCTTATTACTCAACATGCGTCTCATCCATCCTTCATAAGAACCCAGTGGAGCATGGCAAATCTTGAAGTCAATAGGAGAAGGCGGATATTCGTTTCTCGGGAGACAAAATCTCATCACAAGTGCGGAAGAAGAAAGTGGATCGGCATCCATATTTTAAGAATCGAAAGCAAGACTATCTTATGAGAAGGATGCTTCCTAATATTTGGAAAAGGCAAGGTGAACAACTCATCATTGATGTTCGGCATATCTTTGAAGCTATCAACACTTCCTGACTTGGCACCAGCATTATCTTCAAAGACATATCGACAGAAGTTCTTTTCTACCGCAATGAAATAAAAGAAAAGAGTTAGAACTTGTATGAAAGCATATGAGAAGTGTAGTCACACGCGGCAAGACACAACTCACACAATGACCGGTCCAAACACCATACAAGTTTCGGTCTGGTATTGATTTCAAGTTCTCCGGTATAACTTTCAAGTCAGTCTGGTATTGGTTTCAAGTCCGGTACAAGTTTCAAGTTCGGTGTAAATTTCAGCCAAGCATATGTGAATAAGACCCACGTTCCGGCATATACGGCGGGCCCACATTCATCCGCATACATCATAACACGGTTTTCTTTATTCATGGGAATCGTGTCTACGGGATTCAAGATAAATGGTGGAAAAAGCTAAGCACGCACATGTCTTGCAAAAGGTGTTTACCTAAACAAACTAGGGTTTCACCTTTGAAAAAAAAATGCGAAACTTACCTTGGACGCGGCAGCTCAAGAACGGTGATGACAAAAGCTCCGGCGAGTGGCGGCGGTTAGTGATGGCAGTAAAGACTCGAACAGGAGCTGCTCAACAACAAGAGAAAATTTTCGTGAAGGGAAGAAAGGAGTCTCGGTCTCTTTTATAGACAAAAATTAGAAGAATCCTAATAGAACAAGGATTCCTCTTTTGTTTGGTTTCCTCTTTTAATCCAAATACCCAAAGAAAGAAACCGCCCACCCGGGGATTCCATACAAGCGTGACGGCGTGGAAAACTAGCGGTCGGCCAACACTCTTCCGGGTAAACTCCTTTTTATCCCGTCTTTCTCACATATGTATGTCACCATCTCATGCCTACCATACAATAATGTAACCATTATGTGCTTGGCGAGGGGACTTAATGTTGATGGTGGATTTTCGTTTAAGGTTAAATTTGTAAAAAACACGAAAAATCATGCGCCGACATCTTGTAAAAGATAAAGCCGTTTGTAAGTGACGGATACTCCTCACTTAATTCACCAAGAATGGAGCATGTAGCAACAATCCCATTTCTCGTGAATACATGAAATTCCTCCCGAGGTTGGAGCATGTAGCAACAATCCCTTCCTGTGAATTTCATATCAGCCTTGTATTTCCTGTACTCATTATCAGTGTGGCATGACGACTGAGTGTTACTCTTACGAAGTAACGCGAACCTCCAAACACTATAATGAAACCACGTCAAAATACCCGTGTGCCGATTCTCGGTGTGTTATACTAGCCCGAGCCCTCTCGGTGTGTTATACTAGCCCGATTGAGCCCCTCTCGGTGTGTTATACTAGCCCTATTGAGCATCCCACTTGGCCGTATCGGTCTCCTGATATGATTCGATCGCAGTCATCCAACTCCACAAGCATGATTGGATGACCACGAGATCAATTCCATCACCCTAAGCATGGTATGGAATACCCCACTGCCTTAGCTTGCCGGATATGATCGATCGCGGTCATCCAACTCCACAAGCATGATTGGATGACCACGGATCAATTCCATCACCCCCAAGCGGTATGGAATACACACGCCCCCCGCATGGTCGACCATTGGCCTTCGCTTGCCAAGAAACCGTCCATACCAAGCATTATGGACGGAAAACCCTAAATTAGGGTTTGCGGCATATTACATGTGCCGCAAAACTTAGTCTCAACCATCCATCTTCGCGGTATAGATGGAGGGAGTAGATGTGACTCAAAGGGCCCGGAGCATGTCGACACAATCACCATGTGATCGCCTACACACTTGACCAATCGGTCAAATCCAACCATGGTTGGTTACAACAAATTCGTCCGCCCAAAAGAGCATGGTCGCGCGGCTTTGAAAGCCAAAATTAGGGTTTCAAGTCATCACGCGCGTCCATCTTCTCCGATACGAATGGAGGGTCACAGATTGGATTAACCAAGGCCGGTCATACCAGCATGACCACCGTGGGCCCATATACCTCCTCTTGCGGTCGGCCAAGGCATATCATGCCTGGACAATCCAAAACGCCCGCTTAAACATGCGTGGTTACACTTCCCAAATTGCAAATCGATCTCAACCACTCAACTTCACCGGACGAATTGGGTGGCTTAAATCACGTTTTCATGGGACGGTGAGACATGGGCGTGAACATCAGCCTCCCATCTTCACGTCAAACTAATAGCCAAGACCGACCAAGTCAGGTCATCTTGGAAAACACGCCTAGGAAGGGTATGGTGCGCGACTCTTTGCGGCATCAAACTCCTATCGCAAATCGATCTCAACCACTCAACTTTACCGGTCAAATTGGAGTGGCTTAGATCACGCCTTCTTGGAAAAGTGAAGTATGGACGTGCGCACCGGGCGTGTTGTCTACACACATGCCCGTCGGTCCTCTCAAAACCCTTCCCATGCTTGGTTTCGACCAAGGGCGAGGTGATGCTTGCGCGCCTCTTTAAAAACCTAATTTCATCGACGGTCGCCCGGATGAGTGTCTCAAACATCATCTCATCCGTCCGACTTCACCACTTTTGGTTATACAACCACAGTCAGGAGTTATTTGGTTAGTGAGGAGTCATTACCCATCACTTTACCACACTTTACTGATGCGATACACCATAAAATACACACGATACTTCACAAGTATCGACTTCTGAATAACACGGTTATTCAATTCAACATTACATGCTATCTTTCGTGGATCCACGATCCACATATTCAGTACATCAATCATGTCACAAACTGGGGGATACATACTGGGGTATTGGTCAGGCGGTTTTACGGCGTGCGTGCAACGATAGGTATAGAATACACCTAATTTACTATCTAGTAGTTTATGCTTTCTTTGCTATTTTTCTTGTAAATTATGTATTTTACGCTTGTTTTGAGTTTTATAGCTACTATGGAGTCACACGGAGGAAAAGAAGAAGAAATCACCCAATTTGAGCCAAAAAGGGCAAAAAGGTCATTTTACAGACGATTGATATATGGAGCTCAGTTGAGGTTAAGGGGCAACCCAATTTGAGGAGTGTTAAACACATATCAGCCAAGGTTAAGGGCTACTCTTTATTAGAGGATTACTAAAGAAATGACAGTTCTGGATAAAGGGGCTGCCAAACTGGGGTAGCCCTTATTCAGAAACGTGGTGCTGCTATCAGCTGGTAATGGATGGGTTATGTCCATGGATGTTGAAACCCATAGACCCACACCCGTACCCGAATCCGCCCCATTTAACCCAACCCTAAATCGAGAATTACTTCTCAATCATTTTGTCTGAATGAAATACAGAGAGAGGCTACATCAGAAATCGAGAGAAATTGGAGAGGGTTTGTCTGAATCAAATACAGAGAGATGGTGTTTCTGTGAATCTCCGAATGGTGAAGATTGAGATATAATTAGGGTCTGCTGTTGGTGGCTGCTGGCTGAAATCGAGAGCTTAAACCAAGAGAAAGCAGATCGAGCAACTCTGTAAAATCAGTTGAACGAAGAACAGAAATGGATTGAAACTAGGAATCGAAGCTGTTTGTGCAAAGAAGAACATGGGTTTGACCACTTTCGCTGTTCAATCGAGTCTGCTAATGCTTGAGATGGTTTTTTCTGGAGGTATGTTAAAGGGCTGTATCTGTGATGGTTGAGATTCAGAGAATGAAGCTGTTGTTGTTTGATATTGATTAGGCTTTGTTGGTTTAAAAGAAGATAGAGCTGCTGAGTAACTATGGGTCTGTGGATGAAGAAGAATGATGTTATGATGATTGAACAACACAGAGAAGGAGCTGTGTATGATAGTGAGATTCAGAAGAAGAATGGGTTTTTGATTTGTAATGCTGTGAAGATGAAATGCTTGGTCTGTGGTGAAGTAAGACTTGGTGTTTGAACTCAGGCACTAGAATGAGTCTTCAATGGGTTCTGGTGGTTGAGATGGAAAGATGTAGTTTCAGGCAAGGATTCAATTGGAACTGGTACAGCTGCAAGATGGTTGAAGGTTAAGGAGGGAGTTGCAGGCGGAATGTGGCTCTGATGCTTGCACAGGATATGATAATGTTGGAATTTCAGGTCATTTCTATTGCACTGGTTGTGTTTGCCAGAAGCTATGGCTGTGGTGCTATGGTGGAGGCTGGTGTTTGGCAATATGCAGCTGCAGGGTTATATGGCAATGGTGCTGTGTTTGAGCTAGAATTGATTGTTGGCTTGAACTTGAGGCTGCGGTTAAAGCTGAAATGGAGTGATGTGCAAGCTGGAATTGAGAGCATGAAATTGGTGGTGAACATTGGGGTCGGGTCGTGTTGCGGAGAGGTAGAAAGTAAGCGGTGTCTTTGTGTGTTGAGTTGGCATTTGTTCATGGTGGGAAATGAAATGCGTAAGGTGCATGCAGAGCCATCTTGGCCGAACGCAAGCGGAGTGCAAATTTGCGTGGGTGGTCATGGCTCGAGCAAAAGGGTAGTGGATTATGAAGCTAGCACTGAGGCAGTTGGAAATGGCAGAATGAAGAGAGCTGTGTGACAGTGCCATGGCAAGATGGAGTGTAGGTTAGATGGTGGTCTGTTGAACTGTGGTGGCTGGGAGCAAAGCAGTGATGCACCATCCTGGTGCAACACAAGAATTTAGCTTTGGCAAGATCAGAATGGCTTAGGCCAGTGACTCGTGTCCGACTCGTCCCGACTGACCCATATTCAGACGAGAACTCGGTCGACTCGAGTTGACTCAGTAAATTGGATCGTTGACCTTGACTAACAGTTGACTGACGGTTGACCTGTTTGACCGTTAGTCCTAACGGTGGACTGACGGAATATTCCGTCAAAAATTCTCTCGACGGAGAAATTTCCAGGTGGCCGGCGGTGACGTATTCCGGCAGGATTCCGCCATAATCCCGATTCCGTGACAAAAATTCCCAATTTTCTATGGACTTCTTTCATGGGTGTGAAGACTTGGACTAGGAATTGGATGGAGAATTGGACTCAAATTTGGAAAGAGAAGATGGAAGAAGAGAAAGACTTGAATTTGGAAATTGAATTGCAAAAGGAAAAGGATTCTAATCCTTGGAAGAATTGGAGAATATTGAAGCCTATAAATAGAGAAGTTTACTACACATCTCTACACACATCTTTTACACACACAATTCTTTTCTTTTCTTATTCTTTGTGTGAACTCTTTAACATGAGTAGTTAATTTTATTGATTGAGGATGAATTCCTAGTTCTTAATATGATTTGAGTTTTTGTTTTAATTCTATCTTGAAGTTTTCCACATAATTATCGTTTGTTTTTACTAATAGGAATGATCTTAAAGACATTCATGATTGATTGATAGATTGTTTAGAATGCATGCTAAATTGATTTGTTAATTCGATCTAAAGCTAGTGGAAGTTAGGGGATAAGTAATCGTTTCTTGACTCTTTACATAAGTAGCAAACACGAGACCTTGCGGAGGGATTCCGTGGAGCAATTGTGTGTAGAAACAACGTTAGCAAGTGGACCTTGAGCTAAGAGTCTAACTACTAATATCAACCTAAGAAATTCACAAAACTTAATGCATGAGCCAAGTTACATCTAGGTTGAGCTAATTCTAGGTGGCTTGGTGATTAGAATCCGGTAGTCGAGAACTTCCGGTGTCCGGTGATACAAGGGATTTAGGGGTTTAGCACTGAGCTAGCTGCTTTACCTACGGATGGTGATAATTTGTGACTAATAACAAGTAGAATAGAACATAACTTGATTCATTGTTTCGTAACGAAGAAGGATTCCTTGATCTTGTCTCTCTTATTGCTTTCAACTTTATCTTTCAATTGTTTTATTTATTATCTTTTGCTTTTTACACCCCCCTTTCGTGACAATTTTTACAACTAGAATCTCTTGCTCCTCGTGGGATCGACCTTGACTGCCCTATATTACTTGTTATTTAGGTAGTAAAGTATTAATTAATTTGATTGCACCTACGACACGCATCAGCAACGCGCCATCACAAGAACGTGTTAGGAAGTCATGGACGGTTAGAGATGAACTGGAGAAGTGGGCAAGACTGGTCGTGTGGCAACCGACACACAACTCCACTACTCCATCACTCCACTTCCTCCACTTCCCACGAGAGGGCGTGAATAAGGCTCAATGACTTGTATAAATAGGTTCTCCGCCCTATTTCAAAAAACAAGGAAAGACAACGAGAACAACACAAGTTCGGTCGACGGGAAACCAAGTATTAATACGAAAACCGTATTCAAACACCCAGAGCTCCGCTTGCATCAACCGTAAGCTTGCTCATCTTTCATTACAAGTCATAAGCAAGCCAACATCTTCACAATCTCAACACCTTCTTCGCTTCCTCCCTAAGATCAACCCCATCTCCTTCACTTTGTGACCGAAACAAGTCTGAACGGCCATTTCTTGGTTTAGGCCGGACTTGGCACTGATTGATCTCTCGAATATACAAGCACTCACCGCAGCAAAGGCATTTGTTGAAGGTTTAGATTCATTCCTCATTCACACCCCAAATTACCAAATTCTGCAGGAGTAATTTTCACCCATCAACAATATGTTTTAAATAAAGCATTACATTTGCTTCTAGTTAGAAACAACTATTCAATTTAATAACTCAATTTGAAAAGACAAGGGTACCCAAATACACCACAATCTTTTAATTATCAACCTATAAGTCCTCTACCGAATGTGATCGTCTATGGACAAAGTCGAGATAATACGACAATTCGGTTCACACTTCGTGTGATCATCTATGGATACGAGATCGAGATAATACGACAACAAGATAACTTGTGTAATTGACTATGGCTACAAGATCGAGACAGTACAACAACAAAGTGTGTTACTTGATAATAGGTTCGGTAATAACCAAACTCTATAGGATCACTATCAAGTATTACAGAGTTGACGTACAAGTGTAATTTACTTTTAATTATAATAAAAAAAATTATAATTGCGGAATAGAAGAGTAAATGACACAACAATATTTTGTTAACGAGGAAACCGCAAATGCAGAAAAACCCTAGGACCTAGTCCAGTTTTGAATACTCTCATAATTAAGCCGATATACAAAATCTAATACCAACTTCGTATAGTTGAGACCAAGCAGACTACCTTTAGCTATTTGGTTCCCTCAGTATCCCCGCTCCTTTGACTTCTAGAGTCACGCATGTGGATAGCAAGTCATTTGGATCGTAGAATCTGTTTGGTAACCACTCTACTCAATCTTGCTACAAGATATAGATAAGTAGTTGACAAAGGCTCTTATGTTTAATATAATAAACTCCTTTGTCTGGTTAGATCAATCTAACTTTAACTACCGAAATAGTCAAGTATAGATTCGCACTCGATCAATATAGATATCAAAGAGAAATATAGAGAATGCCGATCTCACGCAACTAATCAATCAGATCTATCAAAGGTAAAGTAATAAGAATTCTAATAAGGTTTGTGCACTAAATCCACAAGATACTAAAACTAATAAGAATTCTTCTTCGTCTTCAAATCTTCTTTTATCTTCAAAACCTGCACAACACCACTTGAATCTCTTGTGATCAGTCACGCACAGAACGGAGTCTGTTAACAATGGATTATCACAAGATGTCTTTAGATCTAACAATAGTTCTAAAGATCCCGTCGATACTTTGATCTAGTCTGAGTGAATCTTATATAAGAAAAGAAGATTCTCAAGCATAAACAAACTAGGTACAATCAAAGTTTCAACAACCGTTAGTCAACCAAATCAAATCGAAAACTAATAACACTATAATTATCTAGTTTCCCACCAAAGGTACTTGTAGAGCTTCTTGATCCCACAGAAGTCTTTAAACGAGCGGTCGTAAGAGATTTCACCTAATTAGGATACTTTCCTTTCCAAATAGATGGCTCCACCAGAAATAACAAGAAATGAAATTTGCCTGGCTCTTAGGATAGTTTGCTAGAAATGCAAACTTAAGTATTTATAGACCAAGGATGTTTGGACACAAAGGAATTTCGAAAATCGAAAATATTCTCAAGATATTCAATGAATTGCCAAATTCGGTTTTCCTACTTCCAATAATGTTGGTCCAATATTTCCGAAATCTCTCGATAGAAAATCTCCAATTAATAAATGCACATTACTAATTTTTATTCTCTAGGGCTATGCATTTGAAAAGACGAGGATACCCAAATATATGTCAATCTAAAACTTTTCCACCTATAAGTCATTTCTCCGAAAGTGATTGTCTATGGACTGATTTGAGACAATACAACAAATCGGTTCACACTTCGTGTGATCATCTATGGATACGAGATCGAGACAATACAACAACGAAGTATGTTTACTTGATAAGAGCTTCGAACTTAACCAAACACAATAGAATTACTATCAAGTAAATAGGAATTAACGTTTGTGTAATTTACTTTAAATTATAATAACAACAATTATAATTGCGGAAAATAAAAGTAAATGACACAACAAGATTTTGTTAACGAGGAAACCGCAAATGCATAAAAACCCCTTGACCTTGTCCAGAATGAATACTCTGAGATTAAGCCGCTATACAAAATCAAACCAACCCATTATAGTTGAGACCAAGCAACTAAACCTATAGTTCACCTAGTTCTGCCTGTATTCCCACGCCTCCAACTTGTAATAAGTCACGTACTTGGAACAATTCCTTTGGTTCGTATTCCAAACAGTAAAGGAACAACAAATATGTTTGGTATCAACTCTTTTCAACCAAGTGATGTGAGTTCGACAAAAGGCTCTTCCGTTTATCATAATAAACTCCTTTGTCAGGTCCTTAGATCTATCTTATCAAAAACTACCAAAGTAATTGTTAAGATTTTGCAATCAATACTTTTAATCACAAAGAAACGTATTGATGCCGATCTACACAACTAATCAATCCAATATATCACAAGGATAAACCGATTAGAGTTGGATCCTCTTTAACCGAAACAAGTATTGTGCACACCAAAGATTATGAACCCAAATCAGAAATCTTCTTCGTCTTCAAATCTTCTTAGATCTTCAATAAAAACCTGCACACAATCAACTTGAATCTCTTGTGATCAATCACGCACCAAACGGAGTCTGTTAACAATGGATTATCACAAGACGTCTTTAAATCTACAAACTGCCTAAAGATCCATGTCGAAACTTCGATCTAGTTTGAGTGAATCATATATCAGAAGGGAAGATTCTCAAGCATAAACAAACTAGGTGCAATCAAAGTTCAACAACCCTTAGTCAATCAAATCAATCGAAAACTAATAATAACCGCAATTATCTAGTTTCCCACCAACGGTACTAATAGAGCTTCTCAATACCAAAGAAGTTTTTAAACCGAGCGGACGTAAGAGATTTCGCCTAATTAGGTTACTTTCCTCTCCGAATAGGCGACTCCGCCAGTAACAACACAACTAGGTAGTTTTGCTGGCTCTGAGGATTAGTTTGCTCGAAATGCAAACTTTGATATTTATAGGCCAAGGAAGTTTGGACACCAAGGAATTTCCAAAACCGAAAATATTCTCAAGATATGCAATATATTCCAAATTCGGTTTCCATAATTCCTGGAAATGCTTTGTCCAAACATTGACCGAAAATTTCTTAGAAAATCTCCAATTAGTAAATGCACATTACTAATTTTCATTTTCCAAAAATAAAATTAAAAACCTTAATTAAAAGATTCTCAACTTATTTTTCGATCCGGGATTTTTTCCTTTAGCTATTAAGGAATATCTTTGAAAAATTAAAGATAAGCGTTACTGCACATGTTCAAATAATGTCGACATCATTAATTTGTAAGTTCTCTTTCATACTTACAATCTTGAAACTGATTTGCCACACTTCCAAAAAAGTTTAGAATTGGTTCATCTGACTTTCAAGAACATGTGATTGATCAAGAACACTCAATCACCAACCATGGGTTTCACGGTTCTACCAAAACAAGTTTCGATTCTACCTCCATGTGAGTACTGGATTAGTCACACTAGCTTTCCAAAAATTCAGTTGACTAGGTACTAGGATCGGTTTCTCACATATATATGGTATCTAACTTGTATTTGTTGCACATGTCCATAGGATCGCCTCCCAATGTCTAAAAACGCGTTGCACATGTTCATTGGATCGGTTCCCAATTTCTAGAAACTTGCTGCACCTCATACAAGGATCGATTCCCCTCTTGTGATAGGTTGCACCTCTTCATAGGATCGGTTCCCCTTTGCCTAGAGTTGGTCATACCAATAACACTAAATCGATCATACCATCTCAGGTGATTACTTAAGATCGTTTCACTAATAAAAGTTATACCAATACAAAATTTAGGTCTTTGTGAATAGTTTTACCAAGAACATAAACAAGTCATGAGTGGTTATACTAATCACACATATTGGTAGTTCAAAAGATATGCAATGAATAACAATACCAATAAGCGTGGCGATCTCCCTTTCGATTCACAAAACAAGTTTATGAATTTACTTCCTTTAAACGAATGTAAAAAATTATTTCCTAGGATAAAATATTCACCTCATACCCATACATAATCACAATAGCATTCATACGATTATGTCGATGTCTTATATACAACGTTTAATGGTTAAAAAATAAACCTCGTATTGTATTCCTTAATACTACGTCTAACTAGAGTATATTCATTCATGCTTTGCAATTATGTTTTCAATATGCACGACTTGAAAGATACGTTAGGGAATGAAACAGTTCAAGTCAAATATCACTAACCTCAAGTGGAAGGATGATGTTGTCGTTGTAGCTCCTTACTTCTTCACTTCTTCAAGTCTAATGTCTCATATCCTAATACTTTCAAGCTAACCTATACGAAGTTGACTATAGTACATAATCAAACGACTCTTTAAATGAGTTTTGGTTCACTAAAATATGACAACCAAACTTGACATACCAGCGCTTTGTGGGTTCAACCGAGCTATGCTCTAACATCATTAATCTGGTAATTAAAGCATATAAAATCAAAAACCTTAATAAAAAGATTCTCAATTTATTTGGGCACATGATCACCTTGAGTATCAAGGTATATCTTTGAACAATAAATGATAAGGGTTACTGCTCGTGTTCAAAGTGTGTTGACATCTTTTCACTCCAAATCCTTATTTCATATTTACATGGATTTGCTTCTTGGAATCGGTTATACCACACTTCCAAACAATTTTAGAAGTGGTTTGTCAGTATTCCAAGACTATTATATGATTGGTCACACCAAATCACAATGGTTAGTTGTGATCGATCCTACCAAGTCACATACATGGGTTCAGATCGGTTCTACTAGTCACAAGGATCGATAATACCTAAATATGGTACCTACTTGTGATCGGTCACACCAGTCACAAGGATCGATTACACTAGTTACAAGTATCGGTTCCATATATACATAGTATCATCTACTTGTGATCGGTCACACCAGTTACCAGGACCGGTTACACCAATTACAAGGATCGGTCACACAACACCTATGATCGGTCACACCAATTACTAGGATCGGTCACACCAATTACAAGGATCGATCATACCATCTCATGCTGATTACTTAGGATCGGTTGCACCAATTACCAGGACCGGTCATACCAAATCATAAGTCTAGGCATTGCAATCAGTTATACCAAGATACATAACCTGAGTTAAGATCGGTTCTACCAACTCACACATATTATATCGAAATTGGGTATACTGAGCTCAACGAATTAACAACGGTCACGACATCTTTCAACAGATTATATCGAAATTGGAAGAGATTTTATATGAAATTTTAGGTTTGAAGGAGTATAATTTGATATGAAGTGAGATATGAGTATTTATAGAAAATTCAAATGAAGCCATTGGATGGTGTCGTGGAACGGCGTATGATTGACCGCGCGGTTGGAGATAAGACGTTACTGATGAAAGTCTTGACCACCCGGCCAAAGGTAAGTTGCGCGGCATATCATAAACGCGGCTCTAAGTGGGCCTCTATGGGCAAATCAATAATTTTACCCATTTACCTATCCGTTTTTCAATTTTTGTTCATCCCACAAAATTCCATAGGGGTTGCCTTCAGTCATCTTTCACATCAACAAGCAACTCTTCCCTACAGCAGCAGCATCACCGATTTACATACTTACACGTGAAGATTTCTTAAGTGGGTTACACAGATGATGAAATCTTGTTCATTCATACTACTCCAAATATCAACAGAGATATTCCCGTTCAAAACGATTCTCTCCCTCCCGAAACAACCGATTCGTTAAAAACATAGAATCTTCAATCTCAAACTCGAACTCAAACTCAAATCACACAGCAAGCAAACAAAAACTCATGGTATTTTGGAAAATTTCACTTCAATTTTGATTCTGAACTTATTTCTGTCAAAACCCATATTTTTTTTAAATTCATTGAGTTCATCAGAATTATCAGAAATTCCTACCAATTTCTTAAACTACGCCAAAAACCCAGAGCATGTGAACTTAATGATTGATGATAGAAGGACAATCCATGAGAACCCAGAACTCGGTTTTGAAGAATTTGAGACTAGTAAGTTGATTAGAAATAAATTAGATAAAATGGGTATTACTTATAAGCATCCAATTGCTGTTACCGGTGTAGTAGGTATGATTGGTACTGGTAAACCACCATTTGTTGCTATTAGAGCTGATGTGGATGCTCTTCCTATGCAGGTTAGTCTTTGGGTTTAGACTTTTCTTCTTAAAATTTTATTGTTTTTTTTTTTTTTTCTTTTTTTCTGGTGAATAGGGTTTGATCGGTTAAGTTATGTTGTTTTCTGCAGGAGAGTGTAGAGTGGGACCATAAATGTAAGGTTCCTGGAAAGATGCACGCTTGTGGACATGATACTCATGTTGCAATGTTTCTTGGTGCAGCAAAAATCCTTCAAGATCATCGCCACGAGTTGAAGGTTTGCAATTGGGTGTATGTGTGTATTTTGCTTACCTGCTTACAGTTATGTTGTGAGTCTGTGTTCTCAATTGCTGGGTTAGCTAATGTACTTTGTTATAATTACATTGCCTGTTGATGGGTCTACATACTTACCATGTTCAACATATTGATTTTGGGCAGCTTCAAATTCCGATTGGTAGTTCGTATATACTCTCTGTATATGTTTTCTTCTGTTATGTTAGGCTATTTGCTTGTGTATCGGCTATGATTAATTCTCTTCGTTTCAATAGAGTAATTGAACAGCAGTATGCCAAGCTAGTCTTACACTGCTTTGTCCTGTATAATGATCTTTGCAGTGATTTTTATTGTCTTCCCTGCAACCTGTATTTATGACGTGTTTTTGGGGTAGACAAGTAGGAAGAGAAAGACCCTACTATGATATAAATCATCAGTCAAATATCTAAATTTTTTGTTAGCTTTCACAAGGCTTAGAATTTCGACTCCCTCATTCAACTACAACATCTAGAGTCTTCTTATAAAACTGGTTTTTACTCTTGATTTCCCATGTTTGAAGTACTAACTTACTCTAATTGGTCTTGTTTTCCTTCTGGATTCTTCAAATCCTTCTATGGGGTTTAATGTTGTACGTTAACATGTGATTCATATCTGTGCAGTGGGTTACTTTTTTCACATTTTTCCTGGCCCACCTCCTAAAGTTATTCCTTCGGCTTCTATCACACTTCCATATTGAGATTAAACAGATTTTCTCGACCACCTGAAAGTACTTTGATGTCATACCTTCACGAATCTTGTTGGATAGCTAATTTCTTGACATTATGCAACTTTGCATAGCTTTATTTGTAATATTTCTGGTTGGATACAATTAAAACAGGTTGAACATATTATATAAGTTTTGTTAGGTTGAAAACGTTACATGATTTCATTGGTGCTTTTGACAGGGAACTGTTGTCCTAGTCTTTCCACCAGCCGAGGAAGGAGCTGTGGGAGGAAAGAAAATGGTAGAAGAGGGAGCCTTAGACAACATTGATGCTATCTTTGGGATCCACGTCTCATCTGGCCTGCCAATTGGCTCGGTTGCTTCCAGACCTGGGGCTCTTCTTGCTGGGAGTGGCTTTTTTGAGGCGGTAATTAGTGGAAAGGGGGGTCATGCAGCAATCCCTCAGCATACAAGTGATCCAATTGTAGCCGCATCAAGTGTAAATCTTAGCTTGCAACACCTTGTCTCACGTGAAGCTGATCCACTGGGTTCACAGGTATCTGCATTCCATTATGTTTTCATGTTAATAGTCAGAAATACCTGTCTAATGCAGAAGCCATAGAAGCCAACGCTTGTTAGGCTTCCATTATGTTTTCATGTTAATATTATTTCGTCCTACTATAACCTGATTCTCATGCAGAAGCCATAGAGTTTTGCATCTATCTTTCCTTAATTTTGTATTTAATCCATCTGTTGATTCTTCGTGATAAATGCCTTGTCAGAAACTAAATTATATTACAAAAGGATGATGCATCTTATTCCCGTAAGTATATTTTAGCAATTATAACTTTCTTCTTCTAGTTGTTTATTTTCATGATTGCATCTAGAAGTAGGACGCATCTTTTTTTGAACAAATGGAGGTACCAATTATATATCAACCTCATGTTTCATCTCCTTCAGTATTAACAAGCATTGTTTCGCTCAGGTTGTAACAGTTGGAAAATTCCAAGGAGGTGGGGCATTCAATGTTATTCCAGATTCTGTCACCATTGGAGGCACCTTTAGAGCCTTGTCGACAGAAAGCTTTATACAACTCAAGAAACGAACTGAAGAGGTACAACCTATTGCAGCTTCACCCTTATCCGCAATCATGATACTGATTCTCTTCAACTTACCGTTATCAAGGCACAAGCTGCTGTCCAGAGATGCAATGTTACTATCGACTTCCATCCAGAAAATAAGATTTTTTTCCCCGTAACTGCTGACAGCAAAGTATTGCATAAGCATTTTGAAAATGTCGCAGGGGATATGCTGAGGACCGATAACGTCAAAGACATGCAACCATTAATGGGATCGAAGACTTCTCATTTTACTCAGAAGTGATACCCGATGTGCATTCACCGTATTTCACCATCAACAAAGATGTGCTTCCTTACGGTGCAGCTTTACATGCATCCTTAGCTACTCGGTATCTCCTTGAATTCAAATCGAATTCTCAGATCACTGATCAAAAGGTTCGTGATGAGTTGTAATTAAATTTCTACTAAATGGCAGCAGTAGTGGGTTCTTTTCATATGACCATGCTAATTTGTGTATATTGGACTTTCTTAGTTTAGCTGTGGCTAACAAGTGTACAACTAGGTGAGCTTCTCATCACTTTGTGGAAACTGAACATTGTTGGCATCAATAATATGAATTGCAGCTGAGATTAATTCCAAAGTTGCGTATCATCTGTCCGTGCTTGAAAATCTGCCGGCGTTAGTTTTCATTTGGAGTAACAGATGTGAAAATCATGAGAACGTTATACTTTTAAATACTGGGGATGATATATTTATTAATAACAAACGCTTTCGACCATGGTGGTCTTACAAAGCAAAACATAAAAGAAATATCAAGAAAATGCATGATGAACCATGCATCATCTAACAAAGCACAACAAAAGAAAATAAATATGAGCACCGGTGATCATAACCGTAAAAAGAAATAATAAAGAAATTCAACCCCACACCATTAACAATTTCCTTAAGAGACACATCTTCCCTCGCCGACCAACTTCTTGACGCCTAGGAAACCACCGTCGCAGGTCCTAGCACGATGACAACATGGGGCTCTGCCAATTCCACATTTTTCGTTAAATTCCTTGCAAACAACACATGTTACGCTACGTAGATTGCATTCTGTTCCTCGGCAGCATGTAATTCTGAACGCCCAGACCACAATCTCTATCGGCAGCGAGACATGACTGAGCTGCAGAATAATAAGACGCCGAAACGATGATAACCAAAACAAAGAAAAAACAAGTAAACTTCTTGCTTTTATAATATCTGATCTTGATGTTTTGAATTTCCTGTCTTACGATTTTGCTGGTCGTACTATTGATACATGTATAGTTTGCTACCATAAGCCTATTATATATATACGATCTGAGAAGTTGACATTTTCGCATACTCCTTGAATACTGCATTTATGTGCCATCACATGAATTTGAAGGAAATTATTTTTTATATTAATCCAGGAAATTCTTTTGATATCACCTCGCTGGCTAGCTAGAACACCCACAATTAATACTTTGGTATTGTTCTTGTCGTTCATTTTCTATAATTTTAGAACATCACGCCTATGGCTACAAGTCAAGATCAATAACTACATTTTTGGGTATTAAGCGAACCAGGAAGACCTTTATATCCCAGCTAATTTGGGGCCTAGACCAATTATTTTGGGTCAGTTACTAGATGACAAAAAAAGTCATAAGAAATAAATTTCACACAACCCATTATTCAACTATTCTCTTATACTACCTATTTTACCCTTGATTAATTAGCGTTAATTAATCGTATTATGTGTTAATTAATCTTGTTAGATGTGAGATCAACTAATGTTAAATCGATCTTCAAAAACATTAAACAACTGAAATTTTTTGATTTTTTTTCCGAAAACACTACCCATAATCGGTTTACGTTCATGCACTCGTGAACCGATTCTGGGTTGGTATTTTCGAAATTAACAGAGGACTTAGAGAATCGGTTGAAGTATGCACCGATAAAATCCGATTCCTATAATCGGATTTTTGACGTCCCATATAAACAGACTTTTACCTTTTAATAAGAATTTTTTTTCATTCATTTCATATCTACTCCTTTTTGTAAGAATCACGGATGCATTTAGCATATGCATCAAGCCTTTAAACCCCTAAGCGACCCTAATGTACGAGTTGTAGTCTCGTGAGGGTTTACATAGAGGTATACCCACAAAACCTACACAAAAACTTTTAAAACCACATCAATCTTCGTCGGAGGAATCCGATTCCGATTCACCCACCATGAACTCCGAGGCATACTCCGGAATTTTGGATACCATAAAGTGATAGCTTGCATCAAATGTGAATGTTTTCCCCTTTTCCTCCAAGTAGCGCACTTTCACAACTTGGTGCTACAAAAACACGACACAAACTTACTTTGTTATTGGTGTTTAATTGGATGATCAAACCACATGGATTACGTAAAACAAACCACAACAACACCTACAAATTGTTCAATGGACAAGCTAAAGTGGCTAGCGTTCAAAATCCGATGTTGGATAGATAAATAAGCAAGTATCGCATTTTCGATGACTTGGTGCCTATCATGGACTTGTTGAACGCTTCTTCCATCCATATAATCCGATTATGCTTTTATGCCACCAAGAGCTTTTGCAGCAGCATCAGCTTCTGCTTCAGCAATGGCTTGAACTTCAGCCATTTCTTCAAACATAGCTTCCAAATGTCTGTCGCGATCCCTCCCAGCTGAAATCAAATCCCTCCTTCTCCTAGCAAACCTGATGACCTCATGGAGCTCTGATCCAGTGCAAGCTTTCTACATTAGTGGAAAAAAGTTGTTTTAAGATAGTCCGAAAGTGTCTATTTTAACACTTTTGAAAATGCAGCTAGAAGTGTCGTAGATTTAGTGTCTTTTCTTGGAACGACACTTTCGGGTTGACTCTGAATTACGATAGTTTTAAGTTATCGCTAGATATGACACCTGGGTTATTTCGTCGTTCAATTAATTTTATAATAATCAGTCATACCTTTGTTGAATATCTTTAGCAGCTTAGCTCTTTCTTCCTATTATAACCTAATTCTAATGTAGAAGCCATAGAGTTATGTATCTATCTTTCCCCATTTGTCGTTAATCCTTCCGTTGTTTCTTCATGATAAACTTTACAAAAACTAAAGCATATTTCAAAAAGATGCGTTTTAATACCTTAAGTATATTTCAGTAATTTAGAATCACGTATGTCTTTGGGTTGAGAATACAAATATTTAACTCTTTTTTTTTTCTTTTCTCTTTCTTGTTCTTCTTCATCCATCAAATGCGAGATAGTTGTTTATTTTCAAAGCATCTGGAAGTAGGAGCATGTCTTTTTGAAAAAATGGAAGTACCAATTAGATATTAATCTCATTTTTCATCTTCGTCAGTATAAACAAGCATTGTTTTCCTCGAAGTTGTAACAGTTGGAAAATGGGAACATTATCTATATACCCCTATTATGAGGCCCCTTGCAAATATACCCTTTTGAACTTTACAAATACCCCTAACCTTAATACATTACTAAAATACCCTCTTTTATATAGTGTATATACAAAAAGGGCCAACCATTATTCAAAAAAAAAAAAAAAAAAAAACTCTACTACCCGCCACCACTGTCCACCGACAACCACCACCACCACCGTCCACCGCCAACCACCACCACCGACGACCGCCACCACCACCAACCACCACCGCCGTCGTCCACCACCGCCAACCACCACTGTCCACCACCGCTAACCACCAACCACAACCACCAACCACCACCACCAATGTCCACCGACAACCACCACCACCAACCACCACCGACGACCACCACCGCCGACCACCACCAACCACCACTGCCGACCACCACTGTCCACCACCGCTAACCACCAACCACCACCGCCGCCAACCACCACCAACCACCACCGCCGCCGCCCAACACCACCAATCTCCACCACCAATCTCCACCACCACCGCCACCAATCACATCGCCGCCGTAAATAACCGCCACCCCCCGCCGCCGCTAACCACCACCGCCGTTAACCACTACCACCGCCACCAATCACACCGCCGCCGACGACCACCACTACCATGTGGAGTTAACTAGCATAAGTTGTGTCCATATCTGAAGCAACTAGCTCAAGTTGTCTCCAATAAATAGTGTCCATACCGGAGGCAACTAGCTTAAGTTGTCTCCAAAAGTGAAGGCAACTAGCTCAAGTTGTTTCCAATAAATAGTGTACAAGAACAAGTTGCAAAACAAAATGGAGCCAACTAACTCAAGTTGTCTCTGAATATGAGGCAACTAGATCAAGTTTCCTTTAAAAGTGAAGGCAACTAGCACAAAGTTGTCTTCATATATGGAGGCAACTATCACAAGTTGTCTCCAAAAAAATAAAATTGTACACAAAAAGTGAACCTAGTGTGAGTCGAACACACATCTTCGACATATAGTCGGTTGTGCTACCATTGCACCTGATTCGTCGTGATTACTCAAAGATGTATACATAAAGATAATTTCCCACTAAAAGTATACCTTAAATGTGCACCGATTAGCTCCACCGGTGGAACCCATCTTCGACACTGAGTAATATCCACTGTTCTTGTAGAAAAACATCACCGGTACTGAGACTCCCTGCATAGCTCCATCACCTGGCCATTTGAACCCGCGAAAAACCAATTGCGGCCACAACTCCAGTATCTATATCTTCATAGCAACTGCGGAAAACATTACTGTAGAACTATCAACACATGCACTCCATTCAAACCAACATCTAAATACCATCAAAAGCATATTATGTAGCAATCAATATCGTGTTCCCACCTTAGTGGACTTTAAGTTGTGTCTAAATCTCATACCAACTAGCTCGAGTTGTTTCCATATTTTAAAGCAACTTGTTCAAGTTGTCCATAAATATAGATGCAACTAGCTCAAGTTGTCTCCACATATGTAGGCAACTAGTTCAAGTTGTCTCCACATATGGAAGCAACTAACTCAAGTTGCCTCAAATCTGAAAATCAATTTGTCCCCAAAATCTAGCTCAACAATAACGTGTCGCTATGTACAATTACAGTTACTTACTTCCATTGCAGATAAAAATGTTTGAAGCAAAGAAGAAGCCCATTAGAACCAGCGCCTGCAACTACGGCTTCTCTCCATGAGATCTTTGGTGCTCATACAGTACTTCGTAGTGCTAGTCAACTAAACTTGGTTTCCATGGATAAAATGCTCGTCACATATTGCTGAATAAATCCCTGTTAACATCGAGAATAAGACAATGCCACAATATTAAACAATTGCAAAGCTTGTAATAATTACATCTAATGAATAGCTTCTTGCAGATCACTAATGGTACCTGCAATAGAGACAAAACAACATTATCAACTCCAGCCGACTCTTCCATACTGTCACAGCAAACTTTAATCTCAAGCTTTAATCGACCACTTAGCTTTTATTGTGAACTAAAAGTGGCTACACATATTGTGCAGCAACTCTGTAGTTGTCCACACATAATATGAGATCTGAGAAAACTGAAAGTATGTATAGCACCTGAAATTCAGGTTACTAAGAAAGAAGTTTTGTCTCAACCATCTTGTACTGCTGAAGCATGCAAAACATCAACACAAACACACAAGTAAGAAATCTAGCCGATATACAATTAGTTTTGTCATTGATGTGCAATATATAAGAAATCTAGCCGGTATATAATACACAAGTAAGAAATATAGCTGATATACAATACATTAGTTTTGTCATCAACTGCAGATCGACCCCAATCGTCCAATGTAACCGTGGACACCATGGGAAGAAAAAAATCTTTGCATCAATAGGAAAAAAACCTTCATCAATAGAAGAAAAAAAAAACCAGTGAGTTCTGAAATGTACTAATTCCTTCCCATGTCACCACCACCTGGTTCGACATCAGCTCTAGCTACCTCAACACATTTCTCTTCCTGCAACAGCACCAGTAGTGACTTAAAACGTTATCACCGCTCTTTGCTTTTGAAGCCTTCTAATATTTCTGTTAAGCATGCAACAAATTCATGTTATTTCTGATCAAAAATCAATTTCTTAATGGCTAACATTAAGTTACCGATCAACCAAACCCACACATGACCACAAGGATTTCAGGATGTATAGTCATTTGCTGCATTCTTTTTTTTTCAAACAAAAGGCCTTCATGGAGCTTGCATGCTAAAGAACCCTGATATCATTGCATTCTACTAGGAAACATTAAATCCTACATACAAAAGCCTGAAAATGCCGAATCAGATATAAGTCTAAATTAGGTTGAAAATCCAAAGTAGAAGAAATAAAAAAAAAAGGGTAATATAGATCCACATATTACAAAAATGAAGTTTATTTCAAAATGAAATCAATTGATTTTAAGTTCAATTGAAACACAGTAACGACCTAAATTCTTTAATGAAAGTTTTTCTGGAATCTATAACTCCGAATGATAACAATCAGCAGAAGATAAACAGATCGAAACAATTCAAATCGAATAGTTGTTAAGCTTCGATAAATTAAAATTTCAAATCTTCGGTTCGAAATTACCAGAAAACGAAACCTAAAATCAGATCTCCCGATCTCCTGAAAGTGAATCTGATATTGTAAATCAGTGACAAAGGGAGAAGAAGAAGATGATGATGATAATGATGATGTTGAACTGTTGATGATTATCGAGCTTGGTTTTTCAATCTGAAAAGTAATTTCCGACGAAGATATCTTTCTCTCTTTAATTAGTAAGGATTTGAAATGTTATAGACGGTAGCGATGGAGATGGTGAAATGGTTCCGTATATGTGGTGATGGTGGTACTGGTTGCGGCGGAGGAGAAACGGTTGCTGATGGTGGTGGTGGTGATGGGTGAAAGTGGAGGAGAGAAGAGCAGAAGAGAACAATTTCTGATCCGAAACGAAAAACGAAATAATTTGATGATTTTTTTCTTTAAAACTTAATGGGTATTTACGGAATTTAAAAAAACAATGGTCGGCTTCTAGAAGGTGAAGGGTATATACATGGATAGCAGGGGTGTTTATAACATTCCCACTTGGAAAATTCCAAGGAGCTGGGGCATTTAATGTTATTCCAAGGAGCTGGGGCATTTAATGTCACCATTGGAGGCACCTTTAGAGCCTTCTCGGCAGAAAGCTTTGTGCAACTCAAGAAACGAAACGCAGAGGTAAAACCAATCACAGCATTAACCTTGTTTCCTGTTGCGGGTACTGATTCTCTCAACTGACACTGTGACAGGTTATCAAGGCACAAGCTCTTGTTGGAGATGCAATGCCACGGTCGATTTCCATCCGTGAATAAGATATTTTCCCAGTAATCGCTAATGAGAAAGTATTACATAAGCATTTCGAAAATGTCCCAGGGGATATGCTGGGGACCGATAACGTCAAGGACATGCAACCTGTATGCACCAAAAACTACATTTACACGTGGAGGAAGATTAAGAGTAGGAGCTGGATACAATACTACAACAACGAGCACCATATCAGATCCAACACAGCTTTAATCCTAAGTTAAGGGCAAGTGCGTAATCTGCGAGAAGATATTTTGCCCATAAATAGGGAGCAATTGGGTTCGGTCAAAGGGGGAGTTTTCTTTCCCACCGACACTCTTTTCCTTCCTTTCCCCTTTACTCTTCTTCTTCTTGCACGAGACTCTCTCATTTCATTCTCTTGTAATGAAGTTCCATTGGAACCGAACAACCATTAATGAAAGCTAACTCTCTATTACCCCGTGGATGTAGGCAATGCCGAACCACGTTAATCACTTGTGTTGACTCTTATTTCATTTTACTGCACTTAATTTAGTTATGATTTATGCTTACATTTCATTATATTTGTTGATTGATCAGTTGATTCATTTGTTTGTGACACCAAAATAAAGGTGTTCACAATTTGGCGCTAGAAACAGGGGAATGGGTAAAGATTTATTCTACCTATTCCAATTCCAGATCTGCTTTTCAAGCTTTTTTCTAAACTTTCTGAAACTGATTTTTAATTCACTGCTCATGATGATTCAGTGAATCACTCTTTCGAACTCGTTTTCTATTTAAAGAATTTATTCCAGTGGGTTTGGCAATTTGAATTTTCTCCACCTGGTCTCTTTTAAAATTAATTCTACTTAAGCCCATTGTTTACAAATCCGTATCGCCTTTTATATTGGTGAAACCCCCTCATTTTTCCTAAATCTCTAAAAGGGGTCTTCACCTTTTCGATGGATTTTATCCAAAAATAGCTTTTGGTGATGTTTACTTAGATGTATTGCTTTATTCTGTGTATTGAATGATTCTTGAGGTGCTAAAACGTTACAGACTTATGAGATTTGTATTCGGTTTTTAACAAAAAATAGCTTTATTCCTGTGTATTTCAGATTTGTATTCTTGAGGTGCTTCTTAACAAAAAAAAAAAAGAGCTTTGTATTCAGTTTTTGAACACACCTTTGACCTGTTTGAGAAAATGGTTCAATAAACCATCACGTTTAGATTTCATTTTACGCTACGGAAGACTCTCTTTGATTTTCATCCCGATGGTCTACCCTTCATTTTGCAACCAGTTTGTTTTCCAAGTATTTTTTATGTGCAGGGACTAAATACAATGATGCAACTCCGACAATGGTGGTGCAAAGTACAACGATGATGGTCCAAACTCCAGCCCCGACGCCAATAACCGTAGTAGATAGTGATATTCGATGTTGTACACAAGTTTTTGGAACCAATCAATGGTTGGGTGAGCCACTGCCAAAGTTATGGATCACGCCAATAAAGTCATTGAACACACACCGGTGTCTTTTCCACTAGGAAAGGATAATCAAATCCGTGCTAGTTTGCACTTTGAGAAAGGAGAGCAGCGGTTCCAGGTTGGAGATAACACCAACAATAAAACAAAAGATCAACGATGCAAATGACGATCATGCAACCACGAACATGAAGTATCCCCCTGAAGGATCTAACAAGATAAGGCTTCGATCAAAAGACCGACCCAAAGGTGTAAAGCCGAACGACGATACAGAGCTTAATGCTTATGATCCGGTGACCAAGTACTCTAAGCAACACTCCAATAACGAAGAGCAAAGATTTTCTTCGACCCAACCCAAAGTCGCAAAGATCCAGCCGCTATGTAATGGGAAGCGTAACCGGGGATCAAGTCCGCGACAACGATGCAAAGTCCTCGGGATGATGGTGCAGAGCCTTGCAACAATGGTGCAATGCGGAACACGAGGATGGTACCAAGCACAGGGATGAAGCTCAAAGCAACGATGTTGATAGTACCTGGAAGTGTAGCTCGTGAGAGATGCTACGATGTCCAAAGCCTTGCCACGAGGATTCAAAATCCGGTGAAGAGTTGCTGCCATGAAGAGGAGAGCGCAGCTCGAGTGTATAACAGTACTAGCAACACACCGAAGGAGCAACGAAGTTGGTTCCACTCCCTAACACCAACGATATGATGCTCGATACCAATGATCAACAACCCGCTGACGATGCTAGAATCAAAGTCCAGATGATACGATCCAACGATGTAGCCTTATCCCGACGATGTAGTCTCGATCGGCCAGACTCCAAGCATGGTTCTGTTCAATCTCTTGGCGAGTTCATGGCTCCAAATACCAGAAGTCGGACATTATCACTGCATTGCTACAAATTTGGAGTTGCATACACCAACACGATGCAAGCTTTCAACGATGCTATAAAGACTCCTCGTAACCACAACGAAGGTGGTCAAGACGAAGATCTACCATGGCCGCGAGACGATCTTGTTATGTGCAATATGTGTTCAAGGGCAAGTATAGGGGCAAAGCAATGGAACCATGGCCGCCAACAACGCGGATCCATGTCACGAAGGGGCATGTCCACTAACGCGCGGAGCCATGTCACGAAGGGGCGTGGCTGCCAACAACGCGAGCCATGTCACGAAGCAACGCAGCATAATAAGTTCATAGTGCCGCTAAATTTAAGATGCTAAACTCCTATCCCGAAGCTCAATTCAACTCGAAGCTTTGCAGAAGGCGCCCAACGCCAACTCCGAAGAGTTAACCAAAGCCTCAATATGAAGCCAACAATGGTGATCTTTGGAAGCGAGGAGCAAGAATCTTACTACGATGAATCACTCCCGATGACGATGGAGAGCCAAAGCCCTACTACGAAGATATCTAAAGACAATGCTCGAGTCATCGTTGAGCCAAAGTCGTAATCCGAAGATGACAAGCTCCGATGTCGACGATGGCATGAAAATGCGAAAGTCTCGATATCGACAACGATGAGTTTACCTACAGGCCAAACGATGGCATAATTACGAAGCGTGCTTCGTTATCAAAAGTATGGTTACGAAGCATGCCTCGTTATCATAAGTGCGGTTACGAAGCACGTTCTCCTATATAACTTATTACGTGATGACTTGCACTTTGGTGCAAAATCATTGACATTAAGGATAGCTCTTATCAACCCAACCAACACGTAAGGACCGCGCACCTGCTATAAATCCAAATGATGACGTAATGGCCGAGAAGGACGGTCAAGGTTACAGAGCAATCTAACTGAACTTCATAAAAAAGATATGATCTTCATGAATGAAGATATCCCTCACCGCAGAGATAGGGAAATATCTCTTTCTCATTAACAACGATGATCCAAAATACAGTGGGGGCTGATGCCTTTTCACCCGAAGCTCAAAGATCACAGCCCAACTTGATTCGGAAGACTCAAAGATCACAGCTCAACTCAATCCGAAGACTCAATTCTGAAGAGTCAACACCGGGCCTCAAACCGAAGACTCAATCCCGAAGTACAAGTGCAACAACGATGCAGGGTACAACCAAATTTTTGCCTTTGTCTTCGCAGGTACACTATCTAGAATTCAACCAAAGACTGATGCAACAATGGTCCATATTCCGACAACGCTGATGCATGATGACCAACGCTGATACCAACTCTGAAGTACAAACCAACGTGCTAACCGATGTGAAAGGATCCCAAAGCACAAGCCCAATAATGATCCAAGTCCTTGTAGCAATGAACAAAGAGAAAACCCACTGATCAGGTCCTCACGCCAATGACGATGAAGTACAGAGTTCACTTAAGTGGACGATGAAGTACAAAGTTCACCCAGAGGACGAGTCAAATTCTGATGCCGAAATGACAGCCATGCAGCGATGAGCAAAGTACGATGCCCAAGCTTTGCTAAAGAAGACTTGTGACGATGATGTCTTCGGACCAATCAAAAGTAGCATGACAGCCACTACCGCACCATAGCCAGCTCAAATCGCAAACAAGGAGTAAGAAACCCACTACCTATGAAGAGAGGAGTAATAGCTGGGTAGTATTACTACCCTCGTTCCCTCACACTCATCGATCACTTGAAGTACAAAATCCAATGACTGATGCGACCCTAATTCTCAACCAGCTGGTTACAGGGGTTAGTCTGATGTAGGCTATGGCATGAATACGCCAAGTCTGATATCAACGCGGTGAGTTGAACTAATGCTGATGTCGACGGTGGCATGAAGATGCCAAGTATGATATAAACAGGGGTGAGTTAACTTACTTTCGATGTCGACGGTGGCATGAAGATGCTAAGTCCGATATCGACGACGATGAGTTAACTCACATTTTAAGTCAAGTCCTAATTAAGTAGGAAGTGCACTTAATTACGAAAGGTCTGCCAGCGTACAACTCAAGCCCGATCCCGATGACTCTTCTTCCACCACGAAGTGTCTGGAAGATATAATCATATTCATGATTAACACTTGGTGTGGCTGATGGGATACTACCTATAATTATATTAATGATTATAAGCCTCATATCGTTAATGTAAGGCTCGATGTTAATAATCCAGGTTGTAGGATCGAGCAAGAGAGAGGAGAGCACACGCGGAAGCAATAAAACGACTACATTAATAATCATTTTGGTGTACATTCTCTCATGGCTTAACAGCCTACTTATAGTCTCACAAACTTGACAATCACTTAAAGGACTTTCCTAATACAAGCAAACTCTAAATAAAGCACACATTCCTAACATAACACAAACTCTAAATAGAACTCTTCTAGAACTCTCTAGAACCGACACAACTTGTTCCTCCGACTTCTAAATATCACACAGTGTGTCAACAGCTCCTGTTGATCCAACTTGACTGCGTCAACTGCATTAGTTGATCCATTCCAACTGTATCAACAACACTTGTTAATCCACGAACCAAATCCATATCTTGGTTTAACTTCCAACATCCTCCCTTAAACCAAGATATCATTCAACGAGAATTCCGTAACCCTCTTCTACTCCTCATCTTCTTCCATTGATCGCCGTTTGCACGTCCTTGTCTTTTCTCATTTTCCATTCCTCTTCTTCCATAGATAAACGTTAACACGTTCTTGTCTTTTATCATTCTTCTTCAAAGAAACCACCAAACAAACCCTTACTCCTTGATACTCGATTATAGCTTGTCCCAAACTTCATGATCACACCGGAATTCCGTCAATCAAACTCAAACTCAAATAAAAACAAAGCACAAATAGAAAACTAACTAAAAACGAAACACATATAGCAAACCAACTAAAACGAAGCAATCTTCTAATTTTGCTTAACAGCAATCTTCATACCATCGCAACCAGCACAAGTTTCTTTCACTTTCTTCTTCATCGCAGCAGAACATCATTCTTAACAAGCTAGAAACACCTCATTGTGCTCTATTCAACTTGCTAACCAAACACAAAACCAAATTCTTTAACTCAATACCGAGCATTGTAGCTCATCTTCATAATTTCTTCACAGAGCATTGTAGCTCAAAAACTCAACACTTTGTTTACCTACTTCACTCGCAGGATTTCCACTTAACACCACAAATTCCACCCTGGAATTACTTCACTTCTCTTCTCAAATCCCCACACTGGGATATCTTCACTCAACTCTAGCCAAATCCCCACTGGGATTGCTTCACTTCAACTTGCAGACTTTACTCGCCTACAATCTTGTTTCACGCACACAACCTTGTGACATCTCTTCCATAACTCATAGGCTTAACCTCCTTTTGTTTTCTTCTCACACATCACCCCTTGGTGATTACCTCTCTTCCTTCACAACCTTACTGTTGTATTTCTACTTCTCTTTTCTTCTTTGTTCCAGTCACGCTATTGTTACGAAACCTTCACACTTCTTTTCTTTTCAAGATTCTCTCACAATCTTTCCCTTGTTACGCTTCTGCCACAAGCAATAACTAACACAAAGTCTGCCACACTTTGTAAGACTTCCAAGTTTCTGCCACAAACTCTTCAATCACCATGTTTGAGCTTAACCTCAACATCCTCCCTTAAGCTCAAACATATCCACCCAACATAACTTGTCATTCTAAGTTTCTGAATTCGATCACCTCAATCAAACTGTACTAGCCCCTTTGCAATACCAGTTTGATCCTCTATCAAACTGTACCAACCTCTGACTACAATACCAACTTTGATCCTTTCGTCTTTTTCGAATCCATGATTTAACCCTTCGAATCAACCACTCACCCAAAGCTTCTTACCTCAACCAACATCAAATTTGCTTTACGCAACGCCTCTGACATTTAACACTTGTCACACTATCTTCGCTGTTATAACACTTTTGTTACTGTCACCAACTGTGACACTTTCTTCAATCAAAGATTTTTTTTTTTTTTAATCAAAAATTAATCATCATTAACGGAAAGGAGTTTACAAGTATTGGATGGAAGCCTGGCGACAAGCTGGGCTCCAATCCCTTTTTGGATAACAACACCTATCCTATGAAAAAGGAAATCTCCAACAACAACATTTTCATCATGACTAGCCATGTAATTTCGCAGCCTCTTCAAGAAATCCACAGTATCACTCCCTAGCCCACCCAAGGTAGTGAAGGCAAGAACACCAAACCCCAACCTCTGACTCGTGCATTTCTCAAAATACTTGGCCCTCTTCTTCTCAACCGCGTTGTCAATTGCCCGACCAAGAACAAAATTATGCTCCCAGTCACCCGTGAAGGGGGAAACACCGGTAACATCCAAGCACATATCCTGACCACTATCCCACCCATACACAAGGATATCCGCGGGTCGTAAGGCCAGTCCATTGTCTGAGAGGAGTCCCAAATCCACTTCTTTTCCTCGGTCAAACACTCCGCCGATAACAAATGTCTGCGAAGGTATCACGGACAAGATCATGCCTGTATTTGAGCCCAACCCCTTTATTGCAGTGCAAGGCATGGTCCCCAAAGATATCCATCCCTTTACCACAGCTAGAGCACAAATCTCCAACTTCAAAGAGAGGGATCCCCAATCTATAACACACAACAACACGAAACTGTCTAGCCCCAATTGTTTGATTAAGCCCATCAATAGGAATCGCCATCAAATAATCCTGAGCATGCTTGACTCTATTACTCGCCAAAGAGTGAATCACGTGCGAGTCATAACAAACTGGGTGGATATATTCTTCTTCACCGCATCAAAATATTTGATTGCCAAAGAGCTCATAGAGTGGGGGGCAATATCATCAATGCACAATGAAGAATCATTAATACCACATACCTTTTTGTAAAGGGATAGGGCGTGCTCAAAACTGGGGCTTGGACCGGACGCCTCTGCTTGTCTCAAAATGTTACCCTGTTGGGATCTAGTCTGAAAACAAGAGTAATAGAGTCAAGCAACAATACTGGGTTTCACCCTTCCTTTTATTAGGTCGTGAAACCCCAAAGCTCCGCAAACATCGCCTGTTCGATTCAACTTCTCCATCATCCAAAACCATGACTTTAATGGCAGCAACTTGCGTTTCTTCTCAAACCAGTTCACGCAGAACCACCTTTTTTTTACTCTCCCTGTCTCAGAAAATCAAGCGAAGAAGATAGCACCGTTCGTTGATCGCACCCAAACTTCTCACAAACTACGGTTCAATCATAGCGAGCTCAACTTCCAAAGACCTGCCCTTGCCAACATCTTATTCCCGTCGAGCACAACAGCAGACTCCATTCTCCGTTCTTCTCGGCTACAAGCTCTTTCTCGGTGATTTTTAGGTCATCTTGAAACCCTAATATTTAGCAACTCAAACAAAGTATCTAACTCAACTCTTCTTCACTTGAACTCCCATATTCATCAGCAACATCACATACTCGTTCTTACGTCCACCAACGTCATCACAGCTCCATTGATTCCAACAACGACTTCTCTTCTCCTCCATCGAGTTTCATCACCAGCTCGAGCTCTTTCTCGGTCACCGTCACGATCACCACCAACAAGACCTCATGGCGTACTCGAGCACTCCATAGAATCTCTAAGCACCCATCATCATCAATGGAGGTCATCACCGCCATCAATCACCACCAATAAACTCAACTTTTTATCACAAAGATGAGCATCTTCTCCCGTATAACAAGAAAGACAATTTCTCTTTCTCTCGTAATCGTGATCAAACACCAAATCGCCGGCGGTCATCACCACTCGAGCATCGACATCTCTTATCACGTTAATCACAAAGACAACTACAGGGCATCACTCGTCTGTCCCTTGGTGAAGACTCACACGGACACATCTTGCATCAGGTTTTGAAGCAGCAACTGCAATAGCAACAGAACTTTCACCTTGCTCACGTTCCTCCATCTCCATTATCGCCTTGCTTGCAAACGAATATTCCAAAGAAAGAACAACGTTTTTTTTTTTTTTTTTTTTTTTCAATCAAAGATTTTTTTTTTTTTATCAAAATTAATCATCATTAACGGAAAGGAGTTTACAAGTATTGGATGGAAGCTCACGACAAGCTGGCTCCAATCCCTTTTGGATAACAACACCTATCCTATGAAAAAGGAAATCTCCAACAACAACATTTTCATCATGACTAGCCATGTAATTTCGACCTCTTCAAGAAATCCACAAGATCACTCCTAGCCCACCCAAGGTAGTGAAGGCAAGAACACCAAACCCCAACCTCGACTCGTGCATTTCTCAAAATACTTGGCCCTCTTCTTCTCAACCGCGTTGTCAATTGCCCGACCAAGAACAAAATTATGCTCCCAAATCACCCGTGAAGGGGGAAACACCTAAGAACATCCAAGCACATATCCTGACCACTATCCCACCCATACACAAGGATATCCGCGGGTCGTAAGGCCAGTCCATTGTCTGAGAGGAGTCCCAAATCCACTTCTTTTCTGGCTGAAACACCTGCTCGATAACAAATGTCTGCGAAGGTATCACGGACAAGATCATGCCTGTATTTGAGCCCAACCCCTTTATTGCAGTGCAAGGCATGGTCCCCAAAGATATCCATCCCTTTACCACAAACTAGAGCACAAATCTCCAACTTCAAAGAGAGGGATCCCCAATCTATAACACACAACAACACGAAACTGTCTAGCCCCAATTGTTTGATTAAGCCCATCAATAGGAATCGCCATCAAATAATCCTGAGCATGCTTGACTCTATTACTCTGCCAAAGAGCTGAATCACGTGCAGTCATAACAAACTGGGTGGATATATTCTTCTTCACCGCATCAAAATATTTGATTGCCAAAGAGCTCATAGAGTGGGGGGCAATATCATCAATGCACAATGAAGAATCATTAATACCACATACCTTTTTGTAAAGGGATAGGGCGTGCTCAAAACTGGGGCTTGGACCGGACGCCTCTGCTTGTCTCAAAATGTTACCCTGTTGGGATCTAGTCTGAAAACAAGAGTAATAGAGTCAAGCAACAATACTGGTTTTCACCCTTCCTTTTATTAGGTCGTGAAACCCCAAAGCTCCGGCAAACATCGCCCTGTTCAGTCAACTTCTCCATCATCCAAAACCATGACTTTAATGGCAGCAACTTGCGTTTCTTCTCAAACCAGTTCCACGGCAGAACCACCTTTTTTTTAGTCTCCCTGTCTCTGTAAAATCAAGCAGCAGCATAGCACCGTTCGTTGATCGCACCCAAACTTCTCACAAAATACAGTTCCAATCATAGCGAGCTCAACTTCCAGCACCTGCCCTTGCCAACATCTTATTCCCGTCGAGCACAACAGCAGACTCCATTCTCCGTTCTTCTCGGCTACAAGCTCTTTCTCAGCTGATTTTTAGGTCATCTTGAAACCCTAATATTTAGAAACTCAAACAAAGTATCTAACTCAACTCTTCTTCACTGAACTCCCATATTCATCGAAACATCACATACTCGTTCTTCCTCGCTCCACCAACGTCATCACAGCTCCATTGATTCCAACAACAACTTCTCTTCTCCTCCATCGAGTTTCATCACCACTCGAGCTCTTTCTCGGTCACCGTCACGATCACCACCAACAAGACAGCCTCATGGCGTACTCGAGCACTCCATAGAATCTCTAAGCACCCATCATCATCAATGGAGGTCATCACTGCCATCAATCACCACCAATAAACTCAACTTTTTATCACAGCATGAGCATCTTCTCCCCGTATAACAGCAGCACAATTTCTCTTTCTCTGTAATCGTGATCAAACAGTGCACCCACACAAACAAATTCTTTACGAACACTAAGAACACCAAAGACAGTGTGAAGATGCTTTGACAAGCCTTCAACTTCTTTCTTCTTGTGCCAAATTCTCATCCTATTAATCTCCAAATAACAAAGAATCGACTCTCGTAAAATAGCTCCTTCAAAAACTTTGCATAACTTTTCTTCTTTTCCTTCAACACCTCCACGAACAAACTTCTTTTTTTTTAAACTCTCAAACCCTAACGCAACTTCTTTTTCCTTCTCCTCTCCCTTCCTCTCACCTTGCTCTGATACCACATGTAGGATCGATCAAGAGAGAGGAGAGCACACGCGGAAGCAATAAAACGACTACATTAATAATCAGTTTGGTGTACATTCTCTCATGGCTTAACAGCCTACTTATAGTCTCACAAACTTGACAATCACTCAAAGGACTTTCCTAATACAAGCAAACTCTAAATAAAGCACACATTCCTAACATAACACAAACTCTAAATAGAACTCTTCTAGAACTCTCTAGAACCGACACAACTTGTTCCTCCGACTTCTAAATATCGCACAGTGTGTCAACAGCTCCTGTTGATCCAACTTGACCTAACGTCAACAGCAGTAGTTGATCCATTCCAACTGTATCAACAAAACTTGTTGATCCACGAACCAAATCCATATCTTGGTTTAACTTCCAACACAGGTTAACCCGTACTACAAAAGGTCTCGCAGTTCAAGACGCCAAGAAGGCAAGCCAAAGTGTCTCGATATTTTAATCATATTCATGATTAACACTTGGTGGGGCTGGTGGAATACTTATAATCATATTCATGATTCAACATCGACAGCGGCTTGATTCATTAATTACTAATGTATCAAAAGTCTCAGGAACTACATATCTCAGACGAAGACCTTGACCGAACTTCTCATTGCTTCATACTACCAATGGGGTATATATACATAGTATATATACTTCATACTACTTAGTATAGCAATGGGAACCGCTGGTGGCTCAAGTCTTGATCTAGCAATGAGAAGACCAAGTTTTACTAAGTACCAGTTCCTCCAGTAGACGTTCATGGCGGAATCAAACCCCAACAACAACGATAATTCAAAGACCAAGGATGAGGACCAAAAACTCTTGATGTTAACCATTTGCCAAAGTGACTATGAGCTCAAATTCCGATACCATGACATAAGGTCATACAATGGTGCAATCTTATAACAATAATGTGAGATCCGAAGACCTGGTATCACTTTGGTCGACGACGGTGCGAAGCCATGCAAGGTCAAGGTCAAGACGGTACAAACAATGTGTAATCTTATAACAATAATAAGAGCCCTTGTCATTCGGATGATGTTGCTCCACTCAAGACAAGACAACTAAAGTGTGACACCGACGATGGCATGTTTCACATGCGATACACATATGCAATGTCCATTTCCGCGCTCCGCAGCTAAGTCCGTTTGCTCAAGTTCCTCCCGAAGCTTGAGTTCCGCCGCTTAGTTTCCGAAGCTTAGTCCTCATCTTCTCGCGCCAAGACCGACCAAAATACGATGAAGAAAATGTGAAGACAAAGTAGACGAAGACATAAAGCTAGATGAGGAGAGCATGTCCATTTAATTCCGATGCATGCAACGTTGGGGTGATTCCGACGCTGATGGTTCCAATCCCTTTGCCCGATGGAGTTTTCAACCGAAGGTTGCTCCTCACTTAATGACGATGATGCTTAGAAATACTTCCAATTTTATTCATTTGGGGAAGGCGTCCCGAAGGGTAAGGTATATTTTGATCTGCAGGGACGTTTCCGAATTTCGGTAAAGAATAGGGGCAAGTATTAATACTTTGTCGTGATATATTCTTTACCAAAATTCTACCACGAAGAACGCAAAAGCCTCTCGACACGCGGCATCGAAAGGAAACAACATCGTTATTGGATACGCTATCCGAAGATGATAATCCTAAAGTCATGCAACGATATGGTGCAAGGAAGATCCTGAAGGGGCATGGCTGCCGACACTGCGAAGCCATGTCACGAAGGGGCATGACCGATGACGGTGCAAAGCATGACACCGCAGTCTTGTTCCAATGATAGCTCCAACCCAATGTAGCTGCAAAGCACCATAGCTCCAGCCCAATGTAGCTGCAAAGCACCATATCCTAGCCCAAAGTAGTGCAAAGCACCATATCCTAGCTCAATGTTGATGATAAACAAGAATCTGTCCAAGGGATCGTGCTACCTCTACATGAAGATACACTCTTCAAGAACATGGAGCGGTCCCCTGAATACAATAAGCAGTTGTAGCCGTCTAAATGAAACAAGTTGATACTTTACAGACGTACGGGTAATACGATAGGAGATTAAATATCTCACGTGGATGCCAAGTAAACGAGCCTTCTACTATAAACTCAAACATTTTTCAAGCATCGCAAAGATGTCCTATGGCAATACACATAGAAGCATGTGCTAGTTGTTCCGCATCCCCAGAAATCATGATTTTTGGTAACTACAATACAGTAAAAGTTGCATCAACAAGGAAAAGCTAATGAGTTCTCCGTAGGGGTAATCAACCTCAAAGGCACAAGATAAGGGGCAGCTCATAGTCGACAGCCTAAGCAGCCTTCGTTAGAGCAATAACTTTCACTTTCACGAGCCCTCGGTCAACCGGCCCGTAAGCAAAAAGGGGCATACTACACCACCCGCAATCGACGAGCAAGTTGGCAAATCCATTTCCTGCAAACCCATTTCTTATGATCCTTACGCCTCTTTAGTACTTACAAAAATTGCATACATTTCCAAAAATTGCATACATTTCCAAAGCTCAATGAACGAGAATGGCAAAACATTTAGTTGGCCACCACGTCTCCGGAGATTCTTAGACCCCACCGTTCGGTAATCCCCCGCTCCTGGATTGGCCAACGGTGACAGTCCCAAAGCTCAGCGAGAACGGAACGGCAAAACATTTACTTTGCCACCACGTCTCCGGAGATTCTTAGACCCCACCGCTCGGTAATCCCCGGCTCGGGATTGGCCAACGGGGTGACAGTCCCAAAGCTCAGCGGAACGGGAACGGTAAACGGCAAAACATTTACTTTGCCACCACGTCTCCTGGAGATTGTTAGACCCCCACCGTTCTGTAATCCCCTCGCTCGGGATTGGCCAACGGGGTGACAGTCCCAAAGCTTCAGCGGAACGGGAATGGCAAAACATTTACTTTGCCACCACGTCTCTCCGAGATTCTTAGACCCCACCGTTCGGTAATCCCCCATTCGGGATTGGCCAACGGGGTGACAGTCCCAAAGCTCAGCGGAACGGAACGACAAAACATTTACTTTGCCACCACGTCTCCGTGGAGATTCTTAGACCCCCACCGCTCGGTAATCCCAGCCCGGGATCTCCAACGGGGTGACAGTCCCAAAGCTCAAAGAGAACGGAACGGCAAAACATTTACTTTGCCACCACATCTCCGGAGATTCTTAGACCCCCACTGTTCGGTAATCCCCCCCTGGATTGGCCAACGGGGTAACAGTCCCAAACAAAGCACAAGGCAATCCCTTCGTGACACTATGGTTTCAAACACTCACCGTGCTCAGCGATAGCGAATTCATAAATCTGCACAAGGCAGGGGCAAGAGCAGCCACATAAATACTTAACAAGCATGTTATTATTTAAAGAATCTTACATTTATGCATTAATCCTTATTAGTTATGCCGTTAATTTATCTTATTACATAGAAAACATTTAGTTAAGATTCCTGCGCACTCACACTAATTTGGGAAGTTACACAGGAACGAAGAATTTCGGTGGCGCCGTTGGTTGACAACGGGTGACAGGTCCCAAAACAATATTCCTGTGTACCAATGCGAAAGGGTAAGGTACCTTTTTGTTTATAGGTGCATCTCTGAATTCCGGTGAAGAATAGGGGCAAGTATTAATACTTTTGTCGTAATATATTCTTCACCGAAATTCTTCCACAAAAAAGGCAAAGCCATGTCACGGGGCATGGCGGAAGATGCTGCGAAGGCAGATCCCGAAGGGGCATGGCCGCCAACAATGCGAAGCCATGTCACAAAGGGGCATGACCTAGGACGGTGCGAAGCCATGTCATGAAGGGGCATGGCCGACAACGAGGCAATGAAAAACAAGGGGAAAGTGATATTTCTCAAGGATTGTTCACCAACAACCCTCAAGAAAAGGGGCAAATTGTATGCACCAAAAACTACATTTACACGTGGAGGAAGATTAAGAGTAGGAGCTGGATACAATACTACAACAACGAGCACCATATCGTATCCAACACAGCTTTAATCCTAAGCTAAGGGCAAGTGCGTAATCTGCCGTAAGATATTTTGCCCATAAATAGGGAGCAATTGGGTTCGGTCAAAGGGGAGTTTTCTTTCCCACCGACACTCTTTTCCTTCCTTTCCCTTTACTCTTCTTACTCGCACGCAGACTCTCTCGCATTTCATTCTCTTGTAATGAAGTTCCATTGGAACCGAACAACCATTAATGAAAGCTAACTCTCTATTACCCCGTGAATGTAGGCAATGCCGAACCACGTTAATCACTTGTGTTGACTCTTATTTCATTTTACTGCACTTAATTTAGTTATGATTTATGCTTACATTTCATTATATTTGTTGATTGATCAGTTTATTCATTTGTTTGTGACACCAAAATAAAGGTGTTCACACAACCATTAATGGGATCGGAAGACTTCTCATTTTACTCAGAATTAGTGATACCAGGATACTTCTCTTTCATAGGAATGAAAAATGAAACACTTGGAAAATTCGCATCTATGCACTCACCATATTTCACCATCAATGAAGATGTGCTTCCTTACGGTGCAGCTTTACATGCATCCTTAGCTACTCGGTATCTCCTGGAATTCGAATCGAATTCTCGTATTACTGATCAAAAGGTTCGTGATGAGTTGTAAGGTATTTCTACTAAATGGCAGCAGTAGTGGGTTCGTTTCATATGACCATGCTAATTTGTGTATATTGGATTTTCTTAGTTTGGCTGTGGCTAAAAATTGTACAACTAGGTGAGCTTCTCATCACTTTGTGGAAACTGAATATTATTGGCATCAATAATATGAATTGCAGCTTCTAATCTTCTCAGTTAGGAAAATATTGTTTACGTGTAAGCATCTACATTAGATCCATGTTAATGTTGTGTTGAATCTCCATTTCGGCAGCTGCCGATATTCTAAAGTTGGGTATCATCTGGCTGTGCTTGAAAATCTGCCCGATTAAGATTCTGACACTGTAGTCTTAAGGTTTGATTGTGCTTGATGCCGCACCAGTTGCTTGTGTGCTAAGGTTGACATGCTATGGCATCCTAGATCTTCAGGGTCATCGTCGTGAATGGCTAACCCGTCGAGGGATGCTACGATCTGAGGGTCTAGAGCTCGCTAATAACTAGCGTGTTTTCTATCATTTTAAACACCAAATTGAACTACGGAATCTATAGGGAAAGTTAGTTTGCATTTGCAGTAAAAATCATGAGAACGTACGTTATATTTAAAAATATTGGGGCTGATATTTATTAATAACAAAAACCATGGTGGTCTTGCAAAGCAAAACATACAAGAAATATCAAGAAAATGATGAACCATGCATCTTCTAACAAAGTACAACACACATAAAAAAAAAATCAAGAAAATAAAATATGAGCACCGATCAGTCTTGTGTTTTCGCTAGATCAATATAGTTCTAGCGAATCAACGCGTAACATCTCTCAGGGATCATAATCGTAAAGAGCTAACCACACGAGAAATAATGAAGAAATTCAACCCCGCACCATTAACAATTTCCTTAAGAGACACATCTTCCCTCACCGACCAACTTCTTGGCGCCTAGGAAACCACCGTCGCAGGTCATATCATTTCCAAAACGACGACAACATTCGGCCCTGAAAGCTCCACATTTCTCATTAAGTCCCTTGCAAATTACACATGTTTTGCCAGGACTGCATTCTGTTCCGTCGCAGCATACATCACCGCTAAAAGCACAAGATTTACCGGCACCGATACATGACTGAGCTGCAGAAAAATAAGAAAAGATGATAACCAACGCAAAGAAAAAACAAGTAAACTTCTTGCTCTCCATAATATCTGATCTTAATGTTTTGAATATCTTGTCTTACGATTTTGCTGGTTGTACTATTGATATTGATACATGTATAGTTTTCTACCGTATGCCTGTATATATAGGATTTGAGAAGTTGACATTTTCACTTACTCCTTAATTAATTACTGCATTTATGTGCTATCACATGAATTTTGAAAGAAATTCTTTTTTATAATATTAGTTTTGTGCAATTCGTTAAAACCTCGCACAATAACACGGTTAGGTTCCGTTGTCGCTCTTAATTCCATGTTATTAGTACTGACCTAGTCCATATTTGCATGTGCCATTATTAGCAACGGTCTCAACTTCTAAATTGATATCACCTTGCTAAAACACCAACAGTTAATACTTTGGTATATATATTGTTCTTGTCTTTCATTTTCTAAACATCATATACTATAATTTCAGAACATCACGCCTATGGCTACGAATCAAGATTAGTAACAGCATTTCTGTCTTGTAAGTTTCATTTTGAACAAAAAGAGAGAGACTAGCTATCAAGGGCGCGGACATGGTCGGGTTGGGTAAGTCCGTCCAGGGGTTACCTTATGATAAATTTAGAAGAAAGAAACACGTCTGATCTCTCTTTTTTATTAATATTTGTTGTGGATTTATACAGCTGGTTAAGTTAAAAATACGATGGCAGATCATGTTCTTTGATCCATGGCTGGAAAAACAGATCGTGCTCCTAATAAAACTGGTTTTATAGTTGATTAATTAGCATTATTATGCACTCAGGCATCTAACATTAGTTTTGCTAATTTTTATAGCAGATACGTCTGGTTGCCTTTAATTTGTGGATACATCAAATCTTATTTTTTATTATTGAAGGACTAGGTAAACGGTTTAAACCAATCATTTATTTTGGACAAAGTAAAACCACACACTCACGGTCACAACAAATGGGGCATGCGCTTCTGGGATTTGTAGGGATGCTGGCTTTTGGAGCCCATATTGTATGTGTAAACGGTTTTAGGCCACGGTTCATATAGAATATTTGCCTTTTGTTTTCTTTAAGTTTGCTGCCCACCATCAGTCTTCACCTGTCTTGTTTCTAACTTATCACATCCGTCAATTTTTACTAGACATCTTCTGATTAGGTTAATCTACAGGACAGTCGATGGTGTTGCATTGGCTCATCCCTGGGCATTGTCGGGGTGGTGTTATGGCGTGATTATAAATATTCAAAAAGTCTCGGCAGACCGAGAGAAAAACTACACAAAAAAACCGCCCCTCGCAAACCACCAATGCACGTCTCCCGTGGGGCGGAGCTCACTGGGACCCACAGTTTATGGGTAAAAATCGATTCCGCCGATTTTGGTAAATTCGGTAAGTGAGTGAGAAACTGGTTTAAACCCTAAACAAATGTGTTGCACGTGAGCACTTTCTAGATTCGAGAGATCAATGCAGACAAGTCCTACCTAAACCAAGAAATGGCCGTTCAGGACTTGCTTCGGTCACAAAGTGGAGGAGAAGGGTTGATTTGGGGAGGGAAGCAAAGAAAGGTGTTGAGACCGAATAATTCTGGGAGAGTAGTGTCTCGACTTGTATCGGAAAGTGAAAGCTTCGGAAGCTTGCAAGAGATGAAAGCTTTTTGGAGAGCTTGCAAAGTTGCCTTTTCTGAGAGTGTTGTGTTTTTCTCCTGACCGAGACTTGTCGTCTGGTGGAAATAGGTAAGACCTATTTATACAAGTCGAGATTGAAACGTACCCTGGCCTCATGAAGGAAGAGAGTAAAGGGTGAAATAACGGGAGGAGGTGGTAACCGCATGGTGTTTATGGGTGACAACGTTTTCACCATTATTTCCTCATTTATTTGACCGCTTTATTTCCTATTCACGCTTTCTTAATGTGAGCGTAGTGTACGTTGCATGTTGTGACCGCAAAACCAAGACCCTGGAAAGCATCCCCCAGTTTGTGTTGATGTCTCGAGTGTTGGTTGTACCTTGAGTGCAAGTAGCGCTGCTAGTGGCGCGTGTGGCATGTGCCAATAGCATGTGCGGAATGCCTTTGTTGCGGGTTGCACCTTGAGTGCAAGTGGCAATGCCAGAGCTGCTAGTGGCGTGTGTGGCATGTGCCAATGGAATGTGCAGAATGCCTTGGTGGTAGGTTGCACGGTTTGCAAGTTAGGCTACCAGCGTGGGTTTTGCCATGTGTCAATGGCACGTACGACCAAGTTGGCCTAGGTTGCACGGCTTGCAAGTTAGGCTACCAACGTGCGTGTTTGGCATGTGTCAATGGCACGCACGGCCATTAGGGCCACGGCTAGGTAATGAAAGCTACCAGCGAGCGTGTTGGCATGTGCCAATGGCACGCTCGGCCATTAGGGCCACGGCCGGTAAGAAAAGCTACCAATGATGCGTGTTGGCACGTGCCAATGGCATGCGTGGCCATTAGGGTCACGGCCTGGTAAGAAAAGCTACCAGCGATCCGTGTTGGCGTGTGCCAATGGCATGCATGGCCATTAGGATCACAGCTTGGTAAGAAAAGCTACCAGCGATGCGTGTTGGCATGTGCCAATGACATGCTCGTCCATTAGGGCCACGGCTTGGTAAGAAAAGCTACCAGCGATGCGTGTTGGCATGTGCCAATGGCATGCTCGGCCATTAGGGCCACGGCTTGGTAAGAAAAGCTACCAGCGATGCGTGTTGGCATGTGCCAATGGCATGCTCGGCCATTAGGGCCACGACTTGGTAAGAAAAGCTACCAGCGATGCGTGTTGGCATGTACCAATGGCATGCTCGGCCATTAGGGCCACAACTTGGTAACAAAAGCTACCAGCAATGCGTGTTGGCATGTGCCAATGGCATGCTCGGCCATTAGGGCCACGGCTTGGTAACAAAAGCTACCAGTGATGCATATTGGCATGTGCCAATGGCATGCTCGGCCAATTTGGCCTAGGTTGCACGGTTTGCAAGCCTAGGCGCGGGCGCTACTTTGGCATGGCGCGGCTAGGGCCAAGTTAAGGGTGTTTGGCTTGGCGTGGTGTGACCAGCATAGCTGGGGCCAAGGCATGGTGTGGCTAGCTTGGGCTAGGTGTGGATGGCATGATTTGCAATTGGCACAGAGGTGCGGCTAGCATGGTTGGCATTTTTTGGCGCGTTTGGTATGGCTGGCATGATTTTCCATTGGCACAGGGGTGCGTCCAGCATGGTTGGCATGCTTTGGCGTGTTTGGTGTGGCTGGCATGATTTGCCATTGGCACGAGAGGTGCGTCTAGGGCTAAGGTAAGGGTGTTTGGCTTGGCGTGGTGTGACTAGCGTAGTTAGGGCCAAGGCGAGTGCGTTTGGCATGGCGCGGCTAACTTGGGCTAGGTGTGTCCGGCATGATTTGCCACCGGGCACGTAGGTGCGGCTAGGGCCAAGGTAAGGGTGTTTGGCTTGGCGTGGTGTGACTAGCGTAGCTAGGGCCAAGGCAGAGTGCGTTTGGCATGGCGCGGCTAGCTTGGGCTAGGTGTGGCTGGCATGATTTTCCATTGGCACAGAGGTGCGGCTAGCATGGTTGGCATGCTTTGGTGCGTTTGGTGTGGCTGACATGATTTGCCAATGGCACAGAGGTGCGTCTAGGGCCAAGGTAAGGGTGCTTGGCTTGACGTGGCGTGACTAGCGTAGCTAGGGCCAAGGCAGAGTGCTTTTGGCATGGCGCGGCTAGCTTGGTTGGCATGCTTTGGCGCGTTTGGTGTGACTAGCATAGCTAGGGCCAAGAAAGAGTGTGTTTGGCATGGCGCGAATAGCTTGGGCTAGGTGTGGCTGGCATGATTTGCCATTGGCACAGAGGTGCGGCTAGCATGGTTGACATGCTTTGGCGCGTTTGGTGTGACTAGCATAGCTAGGGCCAAGGCAGAGTGCGTTTGGCATGGCGCGAATAGCTTGGGCTAGGTGTGGCTGGCATGATTTGCCATTGGCACGGAGGTGAATTAGGGTTTTGCTCGTTGTAACCCTAATTTGAAAAAATACCCCATATTAATTACTGACTACATGTATTAAATGTTCTAATAAATGTGTCACCGGTGACATTAGGTTATTTGTGGTTTTACGATTTTACCCTTTGTTTAAAAACCACCATCAACACCCACAAATAAAAAAAAAAACTTTGAGAGACGGTTTTTACCTGGTTTGTTTTCTCGGTGTGTAGAGAAGCGCTGATAAATAATATTCATTCCGTAGAAAGAGACGATGTCATTCCTCTTACAATTTTGCTGATAACCAACACAAAGAAAAAACAAGTAAACTTCTTGCTCGCCATAATATCTGATCTAGATGTTTTGAATTTCCTGTCTTACAATTTGCATGGACGGGCCTAGCAAGGGGCTAACCCAGGCTATAGTGCCCGTCCCCAAATTTGTCCCAATTCTTGTTTACTATAGAAAATGTTAAAAAAATTATTTTTAACCCCACATAGTTCTACATATTTAATTTCCAGCCCACTTAAGGGATAATTAAATGCTAAATCGTATAAAAACAAAAATAATTCTACTCCTCAACATAATTATCTCCCATTTTACTTCTATAAACTATAAATTTCTTTCTGTAATTGCATTTTTCTATTAATTTTGTTCCTTTTATTTTTAAGTGTGATTGCATTTTTCTATTAATTTTGTTCCTTTTATATTTAAGTGTGCATCAATTTAGTGTTTTACAAGTGAATTAGTTAGCCATTAACTACGCATTTCTTTCCAAAATAAATAAATTGGCGCGACCTACGGCCGCTTTGAAAATTATTACCATTTTAGCTCTACCCAATGAAAAATCTTCAGTCCGTCCCTGATTTTGCTGGTTGTACTATTGATATTAATACATGTATGCCTGTATATATATGATTTGAGAAGTTGTGCTATCACATGAATTTTGGAAGGAATTCTCTTTTTTATATGCAACAAGGTTCCGGGAAATTCGTTAAAACCTCGCACAACAACAAGGTTAGGTTCCGTTCACGCTCTTTTCCATGTTATATTTAGTACTGACCTAGTCCATAATTGCACCATGTCCATGTGCCATTGTTAGGCCATTGGTCTCAGCTTCTAAATAATACTCCCTCCGTTCCACTATTTACTTTTAGATTTTGTCCCATAATTGGGCTGACCGAGTGAAGCGAGGGAGGACCTTATATGGCCATTTTTTTGTAAATCTAAGTGATCAATTACCACAAAAAGATTGAGAATGGTCCATGCTGAAAAACCAAAAATGTCCCTCCCTTTTAGTCCAATTACTATAACTCTTTGTGTATCCTATCTTTTCAGGGTATAATTGGAAAGCAAACTTTAAGAATAACATATCTAAAAATCCGTGCCTTGGAATTTTACAAAATTTATCTCGTTGGAAAGGTTATAAAAAACTCTACGCAACAAGTACAAACAACAATATCAAATTTAGAGTTTTTACGAAAAATTCAGAGGTATTTATCATTTTAGGCACAATTTTAGAAAATTTAATGTATATCTATTATGCAAACCACCACAAAAGATACATAATACTTTATGTAGCAAAATTTTGGTTTATGTATCAACTAATTATCCGTTGCAACTAATAAAACGATGTACTCCCTCCATTTCAAGAAAAATGATACTTTAATTTAAGGCATAATTCTCGAAAATTGAATGCATAGCCATTATGCAAACCACCACAAAGGATGCATAACACATCATGCAACCATATTATGGTTTATGGATCGACTAATTTTCCTTTTCTAAAAAAATGATACTTTCACAACCCGTTTCAGGAAAAGTGTAACTTTCGCTCCGTTTCGGAAAAAGTGATACTTTCGCTCTGTTTCGGAAAAAGTGATACTTTCGCCCCGTTTCAGAAAAAGTGATACTTTCGTCCCGTTTCAGAAAAAGTGATACTTTCGCCCCGTTTTTGTATCACAAATTTGGTTACCTTGGGTTTTTATGGCTAGTTTTGAAAAAATAATAAATAAATAAAAAAGACTAGCTATCAAGGGCGTGCAGACATGGTTGGGTTGGGGGTCCGTCCAAGGGCTACCTTATTCGTGCGTGCCACTATCAAAGAAAGAAACAAATCGTGCAGGAAAAATAAATATTTGCTGTAGATTTATACAGCTGGTTACGTAGAATATTTGAAAGCATGTAATTATTTTATGTATAATGGCAGATCATGTTCTTTGATGGTCATCCATGGGAAAACAGATCGTGCTCCGAAATGATACTGGTTTTATAGTTGATTAATTGACATTATTTATGCAATCAGTCATCTAATATTAGTTTTGCTAATTTTTATGATAGATATTCAGTTCGTTACATTAAATTTTTGGATACATCAAATCTTATTTTTTATTGAAAGCATCTATTAATCATTTATTTTTGATATCACGAAGGTCATGTTCTTTGATAAATTCATATTAGAGTGATTGTATCGTTAACTCTTGATATCTTTTTTGTTTCTACAATAAAACTTCGATAAATTAATAGCGTTGAGACCAAAGAAAATTATCGAGTTTAAATTTAGCGTATCCAAGTCTAGTTGGGACCAGAGAATTTTATTATTTTAGCGAAGTAATTAATTTATCGAGGATTAATTTATCGAAGTTCTATCGTATGCTAATTATAATGTTTTAACTATAATAGTATTATCTAAGAAGAATGTCTTTAACATCATTGTGCGAAAATGACTATCTTGCGGATCATCACATTCTAAACAAAGTATACATTTCTATGTGGAGAGGAGAACCGTATGTGAAGAAAAAACGTTCTTGCATCTCAACTTACAAAAAGTTCAAGAACATCGACCGGAACAAACTAATAGTATAGTAATTACTTCCTCCTTTGTATCGGCATTCATGGTCGTGTGGATCGATAAATTTATGGACAAAGTACTCCTTTGTATTAGGAGCATCTCTTATCGAAAAACAAGAATACAATCAGATTAAATAGTCGGATTCATCATGACATCACTTTGAATCGGCATCCATGTTCGTGTGGATCGACAAATTTATGGACAAAGTACTCCTTTGTATTAGGAGCATCTCTTATCGAAGAAGAAGAATACAATCATATTAAATGGTTGGATTTTATTTCCGGATATACCATCATCTCTCCCTCATACATAAAATTCTTTTGGATATCTTTGTTGTTTATCGCTCTTTCTCTTCGCGATCTACTTGTAATTGATGTCCTGATGATACGTATTGATCTTTGTACCTTAGTAACTATTACTATAAAGGCGGAATTCAGAATAATAATAGACGAGAAACTTAGAAAACAGAACACAAGTAGTAATTCGAAGAAAATATCTTCTCTTAGATTATGAACAAGAAAACGATTACAATTCTCTCTTTGTTACGCTCACAATCTTCTCTAAACAGTGGATTAACCTTAAACTGTTTGCTAAGCTTGCACAAGTATTGTCGTAGGCTTTCTCTAGGTTTTCTGTGCCTAGAATCTGTGTCCTTAGCTATTAGCCAAAGCCCTCTATTTATAGCCTTCATCGTACTCAGCCGACCAAGGACTTCTATTAGGAATCTATTTCCTAAACTAAGAGTATTGCCTAAAACAAAACTCTTCCCTAACTAGGAATTCTTCCTAAACAAGGATTCATGCCTAGATTAGGTTTCTTCCCTCAACTTAGCTTGAGGTTAACTAAGTTCCCTAAAGGAGTACGGATACACCTGTATCATGGGTCCCCTTTTAAGAACTTGAACTCCTGTGAGAGTTAAAAATGAAGGTTAGGGAACTCGAGAGTCCCTTTTTCCTTGTTAAACCACTTAGCCTTGCTAGGAACTTGACCCTTGCATCCAATTAGAAAAGCTTCTTTCTCTCCTTGTCGTGTTTTAGTCACTCTTCGCTCCAATATGCAGTCTTCCTTGAGTGATTCCTCTCTATCAAACCATAAGTCTTCTATTCGTGGTAAGATCATAGTGTCGTCGCCGTCATCATCAAGTAATGGTGGTTCAAACAACTTCAAGTATTCGGCATTTATTACCGAGTACATCCCTAGATAAGGTGGCAAATTTAGACGAAAGGCATTGTCACCAATCTGATCGAGAATACGAAATGGTCCATACCTCAATGGTTTCAACTTTTACCTTCCCCCTTCAGTCGCTCCTTACCTAATTTCAACCATACCAAGTCACCAACACCGAAATTACAAGGTACAAGATGCTTGTCATGCTTTGTTTTGTATTTGGCTTGTGACTTCTTTAGTTGCGCTTCAACAAATCGCATGAATCAGATATCTTCTCCAAGAACTTTTGTGCCCTTTGCCGTTCACTTCCTTCCTTTCCCCCATTGAGGTGTCACTAGAAAATACTAGATCGAAAGGACTAGGTGGTAAGTAACCATAGCACGTCTCGAAAGGAGATTTCCCAAGAACTCGTGGAACTGCTCTATTGAAAGCAAACCGTAGATACGGTAAACTTTCATCCCAAGTTTTAGGATGCTTAGAATTATATCCCCTTAACATGTGAACCATAGTCCTATTGACCACTTCTCGTTTGTCCGTCTGTTTGTGGATGAAAAGTTGTACTCTTCTTCAACCTAGTGTCCATCATCTTCCATAAAGAATCCCAAAAGTGACTAAGGAATCGACTATCCCTATCAGAAATAATCGAAGTAGGTAAACCAAAATGCTTCCACACGTGATCAAAGAAGATCTTTGCTGCACCGGCTCCTGTTATCGTCTTTTTACATGGAATTAATGCAATCATCTTGCTGAATCGGTCGACCACAACGAACAAGTAATCATGACCATACTTGGTCTTCGGTAACCCACCAAGAAAATCCATAGAAATACTCTCCCAAGGCCTTGATGGTACTGGTAATGGTAGATATAACCCACGTTTTCTGTTGGAAGGTTTAGATGTGCTGCACAACTTACACCCTCTAACTAACTTTGCCACATCATCTTGCATCTTTGGCCAAAAGACATAATGCCGGAGGTTAAGTAGAGTTTTATTCATCCCAAAGTGTCCAAAGAACTCGGGAAGTGTGTGCCTCTCTCAACCACTGTAAACGATCTCCATCTCCTGGTATGCAAAGTAACTGACCTTTGTATAACAATCCATCTCGGAGTTCATACTCGCCTTTCAAACCACTCTTTACACCTTCTAGCACCTTCTTGAAGTCTTTGCTGGATGCGTATGACTCCGCATACTCTTGAGGGACAATTGGCTGAATTCTCATGGCCACCATTAATGCTCGAACTGGAGGCCGAGATAACATATCTGACCAACTTGTTTGTTACTCCTTCTTGTACCTAATGATAATATTGAAAGTCATTAAGTAAGACATCCACTTCATGTGTCGGGCTTGTTGTAGTTTCGTCTCGTGCATGTAGATACTCCAACGGTTTGTGATCTGAATGTACCACTACTTCTTACCTAAGAGATACACTCGCCAATGTTTGATACATTGATATAAAGCATAAAATTCTTTGTCATAAGGTGCGTAGTTCTTAATAGCACCTGAGAACAATTCTGAATGGTACTCCACCGGTTTACCATCCTGTAACAACACTCCTCCCAATGCATAGTTAGAAGCGTCGGTCTCAACTTCAAAAGTACGTTGTAGGTTAGGCAATGCCAACACTGGTGCTTCTGAAATCTTTCTTTTTAGTAACTGAAAAGCGTCTTCATGGGTTTGCTGCCATTCAAACTTTGCCTTAGCTCCCGTCAAACCATGTAATGGTCCTGCAATATTTGAAAAATGCCGGATAAACTTACGCAAGTAGGTGCAAGCCCCTAAGAAACTCCCGATTTCAGTTACGATAGCACTAGGTCTAGGCCACTTAGTGATCACTTCAACCTTCCTTGATCAATCTTCCGTTGTCCACCACCAACAATAAATCCGAGGTACACTAACTCCTCCTTCCCAAACTCACACTTCTTTACGTTCAACTTCGCCTTGGCCTTCATGTAACACTTTAAACACCTTCTCAACGTGAACGAGATGCTCTTCCCAAGTTCTGCTGTATATTAGGATATCATCCAAGTAAACAATCACAAAATATTCTATAAAAGGTCGTAACAAATCATTCATCAAACGCATAAACGTTGTTGGAGCATTACATAAACCAAAAGGCATCACCAACCATTCGAACAAGCCTTGTTTGGTTTTGAAAGCAGTTTTCCATGTATCATCTTCTCGAACTCTCATCTGGTGATATCCGAATTTGAAATCTAACTTTGTAAAGACTCGAGCTTTTTCCAACTGATCCATCATGTCGTCTATCCAAGGTAAAGGATAACGATTCTTGACCGTGATCTTGTTCAATGCTCTATAATCAATACACATGCGCCAGCCTCCATCTTTCTTTGGAACCAACAACACCGCCGATCCACAAGGTGAAGCACTTGGCACTATCATTCCTAATTCTAGAAGTTCCCCTGGACTTGTTTCTTGATCTCATTAGATTCCTCTATGGTCGTGCGATAAAGACCTACATTAGGAAGAGAACTCTCCCGTCCAACATGATCTCATGCTCCACACTCCTCTTTGGCGGTAATCCCATGACATCAGAAAATAAATCCTTGTACTTCAACTTCAACCTTTCTAGGTCATCTTCTTGTTGTGCGATCAAGGCCGCCAAACAAACTCTACTCCTTACTTCTCCTCAAGAGAACGGATCACAAGGAGAATGAACTTCGTGCTAGCATTCACCAACCGCTTAGCCTGAGTGGCTGTGATCAAACTTGCTCCCTCAAGAGGAGAATCAATAGCCCGAATCACAAAACTTTCTTCATCTTTGGTAAAGGTGTACTTTTGTTCCCTCCCCGTGTAGAGTTGCATCTCTATCCCATAGGTAAGGACTTCCTAGTACCACCTGACAAACATCCAAAGGAACTACGTCGCATGTAACTTCGTCAATATATGACTCATCTAGAGCAAATTTGAACGTACATTGCTGTGAAACTTGTAAGCCCCCTTCCTTTTGAAGCCATCCTAAAGTGTATGGTTTTGGATGTTTGAAAGTCTTCAAACCTAACTTCTGCACCAAAGAATTTGAAAGTAAATTCTTCTGACTTCCCGGGTCAATAACAGCATCAACTAGTGAAGTTTTGACTTGCATCTTCACTGTGAAGAGTTGCTCCCTAAGATCATCTTTTGAAGGTCTTTCTTTTGCCCCTGTCATAAGAGAAAGCTTTGAATTGGGTTCCGTTAGTCCGTGGACTTCTTTTGGAGTTTGAGCGACTAGTGCTGCCTTCTTGGCTTCTTTCCTCTGCAACCCTTTAGGCTTTAGATGAGGGTTCTTAACCCAACACTTGTCGACAATGTGACCTGTTTGCTTGCAATGGGTGCAAGACAAACCTTCCTTGTCACTAAACTTCCCTTCTTCTTTGCTCCTTTCACCTCCTTTCACAAAGGGGTACCTCCATATTTCACCTTAGTATTTCCCTTCGAATCGATTTCTTAAGCTCATGCCCTCAATGGCATTAGCTTTTATACTTGATTCGGAGATAGTATCCACCGAAAACATCTTCAACTCCTTCCGTATATACTCATGGAACCCGAAATATATTTCATGTAGATAACATAATCTCCCAAGTCTAAGTCCAAAATCATAGCTTGATTCTCAAATTCCAAGTATATTCTTGTACGGTTTGGTTGTAAGTCCGCTTCAAGTTGTACCACTTGAACCATCTCTCCTCAAGGTAGCCAACCGGATAAAATCAAGTTTCCCTTACAACTACCTTGAATCTTTTCCACGACAATACTCTTTACCCAGGTTTTGTCTTTGATAAGCTTTCCACCAGGTTAGAGCATGCTTTTGTAGCTTCAATGCGCGAAAGCTATCTTTTTCTTTGAACCATATTCAAAGAAATAAAATACGCCTCTAGACGTTCAATCCAATCATCCAATTTTTCTCGTCGACACTCCCATCGTAAAGTGGAATATCAACACGAAAATCAATTTTCGATTCTTACCATGAGGTTTAGTTGATGTAGGACTTTTAAGAAACCCTTTCTCCTCCTCATATCCTTCCTCCTCATCATCATATTCTTCTTCTTCTTCTTCCTTTCGCCTTCTTCGAATCATCTTTTTCGTAAGTCATGTGAAGGTGTAACCTTTTTCTTTGTCTTCTTCTTAGGTGTATGAGAACGAATACATTCACTCAATTCCCAAGAGTAACTTGAATAGACTTCATGTTTGTTTGCAACGTAGCCACCTTTTCTTCCATAGTTTGTGGTTCGCCTTCCTTAGGATCATCAACTAACTTTGTCATCCTTGAACTCCTTGTTTTCTTAATGTCTTCCAACTTCTCTAGTACCTCACCAAGCTTTATGTAAAGAGATCTAGTGAAAACCATAAACCACAGGATTTACCCTAAAAACTAACCTTGCTCGTGATGCCAACTTGATACGTATTGATCTCTCGTACCTTAGTAACTATTACTATAAAGGCGGAATTCAGAATAATAATAGACGAGAAACTTAGAAAAAACAGAACACAAGTAGTAATTCAAGAAAATATCTTCTCTTAGATTATGAACAAGAAAACGATTACAATTCTCTCTTTGTTACGCTCACAATCTTCTTTAAACAGTGGATTAACCTTAAACTGTTTGCTAAGCTTGCACAAGTATTGTCGTAGGCTTTCTCTAGGTTTTCTGTGCCTAGAATCTGTGTCCTTAGCTATTAGCCAAATCCCTTTATTTATAGCCTTCATTGTACTCAGCCGACCAAGGACTTCTATTAGGAATCTATTTCCTAAACTAAGAGTATTGCCTAAAACAAAACTCTTCCCTAACTAGGAATTCTGCCTAAACAAGGATTCATGCCTAGATTAGGTTTCTTCCCTCAACTTAGCTTGAGGTTAACTAAGTTCCCTAAAGGAGTACGAATACACCTGTATCACCTGATGCTGACTCCACCATCTGTGGTATGTTTGGTAAAGGAAAGCTATCCTTTGGACAAGCAGTGTTCAAATCACTGAAGTCGATGCATATTCGTATCCCATTATTTTTCTTTGGTATTATTACCATATTCGCAATCCACTCTGGATACTTCGCTGGTCGTATAATTCCAGAATCCATCATCTTTTGAATTTCCTTTTCTATTTGCTCATGATAAGTGGTTGCTTGTTTTTGTGTCCTCTGCCTTATTGGTTTGATTTATGGAATGAGATCTAACTTGTGACTAGCAAATAGTGGATCAATCCCGGGCATTTATTTCATGCTCCATGCAAATACGTCGAGATATTCCTTTAATAAATTTATCATCTTCGCTTCTTCATCCGCCTCCATATTCGTTCCAATTTTCACAAATTTCGGTTCTTCGTCAGTTCCAAAATTCACCTCCTTCGTGGATTCCACAGATTCGTAGTTCATAATTGGTTCACCAAGTGGAGATGGTTCCTTTAATTGCTATAAAGGATCACCTTATTTTTCTGGAATTTCACTAGGTATTGCCCATCCTTCATTTGCTTTGGTCATGTACACCATCAACTCTTCTTCCTTCTTTGCCTCCAACAGTCTCTTCTTTTGCTCTTGCTTCCTCTTCGATCTTTCTTCGTATTTATGAACATCTTTCTCGTTGCATTCTCTCGCATCCTTCAAATCTTCTTTTATCTCCTAGATCCCGTTTGGCATTGGGAATTGAATTGCTTGGTGAAAGGTTGATGCCACTCCTTTTATCCCATGGATCCAGGGTCTACCTATAAGAGCATTGTAGGGTGAATCTATATTTACCACACAAACTGTAACTTCTGTCTCTAACTCTCCCGCGAAGATCTTCACTACCAGTTTGCCTTTTGGCTTTGATGCAACTCCATTGAATCCATATATATTGTAAGTAGACGGCACGAGATCAGAATCCTTGTAACCCACAGTCTTGCAAGAAAATATCAATTGAATGCCATATTCTTCCCGAAGAACAGCCTAGAATTATCAATCACCTCGCAATAATCTTAATCGACTAGCGAAAGAAGATATTGCGGAATCACAAACGATGAGACGAAGATGTTTGTGACTTCTTTTAATCTTGCCTATCATAAAAATCAATATCAAGCCAATCTTATGATTGTACTTAGTATGATAGAAACAACAAGATCAGATCACGCAACTACAAAGAAAATAATTGGGTATGGCTTCACAATCCCAATGAAGTCTTTAAGTCGTTAACTTATAGGGTCTCGGTAGAAACCTAAGGTTAAAGGAGAATCGACTCTATCTTATAAAACAAGTATCATATAGGAGGTGTGGGGATTAGGTTTCCCAGTTGCTAGAGTTCTCCTTTATATATTATTTCAAATCAAGGTTTGCAATCTAAGTTACCTTGGTAACAAAGCATTCAATATTCACCGTTAGATGAAAACCTGATTAGAATCTAGCTAATATCTTTCAACCGTTAGATCGAAACTTAGCTTGTTACACACAAATGAAATGCACGTTTTAGGTTTGTGTAACAGTACCCAAACATGTACATTTGGTTGGTTCAACAATAGTTAACCAAATGGTTAACCATATGAGCACTTTCATATCAACCATATTCTTATTTACCATAACTAGTTCAAATGACTCAAATGAACTAGTTAGAGAGTTATTCAACTTCTGAGATCTTATAGAAGTATACAAGACACAATCGAAGAAAAAACAATTTGATTCACTCGAATCGATTCATGAACTTTATAGCCACGTTTTGCAAATATGCATTCCTTAGTTTATATAAGTTTAAGTTCAAGAATAACTGTTTTTAGAAAATAAACAACTTAAGTACGCGGACTTAAGTACCTGGAATAAGTTTGTTTTCAATTCACAAACTCCGGCAGATTTTCACGGGACGTGAACTTCCGATGGTACGCGGACTTTAATTCCGGACCTTCCGGTTTTCCTGATCAGCAAAGTACGCATACTTTGGTTCAATAAATAAGGACTTACACATGTATGAGTTATCACACAATGTTTATATCCAACAATGGTTATATATTCTAAACTCTCATTTCAATCATTGAAACATTCTTAGAGGACGTTATATAGTTGTTATTTACAAACCATTTTTCAAGTAATTGAAACTTAATATGACTTTCGTCACTATTAAAGATGAACTTGGCCAAAGCAAAAGCTTACCAACACATATTTCGAGAAATAGATAAGCGAGATAAACTCGGCTCCAAATAGCAAATGTGTATAATCATAGTCTATATAGCAATACGTCTTTTGTCTCAAGATAGGATATAGAGTAGATAGACTTTTGTGTCATAGATAAGTTCAAGTCTACACATACCTTTTAGTCGATGAAGTTCCATCAGTTCCTTGAGTAGTTCTTCGTCTTTGTATGATGATCGCCATGGAGTCTATAGCTCAACTACACTTTCTATCCTAGTCCGAGACTTAGCTATAAGTAGACTAGAAATCAAGACTTATAGTTTTGATCACTAACATTGACAAACATGCTTGAGATAGCAACGCATGCGAGTTCGACCAAGCAAAGGCTCTAACAATCTCCCTTTGTCAATTTTAGTGACAAAACTATCAATACATATGGAATACAAAAATAAATATAAACTTTTGTAGCTTCTCTTCCACATGCCTGATCTTCTTGGTTCTTCAACATTACTCGAAATCTTCGTCACTTCTAAGTACTCCAATGATCCCCCAAGGTTGTAAGTTTAGTATCATCGTTGTTGAAAATACGTAGCCATAAAATGAGAAAACAAAAAATTTCAATCGTTGTTACACATTGTCATAGTATTATTATACATCATCAAAGTTCAATTGTATCACAACTTCGAAAACAATACTATGGTGATATGTATCACCCCCTTACATAATGATCCTAAAACCATATGTATTTGTAGTGTGAACTACACATTATTTCTCCCCCCTTTTTGTCAATAAAATTGGCAAAGGTACGAAAACTAGTGGGATCCTAATGAAATTTCCATACAGACATTTCATGACCAAAAGCAAGCACATATCAACTTTTTAGATGCAATCATATAGCCGAAGCTAAATACTTTCATCAAGGAGTTTATAAAGATACAAGATAACCCCAATAATAGTCCACAGCCGCACTCCCCACAAAGATTTAGCAATTAAGCACAAGTTTAATTAAGAACTCTCCCCCATAAAATGTCATTCCCGAAAGAACAACACAAGCTTACCTTACTTTCACAAGTAAAGAATGATTTCTTAAAAACCAACACCTAACAGTAAATCAACTTACTGAAACAAATGCGTAATTGAAATAAACACTTATCGGATTCCAAACTCAATTGCCCAAAAGATTGAGATAAGCACAGGGCAAGAGTTATAGGAAAACTAATGAACCAAAACAACACCAATAGACTTCCGTAAGAAGTGTTGAAATGTAGCGTTGTCTAGTAGTTTGGTGAGAATATCGCCCAATGTTGTTCTAAGGCACAAATTCCATATTTATGATACCATTTTCATAGAGATCTCGAATAAAATGGTACCTTATATCAATGTGTTTTGTTCTTGAGTGCTCAACGGGATTCTCAGTGATTCGAATCGCGCTAGAGTTATCACAGAAGATCTTCATTACTCCAGTATCAATTCCATAATCAGCCAAAAAAAATTTCATCCATAGAAGTTGAGTACAACATGAGCCTAAGAGAATATATTCTCGCTTCACATGTGGATAGGGATTGTGAATTTCTTTCTTGCTATGACATGCCACAAGATTCAGACCTACAAAGTAGAAACCCCGATGTACTTTTTTCTGTCTTTTCTACACATCTTGCCCAACAAGATCTCGAATACGCAGAAAGGTCGTGTTGGTATCAAAAGTATAAGATAAACCATACCCACTGTGTGATTCACATATCGATGATCCTTTTTGCGGTAGCCAAAGATGAGATTCCTTTGGATTAGCCTGAAATCTATCACAAAAACCAACACTAAAAGCAATGTCAAGTCTAGTAGTTGTAAGATATAAAAGGCAACCAATAATAGATCGATACAATATTTGATCTACGCTTACTCCTTTCTCATCTCTGTGTAGTTTACCAGTGATGGGAATAGGTGTCAGTTTTGGAGTTGACTTATCCAAGACGAACCTTGAAACAAGATCCTTAGCATATTTTTCTTGAGATAAGTAAATTCCATCCTTATGTTGAATTTGTAATCCTAAAAAGAACTTTAATTCACCAACATTGCTCATTTCAAATTCCTTGCCAAGAGATACTTGAAAATCTTTTACAAGTTTTTCAGAAGTTGAGCCATAGATGATGTCATCTACATAGACTTGAGCAATGACAACATCTTTTCACTCCATTTGGTAAACAAGGTTTTATCAGCTCTGCCTCTCGAAAAACCTTTCCTAAGAAGAGATGAGATGTTAGTTTTTCAACCATGCACGAGGCGTTTGTTTTAACCCATATAACGCCTTATTAATCTTAAGGACATGATCTGGGAAATCAGGGTTTTCAAAACCCTTAGGTTGAGCGACATAGACCTCTTCCTTTTAATTTTCATTTAAGAATGCGGATTTTATGTCCATTTGAAACAGCTTAACCTTAAGAAAACAATCATGAGCTAAGAGCAACCGAATGGACTCAAGGCGTGCCACATAAGCAAAGGTTTCGTCAAAATCGATACCTTTAATTTGTGAGTACCCTTGAGCGACAAGTCTGGCTTTATTTCTGACAATAGTTCCAAGGTCAAGGACAAGCAGAAGTACCTCCAGGCGCAGCAGATCTGATCACAGAGGGACTGAACAAAGATAATTTTTAGATAACAATTTGGCTAACAATCTTCAAAACCATGGGCGAAAACATACAGAAGAGCGAACAAAATCACATGGAAGATCGATATGTACAAGTATGAGAGAATGAACTCAAAGTAGGACGTCATGAGAAGATCGGGAGGAACGAAATGGAGAATATAACCACATCCAAGACGAATCGAGCAAGGAAAATGACCCAGAAAGCAAGGATGATACTCCATGGAAGAGAAATGTTAAGACGCCAAAACGAGAGAGATAGAGCTGCACAGGAGCATGCAAGGGACGAAAGGGAAAGGCGAAGAAGAATGAGAGAAGAGGCCGTGCAACGGGAAGTAGAGGAGGTTATGCGTCAAAACAGGCACGAAAACAGACAGAGGCAAGCACGATTGAAAAGACCGATGCAGCAACAAGAAATTACACCCTCTAATGATGAAATTTTTTAAGAGAATTAGCGGAGCTAAGAAAATTAGTGACAAGAGGGAAAGATGAAGGAAAAAGACAGCTAGAAGAAGCAATAAAAGAAGCCGCAAAGACACCCTTCGCACGGCGGATACAACTAGTAACGGTACCAAAAATGTGTGTTACCTACATTTCCTAGTATCTTTGATGGATCTACATGTGCGATCCAAAGATAAAAATACATACAACTTGGCCTTGCTATAATATAAGGATAATGACGCGGTCTTGTGCAAGTATTTTCCAAAGAAGCCTCGCAGAGAAGCTTTGAAGTGGTTCGATGGATTGCCGTAAGTAAAATAATATCATTCGAGCATTTGCGAGTTTGGGACATGACATCGCCAGCGAATATGCTAAGACCAAGGGATCGAGAAAGCATTCATCCTAAGAAGGAGAACGAATGAAAGCCTGCGAGCTATGACCAACAGATGAAGGACAATGAGTAGCGAAATGGCAGGACGAGTGGATGAAAGAAATCTCATCTTAGCATTTATCAATGCATTGTTTCCAACCGACTTGTTGTTTACACATATATTCAGGATGAAAGATAGAATAACGATGGTGGAGCTCACGAGTACTGTGAAGAGTATATCGCTCTTGAAGAAAAGCAGAGAGATATGGAGTCTTACCCGGTTGCAGTTACAAAGGTAGGAAATGCGAGTCTATTACCAAGGATGGCGAATGTTGTTGCGAGCAATTCACAGGGAAAAAAAAAGACATTAATCATAGAAGACCAACAAAAGCAGGTAGCCATGAGTAGCAGAGACCAAGAAATGTATGAGCAAGAATACATAGAGAGGCAATAAACAATAAAGTTGGAAGATTCGACAATCATGGAGAAGGGTATGGAGGAAACATGAGATATTACATCAAGGCACGAACTACAGAGTCCATGAGGAGGTCAGGATGCCACCTCTTAACACAACAATGGAAAAAATCTGGGAAGCTGTTATATTAATGGAAGAGATAACACCACCACCAAATCTAGGGCAAGAACCACCATATGGGAAAAGAATTAAGAAATTATGTGCTTATCATCGGTTCCACGGTCACACAACGAATAACTGTAAGAATATACAACGAATCATATTAAGGATGATTGGACAAGGAAAGCTTAACCACTTCCTAGATACACCACTACCACCACCACCACAACCAGCAACAAGGGGACAGTCGTCAGGTGCGGACAAAGGCAAAAACGCCAAGAATCTACACTGTAATTCAATAACATACTCATTCAAAAGCATAGAAGACTTCCACGACAATGTTTTGAGCCGCATATATGCGAGAGATGCTGAAGGGAAGGAAGTAATGAACCTAGGAAAGATACCAAAACTCAAGGAATGGCAGAAGCAGCCAATCATATTTAGCGCAGAAGAAGTATCTGGAGGAGGTGAACTTCATGAGAGTCCATTAGTGGTCAAGCTGGAGATAATACCAAAAGAAAAATTGGACAAAGGAGAAGATGAAGAGGATGTCACATGGGCGATAAATAGGATACTTATTGACTCTGGGAGCTCGGTGGACATTTTGTTTATCATGCATATAAGACAATAGGAGGAAAAGATGAGGACTTGATTCCTTCAACTTATAAAATATATGTCTTTAATGGATCAGCCAACAAGCCAAAAGGACAAGTTACGATGCGAATACCTCTTAAGACAATCTCTACAGAAATAAACTTTTGTGTCGTTGACGTCGAATCTCCATACAATGCATTAATTGGAAGACCGGGGTTACATAGCATTCTGGGTATGGCTTCCACATATCATCAGTGTATTAAGTTCCCATTATCTCAAGGCATTGGAGTCATAAGAGGAGACGCTAATGAAGCGAAAACATGCAATGAAATTGATGTGGAGAAAAGTGAAGTGCGCGCAATTAAAAGAAGAAACATTTGGAAGCGTGACGCAGAAGAAAGCAAGCGGTACGAAAGATTGATGGTTAATTTCATAACAAAAGAAGAACAAGTTGAGAATTACCATAAAAGTGAAGAATCATCAAAGAGAGAAGATGCTGGGATAAAAATGGAAAACGAAGAAGAATATGCGAAGAAATCCAAAAGGGGAGAATTTCAACCAGGAGAGTTAGTTATGAGCGAAATACCACCATATCACAAACAAGGGAGAAAGAAGAAAGGGAAAATAACATGGGCTAGACCTTATGTGGTGAAGAAATATGCTGGTGATGGAATGTACAAATTAATGGAAAGAGATGGAAGAAATATGGAGAAAATGGAGAGTAGGCTTTATAACGAGAAATATATGAAGCAGTATTACGGTTAAGGTACTACCTATGTGCGAAGCAAGTGAAGAAGTAAAAGGGGTGAAGCAGCAAATAGATTATTATAAAGTATTATTAGGATGTTCATATGTGTGCGAATAAAGAAGAGAAAGAAAAATCAGAAGTGTACTAGCAAAAGTTATTAAAAGAGAAATTTTATTTCTTCTACAATGCATACTTCTAACATACAAAAACAAGAATGAGGCAAAAATAAGACCTCAAAATAAGACCTCACTAGGGGGCAACAAAATTTAAAACCTCTAACTAGGGAGGGTGGGTATCCAATTGTGGTGTGCACCCTAGTTCGCACTTGTGCAAGAGGCAATATAAATAAGCCCTAACGCGCGTCATAATTGGAGAAAACCTAGTAATGCATGGCTCGGGCGAAAGCCATACCAACCCTGGAACCTGAGTCATGGATATAAGGGGCGAAATAAAAGCCTATCCGGTAGAGACTCCTTAGTCGAAAGACTAAGGTACAGTGTAGATTCTCGATCAGGGCGCCATGGTACACGGTTGAGTCAAGAGTTTCGGGGGCGTATGGAGCGTACCTCGCCGCTCTTGGCAAGTCCTGGTTGTGATACACTCGGTCCTCAAGAAACCCCACTTAGGGTGCGGTCTCGAAAGAGGCTGCGAAAATAACTGGTTGTTGCATCACTGGATGGGACGAGCCCACCCTAACCCGGTAGGGGTACGCTTCCTTGAAGGGGAAACCATGGGGAAGATAAGGACGGCACCCTCCATTAGGAAGCTGAATCATGTCAAAAGATGTAAATACCATAGGACTGTACTCCATTAAAGAGTATGCACTGTCAGATTAGCGCGTAAAAAAATCATGAAGAGACAATAATACGAAAGATGATAAGGCGAGACCAATGGGTTATTACGTGAAAGCGTAAAGACCTCCTGCGATTTCTTCGCACGACCAAAATGAATACCTGAGGGCAAGAATAAGTCCTCATAATGTGGTGAGGCCGATTAATACCTCTACTTAGGGAGGCTCAATAATACCGATCATGAATAAACATAAAAGACCGCACTGACATTATTTTTGCAGGATGAAATAAAGTCAGATGCAAAGGTATGATTAAAACATAAAATACAACCATGAATGATATATAAAGGTATTATACCTAGTTGAGGACTTAACAGAGGCAATTGCACTCCCGCAAATAACAGAGGCAAGAATGAGATTATAAACACAACAAGGTTATGTTATTCGCGTAAGCGCGATAGCCTTATGCTAAATATGGTAGAGGTAGATAATTCGCATACATATGATAGATTCATATACTGGTAGATAATTCACATACATATGATAGATTCATATCTTTGGTAGATGATTCGCATACATATGATAGACTCATGCAAATGTTCGCATACATATGTTAGACTCATGCAAATACTGTTATATTCATGCTGGTAAGTTATTTCTGGACTAACATACATAAATTATTAAAAAGGAAAATGTTTTGCTTTTGGTAAATATCTAAGAAAAGAATAAAGAAGCATAAATAGGGAAGGAAGAAGACATCTATTAAAAAACTGAAAGATAACCAGTATATGTACAATACAGAGAACATAAAAAGAGGGAGAAAAAGGGGACGTCTACTTCTACCAAAGATTATCTTCATCAACCTCAGAATCACGATCTTCCCCATCAGAATCTCCATACTCAAAATCACTATCGAAAATATCAGAACTTTCTTCATTATCTGAAGGATCCTCAAACTCATAATGCGATGGAAAGGGAATATCATGTTCAGAGAAGAGCTCGCCCACTTCCTCTTTAACAACCCCATCACGTATGCCAATTGCATCTTTGGTTAGATTAGAAACGGTGACTTGGAGCTTTTTCTTCAGTCTGCGGCACTTGGTATCACGAGCTTCAAAATTCGCTTCCAGCCTCTAAATTTCAGCATTGGACTTTGCTTGTAGACTTTCAATATCTCTCAGATACTTCTTCTCCTTTTCAAGGAATTCCTTCTCGGCAGCTGAAAAGAGATAATGACAAAGGTCAGGATCGCGCATAAGTAATTTAAGAAACAAAAGCAGGGGCAAAGTTATTCACAAAAACAGTGAGAAACCTTCTTTTTCGGAAATGATGGTTTTAACCAAGGATGCATGATCATATTCTAAACTAACATTTGTAGCCAGTCTAGCCTAGCATTATCAAGGACTTTAGCAGTCCATTCAAACTCAGCATCATTCTCAATTAGAAGACGAGAGCGAAGTTTATTCTCACGAGCGAGAAGGGTATTCTTATCACTTGGGGCACGTTCCCTATCTATCTGAATCTTGAGTAGAGCTTCGTGAAATCCCTTCAAAGCCTTCGCACCATTATCAATCACCTGATCTTTCTCAGTAATAAGAGTATTCTTTTTCGCTTCTAAAATTTTAATTCTATCTTTATACTCACGAGTGCAATGTTGAGAGGTCCTATTGCAAATTAGCATTGGTCTATGATCACAAATGAGAGCTTCATATTTCAGCCTCAACTCCTCCCAACTAAGATTCTCTAAACCACAAATGGGGAAATTGTCCAAGGAAGCGTTAAGGAGTTCTAAAAGAGCATCATTATCTTCAGGAAGACTAGATGCCTCTTCGGTCAAATTATAAATTTCTGCAGGTTTAAATAATGGAAAAAATCTGAAGACATAACAAAAATTCGCAAGGCATAAAAGAGCGAAAAGAAACACACCTATTAACTGATCATTTCTCTGGCGAAGTGTATCTGCCTCTTGTGTCTTACTCAAAAGGTCCCCTTTAATCTTCGCACACTCAACCTCCAAGGAGTGATTCTTTCTGTGTGAGTCAGAGGCAACCTCATAAGAAGCTCGCTCCATCTGCAAAGACAAAAGAAAGAGGGAATTCAAAATAGATAAGGTATAAAGAAAAAGCATTAGCTCAAACTCATCCCAGCTTACAAGAGAAAGAGAAAACATACCATGGAACCCATAGCAAATAGGAACTTCGGAGATATGGCTGAAGCAGATCCTCGCAGAGCTTCATGATTCAAAGTGGAAGCATTACATATGGAAGAAACCATTTGACAGGTGCGAATTAAGTCGTCATCACCAACAGCTGCGAAGGAATCTTTGAAGATAAGTGACAATTGGGCCATGGGGGAAGCATAAGTAGACTCATCAGGGAATGGTAACTCATTTCCATGAGAGCGAGGAACTGAAGGAGTAGGAGAAGAGGTAGTAGAAGTAATCTTTCTCTTCTTCTTGGGATTATCCTTCTTGTTGACGTTCTTCACAAAGGACTTGGAAGCAACGACTTTACCCTTAGGATTCGTGCGAGCAGAAGTCTCTTCCTCATCCTCAGAAGAATCTTCATCATCGACACCACCAATATCCAATACTTCACCGCTCTTTCTATAATAAAGATCTCTAAGAGAAGAGGCAAAATGTAGGGGTTAAATATCGCACACGTAGATATCATGCGAAGTGGTATTATTATAAGGGGGCAAACGTACTCGCACATAGCATATTCCGGATGACATCATAAGGTCACAAATAAAGTGTGGAATATGTACGAAATTAAAGAATACATGCGAGAAGACTCAATATACGGGTGCGAAGACATCGCATGCCAGATCCGAAAATAAGGGTTTTATTAGCTGTCCTCCACTATGTAAAATTCTTATGGGAAAAAAACTGTTCAGTCCAAAACCGCACCTAATAATACGCTTTAGTCCAGACCTAGTTGACTAGGTACAATTTAATCCACAAATTATATAAAGACGCTGCTACCCTTCGCACGCTTTTAATAAAGCACACGTGCAGTGAATTGAATCAGTTTTGTAATCGACACAATGAACGTGGTTGCGACACGTTAGCCTTAAATTAAAAACTTATTAAAACTCAAGAGTAACTGGACAAATTCACTAACTCGCCATTTTGCTTTATCGAAACTTCAAGAAGAAAATCAAAAAAAAAAAAATCAAAAAACTTTTGCAGACGCCCTAGAAAATTTACAGACTAAAACCCTAAAACACCTAGATGGTTGAAGTATCAAGTAACATCATGGTGAAAGGAAATAAAGTAGTTTCAAAGAAGAATGCACCAACAGTTGAGGATGAAATATCATCCGAAGAAAAAATCAATCGGATTAAAAAGTAGAAGAAAATCGTAAATCAACATCACCAACGACGAGATCAAAGTCAGGATCAAAAGATTCAACACCAATTTCATCCCCAACTCCATCAGTTGCAGCAGAAAAAATTCGAAAATCAACAGGACCAAAGACTAGATCTAAGAGAGGATTAGGAGATTCAACATCAATTTCAATGCATTAAACTTCAAAACTACAAAGCCTACAACACCAATTAAGAAGAAATTAAAGACTACAAAGCCTTCAACATCAATTTCAGTACCAGAAACTTCAAAAACATCACCAGCTAAGAACAAATCAAAGTCTTCAAAGCCTTCAACATCTGTTCAAAGAAAAAGAGGTAACAATTCAAGTCCATTAATGTCTGTTTTTGAGCAATTTTTGTGTTATTTGTTGCTGGTGTGTACAGATCTGTACACCAGCATGGTGTTGCAGTGATTCACAATCCATTAATGTTTGTTTTTGTTTATTTTTATGCATATTTGTTGCTGGTGTGTACATACTAGTACACCAGCATGGTGTTGCAGTGATTCACAATCCATTGATGTCTGTTTTTGAGCAATTTTTATGTTATTTGTTGCTGGTGTGTACATACTAGTACACCAGCATGGTGTTGCAGTGATTCACAATCCATTAATGTCTGTTTTTGAGCAATTTTTGTGTTATTTGTTGCTGGTGTGTACAGATCTGTACACCAGCATGGTGTTGCAGTGATTCACAATCCATTAATGTCTGTTTTTGTTTATTTTTATGTTATTTGTTGTCGGTGTGTACATACTAGTACACCAAAGATGGTGTTCTGTTGATTCACAATCCATTCATGTCTGTTTTTGAGCAATTTTTATGTTATTTGTTCTTTAGTGTGTATAGATTTGTAAACCAAACATGTCATGTTATGTGAGTTTGTGAGTGGTTTTATGGTTAATGACATGTTATATGTGTTATGGAGTTGTTTATTTCAGTTGTGTGTACAAATCTGCTACAAGCATTGTATTGCAGTAATTCAAGGCATGTTGTGATTGTTTTAAAGATTTTTCTGTAGGAGTGTACAGGTTTTACACCATCATGGTGTTATAGTGATATATGGCCTGTTGTATGGGAATTATTGTTGCTCTTGTTATATTTATGTACTCAAAGGTACTGGTTTGTACACCAGAATTTTTGTATGAGTATCATGTGTTATGCTTCTCTTTTCTTATTCCCATTTGTCTATTTTCGTAGATACAAAAAAACCTTATAGATCAGGTTTTAATCGATTATCTATATACATTTTCTTAATATACATTTTGATATTAATTGGTGCCCATAAAACAATATTTTGTCTATTTTCATGATTCTATCTAATACACCATTTTGTTGCAGTGCTTCATTTCATGGTATGTATGTTTTATAGCAATTTTTATGATATTTCTTGACTGTGTGTAAATACTGGTACACCAGCATTTTGTAGCAATTTTTGTGAGAATTGTTGTTCGTGTGTAAATACCGGTACACCAAAGATGTTGTTGCAAAGTGCTTCGTGTCCGATTCACTGCTTTTAGACCAATTTTTATGATATTTCTTGACGATGTGTAAATACTGGTACACCAGCATGTTGTATGCTCATATCTGTAACAATGTACTTGTTTGTACACCAGCATTTTTGTATGAGTATCATGTGCTATGCTTCTCTTTTCTTATTCTCATTCGTCTATTTTCGTAGATACAAACAAACCATATAGAGCAAGTTTTAATGCAATCAGTGAGTTTGTGAACAAGCACTTTGAAAAAGATGGAGAAGTACGTAAAAAGAATCGTGACAAAGTCCTGGGTTCTGAATTTGAGTTAGAGAAGCAAAAAGAGAGCCCTTTCTCGGCCTGTAGTAGATGCCTTTATTAACAAGAAAGTCTGAAAAGGAGGAGGAGGAAAACTCGTAAAAGAAAAAGGAGAAGAAGAGAGATGATGTTTGGTTCAAGAGTCCAATCAATCTTGAAGATTGTGCAAAATTTCCGTCATGATCATTCGGAAAAGAAATGTCTTTATGTTCAATACTTGCCGAGGAGAAAAACTTTGTGGAAGTAGAGACTATGCCGAAGATTTGTTCTTCATTTTTGAATTAAAATGGTGGGATCGGAACCCGATGAAGGAGAATGTGCCAAAACTAGAGTGAGCAAACATACGGTCCACTAATAAACCGAATAAATGCGTAAATCTAAGTTGGGGAAACTTGATGTGGAGAGTGAAATCTTGCGTATAATGAAGCTAAAATCAAAGTTGGATAAGGAGATTGAGAGAAATGCCGAGGACTTGGTAGTGTTGTTTGCGATGTATCCGTGCATCACCTGTTTTTTTTACCACAAAGAAATGGAAGCGGGATTACGAAGAGCAAATTTGCTCCCTACTTTGAATCATATGAAAGAGTGAAGAAAACCAACTGCCAAAGGCATATACATAAATATTTAATGGATAGCATAAGGAAAAATGTTGGTGATCCACTTAAAGTTAATGGTTGTACGGTGTACATTGGTGAGTACACTTTATTCTGAGATAGTATGTGTACATTGTTTTACACAAGTATTAAGTTGTACCAATTTACATGCTTTTGTTCACTGTATTTGTTCTGGTCCTAAGATTTCTAACTCTTTAACTTTTTGTCAATGCGGTATTGGTTTGCTGAACATAACAACAAAGATGACGCCAAACAATGAACAAGGTTTCCCTAGATTTCTAAGGTGGGTAATAAGTGACATCAAAGAATACAATAGAGAAAGATATTAATGAAGCCATGAAAAAGGTAACTTCATAACTTTCTTTATGATAGTGATTTCTTCCTATATGTGTACAACAATATACACCTTAAAAATGGTGAGAAAATTTTGTCATGTGCACAACAATATACACACTCAAATAATGTGTAAAAAGATGTACACCTGTTATACATATTGACACTTTGGCATGTTTTCGATGCAACCCGGATGGGTAAAAGCTTGGAGTGATGAACAACAACAGATTCTGGAAGAGTACGAAAGAGCAGGGGAGAAAATAGCAGAGATGTACAAAGAAAAGTCAGTACATAGCAAAGACAAAGAAAGAGATGAAGCATTGGAAGAGCTTTCCGAGTTGCAGCTTAAACATCAAAAGCTTGTTAGCTTCATTGAAGAAAAAGCTAATTAAGATACTTTATTCACTTAATCAAGACCTCTGCGAAAAAGATCGGGATGTCATTGATTTAATTGCCGAGACCTTGCAAGAAATCATTTCATTGAACAAAAAATTACAAAGTGAGGAAGAGGATGATGAGGAGGAGGAGTTGGAGGTTGAGGAAGAGGATGATGAGGAGGAGGAAGAGGTTGAGGAGAAACATGAAAATGAGAAGGAGGAGGACGATGATGGTGGCAAAGGTGATAATAGTGATGACGATGACGATGACGATGACAATGATGGTGGCAAAGGTGGTGAAATGCAGGGTGGTGCTGGCGAAGGTGGTGATATGCATGATCATGATGACCAAGGTGGCAAAGGTGGTGATATGCATGGTGGTGATGACGAGGGTGCCAATTCTGAAAAGCGAAGGTATAAAATCACTCTTACTAAATGTGGCAGTCATTTGTTTTTATGTGTGTAGATAGTTGTACACCAGTATGCTATAACTCATACCTTTTCTCTAAAATTGCATCTTTTAGCTCCCCTTCATCAAAGACCAATAATGGAAATGAAGCAAAAGCTATGGATGATGGAAGTGAATATGACAAAGGATTTGAGTCTGAAACTGCTAACAAGCCGATGTATGGTATCAACATACTTGTATCATGTATGTTGTATGATGTACATACTTGTACACCACTGATATAATTCAATCAAAATTATATTTTTCAAAGGCCTCTCACAAAGTCAAATGAAGAAGAGGATGGAACAAGGCTTGAAGTTGAGTCTGAAACTGCTAACAAACCGAGGTATAAAAATATTTTTTTGTTAGGCTCTCAGATTGTTTTCATTTTTATACGTGTACCAAGTCTGTACACCTTAGTGATTTCTTTTGTATATGTGTGTGTACAAAGATGTACACTTTTGTAGAACCTAACAAAAATTTCATTTTTTTATGTGTACCAAGCTGTACACCTTAGTAATTTCATTTTTGTTTTCATTTTTATATGTGTACCAAGCTGTACTCCTTAGTGATTTCTTCTGTATATGTGTGTGTACAAAGAAGTACACTTTTGTAGAACCTAACAAAAATTTCATTTTTTTCAGCACTTCTCTGCCCGGAGACATCTGCATATAAAGAAGACCAAAGTTGCAACTCAAACAAAAATTGATGAGGCTTCAATCATCGCAGCTGAAGCCTTAGCTCAGCTGGACCCTAAAGGCATGTTGCCGGTTGAAGGAGATGTGCTTTTACTCACTCAAGGAGAAGATCAACTGGATGATCCTTATTCAACAATTGAGGAACTTCTAGACAACTTGTCTGAAAGTGTCTTCATAAAGCTTGAAAAAGGTTGTTACAGAATGGCAAAATGTCGACGTGAAGGAAAAGATGGCAACCGTGATCAACGAATGTCCAAGCTTTCAATTGTTGAGCCAAGAAGATCCTAAAGAAGAGTCGCGCAAAGATCATTATCCAATGAAGACATAAGAGAAATGATTGTTCTTTGAAGCAAGTGCAATTCATCCAACAACATGGAGATGAATTTTTTAGCAGATCAATAAGAGCAGAAGACACCACCAACAAAGACAAGAGCTGGGAGGATGAAGGAAGCGAGAAATGTTGAAGACAAGAGATGCTGGCAGGGTGTCAAAGACACCACCAAAGAGAGTTGCAAAGAAAAAACTTGATGCTGATTTCACTGCCGAGGGAAAAAACAGACAAGTTGGGCCGAAAATGGATGACAAAGGAGTTGAAAAGGGCAAGAGGATCCAAATTGAGGACGAAGAACAAACACTCTATCCTGCTCCGAAAAGATAAAGGACAATGAGTATCATCCTTATCGCCCACCGCCCGGATATCCGTCAATCACCACTTTACCATGCCATGGACACAGGACCCAGGACAAGAGAAGGGTACAAAAATTCTTCGATTATGCAAGCCCGACGTAAGTTCACAAAACAATACCTCGTACTATATGAATGATTGAATCTTATTGAAAAAAGCTTATGTACACCACTATGTACACCATGTTAACATTTCCTTTATGATTAACGACTCCGTAGCTTGGGAACTAACAAGGCTCCAAGATCCAACAGTCAAGGAAGATGTTATGATTGTGGGGAAAGTACTTTGTGAACTGATGTTCAACAAGTATTTGGATCAAGCGATGCTATCAGCTTTACATCCATCGACGTTGCAATGCAATGGTCAGAGACAACATCCGTCATCCCGATGACCAGAAGTACATGAGATGCGAAATTATGAGTCCTACTGCATGTGTAAGTTTCTCAAAAAAACAAATAAATAATGTCATATATAGATAATTTAATGATGTGTACATACTAGTACACATGATTGACATAGATATACACCAGTATGCCTTTGTAGATTTATTTAGAAGTGGACATAGATATACACCAGTATGCCATGACGAATGCTATATTAAGTGTTTGCATGAATGTTTGATTGATATATTTTATATAGGTATGATTTTAGGTGTACCTTATTTTCCAACAAATTATTGATTGCAGTACTATGTGAAGAACAACAACATCAGTGAGACACAAAGGCTTGTGGTAGATTTCATACGGGACATGCCTGACGATTTGGAAGTTCTTCTAATCCCCCTCAATCACTCTACAATACAAAATGCAGTGGAGCTTCACCGGTCGCTTTTGAAGTTTGATTTCATAATCGAGGAGTGGAAGTGGTACAACTCATGCACTCAAATGAGCACTACAAAAATGACACAACAACCGGCAAATGTGGTACAGTTGGAACTCAACAAAAAGAGAGTGTTAAAGGGTGATGCGCCTATAGAACAGCATGAGATAAACATCATGCAGTGTCCTTCTCAAGGTACCAATCCAGATTGCATGCTGTATACTTGCTACTTTATAAAACGAGGTATGAAGAAGAGAAAGAGTATGGAAAGAGATCAGCAGAGGGATGAAAAAATCTGTCAGGATATGAGAGCGAAATTGGTGGCAAAGATGCTGAAAAAAGTCGGAATCTATGAACAGGTGTGGGATGTAGCAACTGATGAAGCACACAAGAAGTGGCGCCTGAGTATGGAAAAGAATCCATTGAGGAGGAAGAAGAGTTTATTTTCCTAATTCATTATACAAGATCAATTTGTGAATTGCTTGCTTCTAAACATTTTCTATCTTTGCAGACAACAAAATCAAATTTCAGTTTTTATAACTTTGTTTATGACTTATCAAGACCTTGAATTAATATTTTTATTAGTTGGAAATTTGTACTCGATTGTACAGTGCGACATAGCAGTAAATCGTTCATAAGGTTTTGATCTCTTAAGGTGTACTTGATTGTACACATATACTGACATAGCAGAAACTGTTCATAAGGTGTACATAAAGGTACATATGTTCTGACAGATTTCATACTTTTGATAAAGTTGCCAGTCATTGGTGTAAAATGAAAGACATAAGTATATTACTAAAAATTTTATATCATGCAGAACTGAAAAATTGAACATAACAAAAGTAATAAGTAATTACTAAACAAAATAGACTAGTAGCATCCATTGTACACCAAGGTGTACATAGTGGTACACATGTAAAAAGACAGAAATAAAAACAAGTTCACAGAAGGTATACGAGAATGGTACACATGTCCCGGCACTTATTATCCACGCCAAAGAAAATTGAAAAGACATTACCAAAAGTAAAGACCAAACACTTAGAATCTTTTGAAAAAAATGAAACATAGAAAAAGTCATCAAATCATGGGGCGGTAGCTCTTTGTTGTGGTGACCAAGTGTGAAGCACTTTGTGCACATCATTTTCCTCTTTTGCTTCTCATAAGGATGCCTGATTCGTTGTGTTCTTCGCCTACCTGGTGGAGGAACAGGAATAGGAACAATAACCCTATCACTAGGATCATAAGTCTGCGGCTTGTCATAATTGGGGATTGGCAAGATGATCTCCTGGTATGCCCTGTTATACCACTCGGTGGTGAAGTATGTCTCAACAAAATCATAGATGTCTTCTCTAGTAGCTTGAATTGCAGCACAAGCATGTGCACAAGGAAAACCATTAACTCGCCACCTGTGACATGTACAAGTTTTCTGCAATAGATCTACAGAATGAGTCCGGGAGACTCGACTTCATACAATCTTTCCATAGACTGAACAACGGTCCAAGTACGACTAATGTCAATGTTTTCCTTTAGTAAAGCCTCATATTCGGAGTGAGCCTAGTGTTGAATGTTTCCAGACCTAGTATCCTTCTCTCAGACATTTTGTCCATAACCTTCAAACTGACATGATAAAAACACAAACCATAAAATAAAAAACATGTGTACAACAAAAGGAATACAGATAAAACATGTGTACAACAATGTACACATCAAGGAAATCAATGTGTACAACAATGTACACACAGTTGGATACATGTATCTACAGATCAAAGCAAACACATGTATGCAAACAATGTAGACATAGTTGTTGTTCTTCATGTATGCAAACAATGCATGCAACTTTTTAAAAGGAAATGCAGGCAACTTCTTAAAAAAACATGTATCTAAATAAAAAACTAAACATAAAACTCACCGTATCGCATCGAGAAGAACAAATGCAGGCAACTTTTTAAAAGGAAGAACCCAGTTGTTGAAGGACTCAAGAAGAGTTGAAGAGTGAGCACCATATCTCGATACGGGAAAAAGGCATTTGCCCATTTATCCTTTGGAATAGTCCCGATATAGTTAGCAACATGCCCAGCTCAATTGCATGCATTCCCTTCAAAGCTTCTTCAAAGTTTGTCATGTGTAAGAGTACGCACTTTGTAAAACAAATCAAGAACGGGCTTCAATTCGCATCACCTGATCCAATGGGGAGATTGCATTTGATGTGGTAAAAGCAATAGCTGTGATGTGAATTAGGAAAATATTTTGGAATGCCCTGCAAGAGTCCTTCTCCACGATCACTAAGGAAAACAATCGGACGATCATCGACCATCGACAATAGTTTTGGAGATTATCCGAAACCAGAACCAATTATCTTTGTTTTCGGATGTACAATGGCAAAAGCAAATGGGTAAAACTCATTGTTTCCGTTGATACATGTTGCGACCATAAGAGTACCCCCTGTATCTACCAAAGAAGAAAAGTAGCGTCCAAGTAAATTATGGGCCTGAGATACTTATAGCTATGCTTGCAAGCACCGTAACAAACGAATATCCTCTGAAATCTATTTTTTCCATCCTCACTTCAAACTTCACATAGCTATCGGGATTAGTTTCCTCAATTGCTTTGACATACCAAGTAAAATCACTATACGACTTCTCATCATCGCCATACTGTTCTTCAAATACAGCTTCTTTCCCTCTACGGGCATGGTGATACTTAATATTGGACCCATAAGTTTTCTTGAAAAGTGATATGATCTGATTGGGTTTTAAGCTAGGATCACCCCAGAAATTGTCGATCAAATGCTTGATTAACTTGGTTGTCACCGCAAGACTCTTCAACCTCAAACCAACACCACAACTACAAAAAAATAAATAAAATGGAATAAGTAATGTGCACCACAATTCACACCTAATAAGATCTCAAAAACAACACTATGAACATACACAAAAACCAAGCAAGAACATGTATTTTAAGAGTACAACAAGTACAGTGCACCACAATGTACACCTAAAACAAATCAACATAAAAACTAATAAGTACAGTGCACCACAATGTACACCACAATGTACACCACAGGACTAAGGAGTGGGTGACTCGTAGCAGTTTTATGTGTTGGTACTTCAGCACTACAGCTCCAAGATCAAATGGATAAAGCTGGTATGGACGAGAAGAGTACACCTAAAACAAATCAACATAAAAACTAACCAGAGCAAGATCTAAGACTCGTAGCAGTGCACCACATGTTACAAGTACCAACAAGATCTACATGTGTTGGTACTTCAGCACTCTACTCGTAGCAGTGCACCACAATGTACACCTAAAACAAATCAACATAAAAACTAACCAGAGCAAGTAAACTAACTATTTCAGCAATGTGGACTAGTATGAAAATCACTAACCTGTGAGCGTTAGAATCTTTCAAAGACGAACCGAGAAGTATCACCATTCACAGCCCAAAATGAATCCTCCAAGCACAACCATCTTCTTCGCATTTTGCAAAAGAAACGAGTTCTATCATTTTTAAGAATAATAGGCTTGTGACCAAAAGTTAGCCATCTTGTATTCATCAAGAGCAATCCTAACAGACTTTAACACCACCCACGAATTCTCGTCAAATATATAATTCCATTCATTGATAATAAGAGGCTTACCCTTGTCTCGCATCATGATCTAACACCCTTACCATCTTAGGACTTTCAGTTACACAAGCAGACTTAGAACAAGAAGCGAACTACTACTACAACCAGACTTAGAACCCGGAACTATCAAGCATCGCTACTACCATACTTAGAACGAGAAGTATGATTCTAATTATTCCCACACGCAAATACACATCTTCGTTATCGATAAGAATCATGAAACCAATTAAGATTTGAAGTTTTATATCACCTGTCACATAAACTACTTGAGCATTGTCCATATAACTGAAACATATACTCCCAGGAGACAAAGACCTCCAAAGTGCTTGCATGTTAAATGCTTCAATTCTTCTACGGTTATTTTAGTATTAACACGAAAAATGTTAGAATGCTCACCATGATTCAAAACAACATTAATGAACTTGTCAGGCTTATTTGGAACCCCTACATATTACAAAAGAAATGATAATAAAACATCTGAAGCTTCAAAATTCATAAAACCTAAAAAGTAAACGGTGTACATGAAAGTACACATTTAAAAATGCCAAAAACATCAACTAACGTTAAACCTAGATAAAAATACTCCATCAATTAAGCTCCGAATCTTAATGGAACAAAAAATAAAAGACTAGGATATAGTATCACCGTCGATTTCTTATCATGCATCATAAAACTAAAAAAATCAACATCAAGTAACAAAAATCGAATTTATCTAGTATTTACAAGAAATCATCATCATCAAGAGAATCAAAAAAGCTAGTATATAACAAAATATCAACTCAAGATTATACAAATTGATATCATCAACTCATAAACTCGAAACTAAGAAAAACTAAAAATCGAAACAAAACACGAAAATTAGATGAAATACAACCAAAAGAAAACTAACTCAAGTTGAATTCTGCTCCATTAGAAATCAAAATCCAATCTAATCTGGATCGATCTATCTCTCACTCTGTGGTTTCTTCAAACCCGAGATTAAGAATTTTGGACTATAGAACAAACAAATCTCTTGAAACTCAAAATTATCGGACTAAGAACGTAAACCGAGTTAAAGTATGATGAAGAAACGATCAAAATCTCTCTGAAACTGTTAAATCGACTCCCAAATCATCTCTGAGCTGCATCCTGTTTTGAATTGAAGTTTCAGATCCAAAAGTTTCGATTTCAAAATCACAGTTTATATAGAAGGAATCGTTCGAGGTTAATTATGGTATATCGAAAAATCGGAAACTCGGGACTCGTTCGCGGTTTTGGACTAAATCGTCCAAGTTTGGACTAAACTGTTCTGGGCGGGTTTTTTTTGGATTAAACTGTACTGGGCTTCGGATGGATGGACTAAAGCGTCCTAAGCCCAGTAACTTTGGGACTAAACGTCAATTTCTACAATTCTTATATATAGGACCAACCACCCTTGTGTTGAGGGGAGTTCTTTTTGAGAATTGAGGTAGAATTTTAGGAGAGAGAAAATTATTTTCCGAGTAGAGCTTTGTGAAATTCCTTCAAAGCCTTCGCACCATTATCAATCACCTGATCTTTCTCAGTAATTAGAGTATTCTTTTTCGCTTCTAAAATTCTAATTTTATCTTTATACTCACGAGTGTGACATTGAGAGGTCCTATTGCAAATTAGCATTTCTATGATCACAAATGAGAGCTTCATATTTCAGCCTCAACTCCTCCCAACTAAGATTCTCTAAACCACGAATTGGGAAATTGTCCAAGGAAGCGTCAAGGAGTTCTTCGAATTCTTCTTGATGTTTTTCTTGCGCGAGATGCATGTATTAGAATACGGGCATCCAACTCAAAATCAATTGGCAATGAGTGGAGAGGCCCTAATAGATTATAAACCGTAGGATCTTAAATAACCCAACCATGTGGGACTAATAATCTCAACAGCATGGTGATGGAGTGGCTTGGATCTGGTTGAATTATCGCGACGATATCTTAGCGTGACTTTGAAGATTTTGTTGTTGATGTGGAGTACACTTACGGTGCAGCTTCACATGCATCCTTAGCTACTCGGTATCTCCTGGAATTCGAATCGAATTCTCGTTTACTGATCAAAATTCGTGATGAATTGTAAGGTATTTCTACTAAATGGCAGCAGTAGTGGGTACATTTCATATGACCATGCTAAATTGTGTATATTGGATTTTCTTAGTTTGGCTGTGGCTAAAAATTGTACAACTAGGTGAGCTTCTCATCACTTTGTGGAAACTGAATATTATTGGCATCAATAATATGAATTGCAGCTTCTAATCTTCTCAGTTAGGAAAATATTGTTTACGTGTAAGCATCTACATTAGATCCATTTTAATGTTGTGTTGAATCTCCATTTCGGCAGCTGCCGATATTCTAAAGTTGGGTATCATCTGGCTGTACTTGAAAATCTGCCCGATTAAGATTCTGACACTGTAGTCTTAAGGTTTGATTGTGCTTGATGCCGCACCAGTTGCTTGTGTGCTAAGGTTGACATGCTATGGCATCCTAGATCTTCAGGGTCATCGTCGTGAATGGCTAACCCGTCGAGGGATGCTACGATCTGAGGGTCTAGAGCTCGCTAATAACTAGCGTGTTTTCTATCATTTTAAACACCAAATTGAACTACGGAATCTATAGGGAAAGTTAGTTTGCATTTGCAGTAAAAATCATGAGAACGTACGTTATATTTAAAAATATTGGGGCTGATATTTATTAATAACAAAAACCATGGTGGTCTTGCAAAGCAAAACATACAAGAAATATCAAGAAAATGATGAACCATGCATCTTCTAACAAAGTACAACACACATAAAAAAAAATCAAGAAAATAAAATATGAGCACCGATGAGGCTTGTGTTTTCGCTAGATCAGATATAGTTCTAGCGAATCAACGCGTAACATCTCTCAGGGATCATAATCGTAAAGAGCTAACCACACGAGAAATAATGAAGAAATTCAACCCCGCACCATCAACAATTTCCTTAAGAGACACATCTTCCCTCACCGACCAACTTCTTGGCGCCTAGGAAACCACCGTCGCAGGTCATATCATTTCCAAAACGACGACAACATTCGGCCCTGAAAGCTCCACATTTCTCATTAAGTCCCTTGCAAATTACACATGTTTTGCCAGGACTGCATTCTGTTCCGTCGCAGCATACATCACCGCTAAAAGCACAAGATTTACCGGCACCGATACATGACTGAGCTGCAGAAAAATAAGAAAAGATGATAACCAACACAAAGAAAAAACAAGTAAACTTCTTGCTCTCCATAATATCTGATCTTAATGTTTTGAATTTCTTGTCTTACGATTTTGCTGGTTGTACTATTGATATTGATACATGTATAGTTTGCTACCGTATGCCTATATATAGGATTTGAGAAGTTGACATTTTCACGTACTCCTTAATTACTGCAATTATGTGCTATCACATGAATTTTGAAAGAAATTCTTTTTTATAATATTAGTTTTGTGCAATTTCCCGGAAATTCGTTAATTAAAACATCGCACAACAACGCGGTTAGGTTCCGTTTTCGCTCTTAATTCCATGTTATTAGTACTGACCTAGTCCATATTTGCATGTGCCATTATTAGCAACGGTCTCAACTTCTAAATTGATATCACCTTGCTAAAACACCAACAGTTAATACTTTGGTATATATATTGTTCTTGTCTTTCATTTTCTAAACATCATACTATAATTTCAGAAAATCACGCCTATGGGCTATGGCTACGAATCAAGATCGGTAACAGCATTTTGTGTTACATACTCGATTTATTGTATAATTTTGTTGCTCTGTAGTCTTGTAAGTTTCATTGGCGAACATGGTCGGGTTGGGGGAGTCCGTCCAGGGGTTACCTTATAATAAATTTAGTAGAACACGTCTGATCTCATTTTTTATTATACAGATGGTTAAGTTAAAAATACGATGCCAGATCAGGTTCTTTGATCCATGGCTGGAAAAACAGATCGTGCTCCTAATAAAACTGGTTTTATAGTTGATTAATTAGCATTATTATGCACTCAGGCATCTAATATTAGTTTTGCTAATTTTTATAGCAGATACGTCTAGTTGCATTTAATTTGTGGATACATCAAATCTTATTTTTTATTATTGAAAGCATCTACTAATTTTTTTTTATTTTTTTTTGGACTAAGAAAAAACCACACTCACAGTCACAGCAAATGGGACATGCGCTTCTGGGATTTGTAGGGATGTTGGCTTTTGGAGCTCACATTGTATGTGTAAACGGTTTTTGGCCACGGTTCATATAGAATTTTTTCTTTTTGTTTTCTTTTTGTTTTCTTTTAGTTTGCTGCCCACCATCAGTCTTTCACCCGTCTTGTTTCTAACTTATCACATCCGTCAACTTTTACTAGACATCTTCTGATTAGGTTAAGTGGAGTTGATCTATAGGACAGTCGATGGTGTTGCATTGGATCATCCGTGGGCATTGTCAGGGTGGTGTTATGGCGTGACTATAAACAATCAAAAAGTCTCGGGGCACGTCTCCCGAGGGGCGGGGCCCACTGGGATCCACAAATAAGAAAAATGAAAAACTGTGAGATGCGGTTTTTACCTGGCTTGTTTTCTCGTTATGCAGAGAAGCGCTGATAAAGAATATTCATTCCGCAGAAAGAGACGATGTCATTTCTTGTCTTACAATTTTGTTGATAACCAACACAATGAAAAAACAAGTAAACTTCTTGCTCGCCATAATATCTGATCTAGATATTTTGAATTTCTTGTCTTACAATTTTGCAGAGACGGGCCTAGCAAGGGGCTAACCCGGTCTATAGCGCTCGTCCCCAAATTTGTCCCAATTCTTTTTTACTATAGAAAATATTAAAAAAAATATTTTTAACCCACATAGTTCTACATATTTAATTTTCAGCCCACTTAAGGGATAATTAAATGCTAAATCGTATAAAAACAAAAATAATTCTACACCTCAACATAATTATCTCCCATTTTACTTCTATAAACTATAAAGTTCTTTCCGTGATAGCATTTTTCTATTAATTTTGTTCCTTTTATTTTTAAGTGTGCATCAATTTAGTGTTTTACAAGTGGATTAGCTTAGCCATTAACTACGCGTTTCTTTCCATAAAATAAAATAATAATAATAAATTGGCGCGACCTACGGCCGCTTTGAAAATTATTGCCATTTTAGCACTAGCCAATAAAAAATGAATTATTAATTGGGGGATAGAGGAAAAAGACAAAAATTGGATTTAAATATCAAATCAGGGTCACCCTGATCGTTGTCGTATGCGTCAAAAATAATTTCACTTTCCTAAAGTATATGATAAGAAAGAGTTCGTTTCCACAGAGAGGCATTGTAGTTATTATGTATTCAATTTCTTAAAGTAACCAATTAGGGGGGATTTCTGATTTTAAGCAAACAATAGAAGTAAATAAAAAGCAAAGTAATTGGAGAAAGTATTCAATGAGAGAAAGATATTGGTCAAGGAATTTATCTTCAATCTTAGACATGTGCTTGCATATATGATTAGAATAACAATTTAATCTCTCTATCATCAAAAGCCCAGAGTATCAAGAGAGAAAGATAATCTATTAATTTCCTAAGTTCGTCAACACACACATTAGAGCTGCGTATGTGAATTCTACCTAAAGAATAACCTAACGCCTTGCGCTAATTAAGTTCAATTCCTATGAGCATTAAGTTTCAGAAATAGGCTAATCAATGCAATTGTCATACATTGCGCATAACAATTCGCACAATGGTCAAACTCTACATATGATTACGAGAGTGTATCACTACAAACCGTAAACATATTATGCTACTTGTATTCAGGGTTATCGCTCGATGAAAAACCCTAAAATAGCTATGGACAAGGATGCAAGTTAAATTAATTGGCCACTTAACAACCCAAACATCTAAGTCCTATCACAATACATCAATCATGTGATTATTAAAACAGTAGAGATGTGAGCGATAATCAAGAGAGAAAACTAATACATAACTCAAGCACAAGTTTTAGAAATAGGACTACATCCTTAACCAATAATATTAGATTAGCTACTCATAGCTATGGAGTTCATCACAAAAATATTGATTGAATAGAAGAATATGAACAAAAGCAAACCCTAGTAGCGTAAACAAAAGTGGCTCTCTCCAAGTTCCAAGAATAAAACGTGCCCTCAAAGTTGTAAAAATATTTCCTTTAAATAGCTCTCTTGTTTTCAAAATTAGGTCTAATCTTCAAAAGTCCACTAGATAGAAGTACTCCAAGCCCATGTGTGAGAAAACCCATGTAGAAACTCTGCCCAAAAATATGTCGCCGGAAAACTGGTACCTTCGGTCGGAAGTTGGCCGGGAAAGTATCTCAGGTGACCGGCAAAGTCCGCCTGGTCACCGGTCAACGATTCAAATCGGTCAGGTCAACTCAGTCAAGTCACTGAGTCAAACCGGGTCATGTGAGTCAGGTAGTCTTGTCAGTCCTGAGTCAGAGCTGAATGAACTGACAACCCATTGCATGGCCTGAACTTATGCAGCACAATCATTGTGCATCACAGCTCCTTGGCCAATCATCTTGGTTGTGCATAATTTTGCAACCATCTTGGCTCTTCCATCTGCAGTTCAGTACAAAAGCCATTTCATTTCCATGGCAGCAACAACATCAAATATCCATTCCCAACTGCGATTGTACCAATACCATCTTCTATTCCATTTTTGTATTGCATGTATCTACTATAAATCTTGTAATTCTCAGTTGCACTCATTTTGTTACTCTAGTTCAGAACCACAACCATTTTGTAGCTCACTTACAACTCCAAAGTGTTGTCACAGGTCCTTCTGCAACTTCATAACCCCCTGAGTCATCACAAATGCCGCAACCTAACCACTCTGCACCTGCAATTGCTTACCACTGTCAAATTCCTAAGCATACATCTATACAGCATCATCACCTCAGTTAAGACCCCACTCATGCATCTCAACGCATAACTTTGACAGCCAGCACCAGCTCCTGCAATCTTATTTAAGCACAGATCAGCAAGATCTCCATCTAACATCATCACAATCCCATTCATTGCAATATTATTTCCTCACTGCAGCATCCATGTCCCTGCCAATTCAACCACTCTGCAACTCCGCTCAACTGCAACCCCGCTCAACTGCAACCATGTCTTGCAATCTCACGATCCAAGCACAGCCAACTCTGTCTCAAAATCCAACACAAGCTTCCACCTGCAATCCCCCCATCACTGCAAGACAGAAATACATACAAAGCCATGCTTCATAACCTGTTAAACCTAACATTCATCTACCTGTCGAGCATTCGTTCATCTCTTCCATAGTTCACATCACCACCACTGCCATTACACCGGAATTCCAAATTCATAACATCCTGCCCAGTGCATAATTCCACCAGGACCCTGTAAACATATACATTCTAGTCACAGTTCCATCCAGTCATAGCTGAGAACCAACCCTATATTTCTGCCTCATTCTGATTCTTCTCTGGCTTCCACCTGAAACTTCATCCTTCCCTGAACTCACAAGCCTAACACCTATAACCAACTCCATCAGTAGCTTAAGATTCCTCCAACCTATCACCACCAGCTCAAGACCAACTCCACACAACAAACACCACTATCTTAACTGCATCCATTGCATCTCAGACTCAATCTCAGTTCAACCTTCATCCATTACAGATTCCCCTTTTTGTTTTTCTTCTCATTTCAACAGCAGGAACTCCACCTCCAAAACCCTAACTTCAGTGTTAGCTTCTTCTTCATCTCTGGTTCTCGATATAAGTTGCACACGATTAGACCTTCCCCCTTCTTAAACCATCTTCTAAAAACAACCATCATCGATCCCTGGAGTTCAATTCTTCACACCACCTGCATCACTTCAAGACATTATTCACCAATTCTTCATTCCGGATTTGAACCAACAAAGAACCGATGTTCTTCTATTCATTAATCTAAAACCCTAACTTCGAGTTACAAATTCGATCGAATTACCACCGCCAATTCGAAATCTAACTCAAACCCAACAAAGAAACTCGGTTCTTCTTTGTTGAATCCTCCATAGCATGCAGATTCATCTCCTCGATCTCAAATTCAATTCTCTCACCTTCAATTAATCTTCTTCCTTTGAATTCAAGCTCAACCCCATCGGATCTCTTTTATTTTCTTCCCTTGAATCTCTCGATTTTTCTTCCTTTCTCTGAGCATTATTAAACCCAATGATAAGGAAAAAAAAAAAAAAACTCTTCTCTGATCTTTAGGGTATGTGTAGGAAATGAGGTTGGATATAACCACCTAGGTGAAGTAGATAAGGGATACCCAACTCATACATGGCTTGTCGGTTCTAAAGAACTGACATGCTATTTTGTTTTCTTGCTCAACTGCCAGTTGCGCGGAACTGACAGATCATTCTTCACCTATTTTGCTGCATAACTTTAGCTGGCTCCATATATCACTCGCCTGTGAATTGACCTTTACGCTCCAAATGGATGATTTCTCCTTCTTTTGCTCATAATGACTCCAAAGTACCTAAATAACTCAAAAGAAAACATAAGATACATAATTTACAAGAAAACTCGCAAAGAAAGCATAAACAATAGATAAAATATCACGGTGTTTACAACACCTATCACACCCCTTATCTAAGCATTTTATCTAATTCCTAATCTACCCCTTACTAATCATGTTTAGTGGTTAAATATAATTAGTTAAGTTAATAGATTAGTTTGATAATCATTAAAATAAATCATTATCATTGAATTTGTTGATGTAACAACATCAAATCAAGATATTTATGATCATGAAGGTTTAGGTGAAGAATCAACCCAGGAAAGTAAACTAGTTGAACATATAAGTGCTCCAATTACTCATATATAGGTATTAATGTATTGAAATTTGATATTTGATATTTTTTTTCATTGAAATCGCCATTGTTGCTCCTGAAAAACTCAGTGCCGGCATGGTAAAAGTATGAATACCATGCCGGTAGTGACCAAACCGGCATGGTATTCATACTTTCACCATGCCGGTACACAATATCCCCCAATTTTGAAAATTGGAAGTACACTACCGGCATAGAAAGTTCATTATCGAGCATGCCGGTAGTAGTGCCGGCATGGTTGATTCCCAAGTGTACCGTGCCGGTTTGAGGACAAAAATATACAGAAAACTTGTCTGAAATAGCAAGTACCGGCATGGTATTCATCTTTAAAAAACCATGCCGGTACATCCTAAAAAACCATGCCGGCACTAGTACGGGCATGGTATTCATCCTAAAAACTATGTCGGAACAAAAAAATAGTAGGGTATTCATCATAAACACAAGCCGGGAGTGGATTGAAAGTTTATGATTCTAACCCAAACGAATTTTTAAAACAACAACAACACTTTAGATATGATTAGGTATCATGTACCTTCTTAATAAAGTCATTTCTTCTTCTTCTTCTTTCTCAAGAACAATTTAATTTAACATATCTTTAAGAACTTGTTAGGGTTTGATTTTGATTTTGATTTTTAGTTTTAAATTTTAATTTAGATGGAAGGGTATTTTAGTATTTCTGCCCCCAAAAAACACCCCTTAATGGATATTATTGGATGGGGTTAGTAATTCATATCCCTCAATTAGTTTTTTTATCCCCCAATTGCGCATTCTAAAAAATCTTCGGTCCGTCCCTGATTTTGCTGGTTGTACTATTGATATTGATACATGTATGCCTGTATATATATGATTTGAGAAGTTGTGCTATCACATGAATTTTGGAAGGAATTCTCTTTTTTATATGCAACAACAAGGTTCCAGGAAATTCATTAAAACCTCGCACAACAACAAGGTTAGGTTCCGTTCACGCTCTTTTCCATGTTATATTTAGTACTGACCTAGTCCATAATTGCACCATGTCCATGTGCCATTGTTAGGCCATCGGTCTCAGCTTCTAAATAATACTCCCTCCGTCCCACTATTTACATTTAGATTTTGTCCCATAATATATGACATAAATCACTAAACAAGAAGATATTTCTAAAATTATTCTTTTAATTAATTATTGTTAGTATAAGAAATATGCATAATTTGATAAGTATGTTTATATTCGTCAGTTAGGTGTTTTAAAATGATTTTCAATGGTAAAAAGTTTGTGAACATTCGTGGTGTAGTTTGATAGATAAATCATTTCAAAATTACACTAGTTATTATCCATAAGGTTATGATTGTAAAAATACTTAAAAATATCATTTTGCCTTCCTTACCTTAAGAATTGTGCAAACTTGAACTAGGTCAATTAATAGTGGGCGATGGGAAAGTATGGACTTAGGTTTTTGGTATTACCTTGTTAATAAAACCCCAACAATTAATACTTTGGTACATGTTGTTCCTGTCTTTCATTTTCTAGACATCATACAGAGTATTATAATTTCAGAACATCATGCCTATAGCTACGAGTCTAGATCAGTAACTACATTTTTATGTTATGTTTTCCATTTATTGTGTAATTTTGTTGCTCGGTACGTAGTCTCTGTTAATCAAAGATTTTCATTTTGAACAAAAAGAGGAGATGAATATAATCGACAGAGAGACTTAGCTATCATATATCAAAAAAGAAAAAAAAAACGGGCCGTGAGTTATAACCCCAAAGTTGTCACTATCCATCCACAAAAACCCATCAAAATAAAAGTAACTCAAAAACCCCAAATAATATGAATATTTGGAGTTTTTGTATCAATATCCACCACTACCATCACCAACCACCACCACTAACATCACCAAACACCACCACCATATCCAACCACCACCACCATGTCCACCATCAATATATACCAACATCACCATCACCAACCACTACGATCACCAACCACCACCACCATATCAACCATCAACTACCACTACTAGCAACAACCGCCACACATCCACCAACAAATAGCACTACCGTCACCATAAAAAAGCACCACCACCAACAAACACCACCACTAACCTAATCAACATGATACCACCAAAATTTGGTTTCAACATTCCTATACTTTTCATCCCTGTCATAAACTTACTATTTCATCATTAAAATATTTGGCTTCATGATAAAAAAAATAGGCAAAAATAAAATGAAACCAAATTTTGTTTGGGGTTTTTGTATCTATATTTAATATTTTGGGTTTTTTGTATCAATTCTGTTTAATATGGAGTTTTAATTGATCCCAACATTTGAATGGAGTTTTTGTACTCCAAGTTTGATCACCTCCAAGTTTTGTCACCTTGGTGTTTTATTAATAGTTCACAAAAATAAAATAAATAAATAAATAAAAAGACTAGCTATCAAGGGCGTGCGGACATGGTTGGGTTGGGGGGTCCGTCCAGGGGCTACCTTATTCGTGCGTGCCACTATCAAAGAAAGAAACAAATCGTGCAGGAAAAATAAATATTTGCTGTAGATTTATACAGCTGGTTACGTAGAATATTTGAAAGTACGTAATTATTTTATGTATAATGGCCTATCATGTTCTTTGATGGTAGGGAAAACAGATCGTGCTCCGAAATGATACTGGTTTTATAGTTGATTAATTGACATTATTTATGCAATCAGTCATCTAATATTAGTTTTGCTAATTTTTATGATAGATATTCAGTTCGTTACATTAAATTTTTGGATACATCAAATCTTATTTTTTATTGAAAGCATCTATTAATCATTTATTTTTGATATCATGAAGGTCATGTTCTTTGATAAATTCATATTAGAGTGATTGTATCGTTAACTCTTGATATTTTTTTTGTTTCTACAATAAATCTTCGATAAATTAATAGCGTTGGGACCAAAGAAAATTATTATTTTAGCGAAATTATTAATTTATCGAGTTTAAATTTAGCTTATCCAAGCCTAGTTGGGACCTGGGAATTTTATTATCTTAGCGAAGTAATTAATTTATCGAAGTTCTACAGTATGCTAATTATAATGTTTTAACTAAATAGTATTATCTAAGAAGAATGTCTTTAACATCATTGTGCGAAAATGACTATCTTGCGGATCATCACATTCTAAACAAAGTATACATTTCTATGTGGAGAGGAGAACCGTATGTGAAGAAAAAACGTTCTTGCATCTCACCTTACAAAAAGTTCAAGAACATCGACCGGAACAAACTAAAAGTATAGTAATTACTTCCTCCTTTGTATCGGCATTCATGGTCGTGTGGATCGATAAATTTATGGACAAAGTACTCCTTTGTATTAGGAGCATCTCTTATCGAAAAAGAAGAATACAATCAGATTAAATAGTCGGATTCATCATGACATCGCTTTGAATCGGCATCCATGTTCGTGTGGATCGACAAATTTATGGACAAAGTACTCCTTTGTATTAGGAGCATCTCTTATCGAAGAAGAAGAATGCAATCAGATTAAATGTTCGGATTTTATTTCCGGATATACCATCATCTCTCCCTCATACATAAAATTATTTTGGATATCTTTGTTGTTTATCGCTCTTTCTCTTCGCGATCTACTTGTAATTGATGTCCCGATCTTTGGCTCCACCATCTGTTGTATGTTTGGTAAAGGAAAGCTATCATTTGGACAAGCAGTGTTCAAATCACTGAAGTCGATGCATATTCGTATCCCTTTATTTTTATTTGGTACTATTACCATATTCGCAATCCACTTTAGATACTTCGCTGGTCGTATAATTCCAGAATCCATCATCTTTTGAATTTCCTTTTCTATTTTCTCATGATAAGTGGTTGCTAGTTTTTGTGTCCTCTGCCTTATTGGTTTGATTTCTGGATTGAGATCTAACTTGTGACTATCAAATAGTGGATCAATCCCTGGCATTTCATTCATGCTCTACGTAAATACATCGAGATATTCCTTTAATAGATTTATCAGCTTCGCTTCTTCATCCGCCTCCATCTTCGTTCAAATTTTCACAAATTTCGGTTCTTCGTCAGTTCCCAAATTCACCTCCTTCGTGGGTTCCACAGCTGCGGAGTTCATAATTGGTTCACCAAGTGGAGATGTTTCCTTTAATTTCTATAAATGATCACCTTATTTTTCTGGAATTTCACTAGGTATTGCCCATCCTTCATTTGCTTTGGTCATGTACACCATCAGATCTTCTTCCTTCTTTACCTCCAACACTCTCTTCTTTTGCTCTTTCTTCCTCTTCGATCTTTCTTCGTATTTATAAACATATTTCTCGTTGCATTATCTCGCATCCTTCAAATCTTCTTTTATCTCCTAGATCCCGTTTGGCATTGGGAATTGATAGACGCATTTATGTGTCTAATTTGTCCTCAATGTTTCATATTGTTAGTACTCGTTTTTGTCCTTATTATGGTGTTTTGTGTGTTTGTAGATATTTTTTGGAAATAAAGATTGTTGGAAAATTCGGCTCGAAAAGTTGCTCGGAACACCCATGGAGGACATTTGCTATTCGGACTCCCACTTTGGATAAGGGGTAACCCAATTACTAAGGGGCACCTAACTGATATTCGCACCCTCAGACTTGGCTAAGGGCCACCCTTCTTCATCATTTGAATTTCAGATTTTTGGCGGGAAACCATTTGCAGCACAGTTTAGGTTGAAGTTCGAGATTTGACCGAGATTTAGTGAGATTCAAACACTGGAATCAGTTGTCGTGGGCCTATTGATGGTAAACAGGGATGATATGATCGATTTACTCGCCTTAATTGGGATGGATCACGAGATTGAGACATAACAGGGGAAGATACTTTCTCGGGTTTTTGTGTGATTACGTGACTGAGTCAGCTCGTGTTTTGGATTGGTACCATTCTATTTCAACAAAACAGGATTAGCTTATGGGTTAGAACCGAATAACAAGGGCTGAATCATTGCTTTTGATAAAACAGAGTGACACGAGTAACCCGAATAACACAAGTTACGGTGAGTGATACGATGGTTTTGCGTGTGCTGCTGCGTATTTAACCACTCTGGGATGTTTACTTGAGTGTTTTTGGAGTGTTTCAACATGATAAAACGTCGGAGTTAAATGCAGGAAGAAAATATTCCGAGAATATTTTTCTTCACCGCCGATTAATTGAAGAATTTTTGAAGTTATGACGCATGATTCTCGTGTCTGGAGGAGTATATAATGTGTTGGAGTTGATTAGAATGGGGAGGTAGAGTTTGGGAGCATTACAGAGCTGAGAAAGTCGAGTTGCAGAATCACCATTTCTGCTGCTGCTGAAGAACATGAAGAACATAAGACGCACATAGGACCGTCGTTTTCTCTACAGTGACAACGACACATCTGCGGGTCGTAGTTCAGAAGACAATCTTAAAATTACAAAGAATAAAGAACACTTTACATTTATCGTTCTACGTAATAAGTGTTTGCAACAATTATAAACGTTGCAAACACCCGATTTTCATCATTTTCTCCTTTTCATCATTTGTAAACACCTTTTTGAGCAATGAAAAAAATCCTTTGAGAGTGTTTTCACCATGCGGAGCTAGACCCATCACTGGGACGACGGAGGAAGCTGCTTTGCACCCATGTGGTAATTCTATTTAATTCCTTTATGACTATTTACACTATTATAATTGATTTATGATTTTTCTTGATTATTTGTGAATTCGTTAGATGTCGCATGCTTAGTCTTAGGTACTTTAGATGCGTCATGCTTGTGAATTACATATAATTCTTTATAAAATCTACGTTGGCAAAGAATTAGAGTCGATGTTTGTTATTTTATGAGCTTTAATTGTCCGGAATTAATAGATGAACCGCATGAATGTGAGAATCGGTGGAATCCCGAGTCCCAAAGAATCTCTTCATCTTGTGACATAAATTGTATATATTCTCTAGTTTTATTATTTTTCTTTATTAAATCCTAAAATCGATTTCAACAAGTCCGAGTGAACGACAACTCTACTTACCACTATCTAAAATTCGATTAGGAATCGAATTGCTTGGTGAAAGATCGATGCCACTCCTTTTATCCCATGGATCCAGGGTCTACCTATAAGAGCATTGTAGGGTGAATATATATTTGATCGGTATCCATGAACAAAGTGTTTTGACAAACTATTTTAACAAAATTTCTAACCCACCGGATGTTATTTATCTGATAATTTCAACTTACGTGGCATGTAATAAGCATTATTCCCTGCTTGGCACCCCATAACGAGTTAAAGAAACTTTAGAAAATTATGTACCGAGAAGTTCAAATAAAGTTTCGAGCAATATTTCTTTTGATTTTTTTAGGTTTTGATCACGGGATTAACCATGATCTTGATTTAAATTCAATTTTCGTTTTCTTTAAGGACACAGAATGTATTAACAGTTTACCAAGCTGAATTTAGATGATTGGGGGAAAGTGTTGAGAATCCCATAACCAGGAAATGTATTGTTTTTCGGAGGAACAAATAATGAAGACGAGTGCTATATAGACTTGATTTATGGATAGCTTGAACTGCAGATCCCAAAAACAAAATAGTTGATTGATTACACAACTATTCCCTACATGTGATAAACAGTAACTTGCATAGAACGGATTTTGAATTGAAAAATCTATACGATCTATTGTTTGTGTAGATTCTAATAAATGATTGAATAAAAATTTGAAATAAAAGATTGGGAGTGATTAATGATGAGTTTGGATCTCGGTTACAAAGAAGATACACAGTCGACGGTTCTTGGATTTAGGTTTTGAAATATCTTTCCCAAAATTTCTTAACTAAGCCAAACACGAAATAGAGTTAGTTAAAGCGCCACATAAGCATCGAGGTAGACCATAAGATGCAAAGAATCTAACATTTTGTATGGTTTGTCAAAACGCTTTTTTCATGGATCCCGACCGATCTATATTTACCACACAAACTGTAACTTCTGTCTCTAACTCTCCCGCGAAGATCTTCACTACCAGTTCGCCCTTTGGCTTTGATGCAACTCCATTGAATCCATATATATTGTAAGTAGACGGCACGAGATCAGAATCCTTGTAACCCATAGTCTTGCAAGAGAATATCAATTGAATGCCATATTCTTCCCGAAAAACAGCCTAGAATTATCAATCACCTCACAATAATCTTAATCGACTAGCGAAAGAAGATATTTCGGAATCACAAACGATGAGACAAAGATGTTTGTGACTTATTTTAATCTTGCCAATCAGAGAAATAAATATCAAGCCAATCTTACGATTGTACTTAGTACGATACAAACAACAAGATCAGATCATGCAACTACAAAGAAAATAGTTGGGTCTGGCTTCACAATCCCAATGAAGTCTTTAAGTCGTTAACCTACATGATCTCGGTAGAAACCTAAGGTTAAAGGAGAATCGACTCTATCTTATACAACAATTATCATATAGGAGGTGTGGGTATTAGGTTTCCCAGTTGCTACAGTTCTCCTTTATATAGTCTTTCAAATCAAGGTTTGCAATCTAAGTTACCTTGGTACCAAAGCATTCAATATTCACCGTTAGATGAAAACCTGATTAGAATCAAGCTAATATCTTTCAACAGTTAGATCGAAACTTAGCTTGTTACACACAAATGAAATGCACGTTTTAGGTTTTTGTAATCGTACCCAAGCATGTACATTTGGTTGGTTCAACAATAGTTAACCAAATGGTTAGCCATATGAGCACTTTCATATCAACCATATTCTTATTTACCATAACTAGTTCAAATGACTCAAATGAACTAGTTAGAGAGTTTTTGAATTGCTTAGATCTTATAGAAGTATACAAGACACAATCGAAGAAAAAACGATTTGATTCACTCGAATCGATTCATGAACTTTATAGCCACGTTTTGCAAATATGCATTCCTTAGTTTATATAAGTTTAAGTTCACAAATAACTATTTTTAGAAAATAACCAACTTAAGTACGCGGACTGGTACGCGGACTTAAGTACCCGGAATAAGCTTGTTTTCAATTCACAAACTCCAGCAGATTTTCACGGGACGTGAACTCAACTACACTTTCTATCCTAGTCAGAGACTTAGCTATAAGTAGACTAGAAATCAAGACTTATAGTTTTGATCACTAACATTGACAAACATTCTTGAGATATCAATGCATGCGAATTCGACCGAGCAGTGCTCTAACAATCTCCCCCTTTGTCAATTTTAGTGACAAATCTATCAATACATATGGAATACAAAAATAAATATAAACTTTTGTAGTTTACCTTCCACATGCCTAATTTTCTTGGTTCTTCAACATTAATCGAAATCTTCGTCACTTCCAAGTACTCCAATGATCCCCAAGGTTGTAAGTTTAGTATCATCGTTGTTGAAAATCCATAGCCATAAAATGAGACAACAAAAAATTTCAATTTTGTTGTTACACATTGTCATAGTATTATTATACATCATCAAAGTTCAATTGTATCACAACTTCGACAACAATACTATGGTGATATGTATCACCCCCCCCCCTTAGTAAATACTCCATCTCACATGGAAACCACTCCCCCTTACATAATGATTCGAAAACCATATGTATTTGTAGTGTGAACTACACATTATTTCTCCCCCTTTTTGTCAATAAAATTGGCAAAGGTACGAAAACTAGTGAGATCCTAATGAAATTTCCATAGAGATATTCATGACCAAAAGCAAGCGCATGTCAACTTTTTAGATGCAATCATATAGCCGAAGCTAAATGCTTTCATAAAGATACAAGATAACCCATATAATATTCCACAGCTTCGTTCCCCACAAAGATTTAGCAATTAAGCACAAATTAAATTAAGAACTCTCCCCCATAAAATGTCATTCCCGAAAGAACAACACAAGCGACCTTACTTTCACAAGTAAAGAAGAATTTCTTAAAAACTAACACCTAATAGAGTAAATCAACTTACTGAAACAAATGCAGAATTGAAATAAACACTTACTGGATTCCAAACTCAATTGCCCAAAAGATCGAGATAAGCACAGGGGCAAGAGTTATAGGAAAACTAATGAACCAAAAAAACACCAATAGACTGTCGTAAGTGTTGAAATGTAGCAGTGTCTAGTGGTTTGGTGAGAATATCAGCCAACTGTTGTTCGGAAGGCACAAATTCCATATTTATGATACCATTTTCATAGATATCTCGAATAAAATGGTACCTTATATCAATGTGTTTTGTTCTTGAGTGCTCAACGGGATTCTCAGTGATTCGAATCGCGCTAGAGTTATCACAGAAGATCTTTATTACTCCAGTATCAATTCCATAATCAGCCAAAATTTGTTTCATCCATAGAAGTTGAGTACAACATGAGCCGGCAGCAATATATTCTGCTTCACATGTGGATAGGGATTGTGAATTATGTTTCTTGCTATGACATGCCACAAGATTCAGACCTACATAGTAAAAACCCCTCGATGTACTTTTTCTTCTTCTACACATCCCGCCTGTCGGATCCGAATACGCAGAAGGTCGGTGTTGGTATCAAAAGTATAAGATAAACCATACCCAACCGTGTGATTCACATATCGTATGATCCTTTTTGTAGGTGCAAGATGAGATTCCTTTGGATTATCTGAAATCTAGTACAACAACCAACACTAAAAGCAATGTCGTCTAGTAGTTGTAATATATAAAAAGTTACCAATAATAGATCGATACAATTTTGATCTATGCTTACTCCTTTCTCATCTCTCGTGTAGTTTACCGGTGGTGGGCATAGGTGTCAGTTTTGGAGTTGGCTTATCCAAGACGAACCTTGAAACAAGATCCTTAGCATATTTTTATTGACATAAATAAATTCCATCCTTATGTTGTTGAATTTGTAATCCTAAAAATAATTTTAATTCAACAACATTGTTCATTTCAAATTCCTTGCCAAGAGATACTTGAAAATCTTTTGCAAGTGTTTCAGAAGTTGAGCCATAGATGATGTCATCTACATAGACTTGAGAAATGACAACATCTTTTCACTCCATTTGGTAAACAAGGTTTTATCAGCTCCGCCTCTCGAAAAACCTTTCCTAAGAAGAGATGTGGTTAGTTTTTCGAACCATGCACGAGGCGCTTCTTTTAACCCATATAACGCCTTATTAAGCTTAAGGACATGATCTTGGAAATCAGGGTTTTCAAAACCCTTAGGTTGAGCGACATAGACCTCTTCCTTTAATTTTCCGTTTAGGAATGCGGATTTTATATCCATTTGAAACAGCTTAACCTTAAGAAAACAAGCATGAGCTAAGAGTAATCAAATGGACTCAAGGCGTGCCACAGAAGCAAAGGTTTCGTCAAAATTGATACCTTTAATTTGTGAGTACCCTTGAGCGACAAGTATGGCTTTATTTCTGACAATAGTGCCAAATTCATCAGACTTATTCTTAAATATCCATTTGGTACCAACAATATTGATATTGGAGGGACAAGGCACTAGTTTCTATACTTCCTTTCTTTGAAATTGATTTATCTCTTCATGCATTGCATTCACCCAAAAGGGATCTCTAAGAGCTTCATCAATATTTCTCAGTTCTACTTGTGAAAGATAACAACCAAAGTTACAAATATTTTGAAGTTATCCTCTTGTCTTCGTAGTAAAATCTCTTCCTCCAATAATATTATTGGGATCATGATTCCTTTGAACCCAGAGATGTCGTGGAGGGACACGTTCTTATTAGACAGGAGTAGCCTGATTAGTACTCTTCTCCTCGTCACTAGAAATATCAGGATCAGTAAAAGTTGGGATAACTTCAACTGACTCTAGGATTTCTTTGACTTCTCAATTGTCTCGGTTGGAGGCAATTCAGCAGGAGGATTATCATGATGAAAATTACTAATATCATCAATCATAACATTATAAGATTGCATCATAACCTGGGTTCTGAGATTAAACACTCGAAAACCACGACTATCGAAGCATATCCAAGGAAGATACCTTCATCACCTTTAGTATCAAATTTCCCTCTACATTCTCGATCTCTTAGAATGTAGCACTTACTTGAACACTGAGAGATAGTGTAAGTTGGGTTTTCTACCGTACCACAACTCATAAGGAGTGTTAATGGTTTTAGACCGTAGGTAGACACGGTTGATAAAATAACATGCTGTAAAGACAGCTTCTCCCCAAAAACTTAATGGTAAGTTTTTGTTATGGAGCATTACCCTGGCCATTTCTTGAATGTTCCTGTTTTTTCTTTCTGCAATTCCATTGGCTTGAGAAGTGATGGGTGGTGAATATTGTTGAATAATCCCCAATTCGTCACAAAATGCAAACACCTTAGTGTCCTTGAATTCAATTCCACGGTCACTTCTAATTTTCTTTAGTTTGCGACCTTGTTCGTTCTGGATTCTTTTAACAATAATATTGAATTCATCAAGGGTTTCATTCTTATGAGATAGGAATGCAACCCAAGTGAATCTGGGAATCTGGTGTAATCATCTACCATAACTAAAGCATACTTATTACCAGCAATCGTGGGTTGTTGAATTGGTCCGAAGAGATCCATATGAATTAAATCAAGTGGAGCTTTAGTGAGAATATCTCGAGATGATTTATGGTGAACTTTCATTTGTTTACCCTTTTGACAGGCACAACATACACCATCAATCTTTACATTGATTTTGGGAACGCCTATAACAAGTTCTTTGTTAATGATCTTAGTTAGAAGACGATAATTGATGTGACCAAAACGCTCATGCCAAAGATGTGTAGATTCCACCTTAGTCAAATTTCAACAATTACTGAACTGAGTATCCATAAGATAACAGTTATTTTTATCATGAGTTCCCTGAAAAATTACTTTTCCAGTTTTGTCTACGATGTCACATCCATTTGCATTCAAGACAACTATGTGGCCTTTGTCACAAATTTGACTAATAGAAAGAAGATTTGCAGTCGTACCTTTTACGTATACTACATCATGGATTTCAGGTATGCCGGGAAGTTTGATCGTCTCCTTCTTTCTTATGTAACAGTAACTCCTATCTCCAAATGTCACCGGACCTCCTTCATAGTCGTTTGAAGAAACAAACCACGTGAGATCACCTTTCATATGTCGGCTACATCCGCTATCAAGAAACCATTGAAAGGGCGATGTTGATTTTAAAGCAAAAGCTCCCATACTAACGCTATTATCCTGTGTAGTATTTCTAGTTAGTTTTGTACATCCTTTTAGGGAAGCAAACAGTTGTTCAGCTTTCTTATGAAGATTACTAGCAACTTTTAGACTTTTCCGGAAGGACATACAAGTATGTTGAAAGTGATTGTAAAAATCACAGATCATACATGGTTCAACATTTTTAATATTGTTCTGAGTATTATCAGGTTCACAATGTCTGGACATTGTTTATCATCTGACTTACAACTTTTCTTCATAAAAGAACAACAAGAGTTATTCAAGTCCATCAAAGGAATTTTGACAGATTTCAAATCCTTAAGAATTGCAATTTCTACAACAAGATCAAAGTTGATCCGGATTTGTTCATCCAATTTTTTCTAGAAAATAACCAGTTTTTCAGAACCTTTTCTACGATTGGTTTTTAACCCCGGTGGAGCATTTCTAGAGACTTTATTGTCCATATAGTCAGATTGCTACAAACATAAACTTATAAGGTCTTTAAATGTGTTTGCCTGCTCTAATACCAATTAAAAAAAGAGGGGGGTACAAAAACCAAACCCAATATTTCGCTTAGCAATCTGTATGGACTAACTCCAATATACTTTTAAGAGAATCAACTAGACAGTCAGACCCAATCTTAATAAAAGTATATCAAAGAGTTATATCTTAGTTTCTCGATTCAATACTTACTCAAGCAAATAGAAATATGCGAGTCTAATTGAATACAAGAGAAAACACTTGAACGGTACCAAAGACCAATGTTCAAGGATCAATTAATTTCAATCAACAACCAAAGGTTGGATTTACCAATTGATCGATTCAATGCACAACCTGTGATATTTCAGTTATATAACAAAATATACTACGGAAAAGAAATAACATAGATAACAGAAGTTTTGTTAACTAGGAAACCGCAAATTCATAAAAACACCGGGACTTAGTCCAGATTGAACACACATTGTATTAAGCCGTTACAGACACTAGCCTACTACAAACTAACTTCGGTCTGTACTGTAGTTGAACCCCAATAAATCTCACACTGATCCAAGGTATAGTTGCGCCCCTTACATCTCTGATCCCAGTAGTATACTACGCACTTGATTCCCTTAGATGATCTCACCCACAACAAAGAGTTTCTACGACCCAAAGTCGAAGACTTTAATAAACAAATTTGTATCACACGAAAAGTCTACAAAATAGATAAATCTGTCTCCCACAGAAATACCTACGAGTTTTTGTTCTGTCTTTTGATAAATCAAGGTGAACAGGAACCAATTGATAACCCGGACTTATATTCCCAAAGAACAACCTAGAATTTTCAATCACCTCACAATAATCTTAATCGACTAGCGAAAGAAGATATTGCGGAATCACAAACGATGAGACGAAGATGTTTGTGACTTGTTTTAAACTTGCCTATCGGAGAAATCAATCTCAATAAAATATTACGATTGTACTTAGTATGATAGAAACATCAAGATCATATCATGCAACTACAAAGAAAATAGTTGGGTCTGGCTTCACAATCCCAATGAAGTCTTTAAGTCGTTAACCTACAAGGTCTCGGTAGAAACCTAAGGTTAAAGGAGAATCGACTCTAGATTACACAACTAGTATCACACAAGAGGTGTGGTGATTAGGTTTCCCAGTTGCTAGAGTTCTCCTTTATATAGTCTTTCAAATCAGGGTTTGCAATCTAAGCTACCTTGGTAACAAAGCATTCGATATTCATCGTTAGATGAAAACTTGATTAGATTCAAGCTAATATCTTTCAACCGTTATATCGAAACTTAGCTTGTTACACACAAATGAAATGCACGTTTTAGGTTTGTGTAACCGTACCCAAACATGTACATTTAGTTGGTTCAACAATAGTTAACAAAATGGTTAGCCATATGAGCACTTTCATATCAACCATATTCTTCTTTACCATAACTAGTTCAAATGACTCAAATTAACTAGTTAGAGAGTTGTTCAATTGCTTAGATCTTATAGAAGTATACAAGACACAATCGAAGCAAAAATGATTTGATTCACTCGAATCGATTCATGAACTTTATAGCCACGGTTTGAAAATATGCACTCCTTAGTTTATATAAGTTTAAGTTCACGAATAACCTTTTTTAGAAAATAACCAACCTAAGTACGCAGACTTAAGTACCCGAAATAAGTTTGTTTTCAATTCACAAACTCCAGCAGATTTTCACGGGACGTGAACTTCCGATGGTAAGCGGACTTTAGTTCCGGTTTTCCTGATCAGCAAAGTACGCATACTTTGGTTCAAGAAATAAGGACTTACACATGTATGAGTTATCACACAATGTTTATATCCAATGATGGTTATATATTTTAAACTCTCATTTCAATCATTGAAACAATCTTAGAGGACGTTATATAGTTGTTATTCACAAACCATTTTTCGTCAAAGCAATTTTCAAGTAATTGAAACTTAATATGACTTTTGTTACTAGTAAAGATGAACTTGGCCAAAACGAAAGCTTACCAACACATATTTCGAGAAATAGATAAGCGAGATAAACTCGGATCGAAATAGCAAATGTGTAATCATAGTCTATATAACAATACGACTTTTGTCTCAAGATATGAGATAGAGTAGATAGACTTTTGAGTGATAGATAAGTTCAAGTCTCCACATATACCTTTTAGTCGATGAAGTTCCACCATTTCCTTGAGTAGTTCTTCGTCTTTGTATGATGATCGCCATGGAGTCTAGAGATCAACTACACTTTCTATCCTAGTCCGAGACTTAGCTATAAGTAGACCAGAAATCAAGACTTATAGTTTTGATCACTAACATTAACAAACATGGTTGAGATAGCAACGCATGCGAGTTCGACCGAGCAGTGCTCTAACAATCTCCCCCTTTGTCAATTTCAGTGACAAAACTATCAATACATGCATGATCTTCTTGGTTCTTCAACATTACTCGAAATCTTCGTCACTTTCAAGTACTCCAATGATCCCCAAGGTTGTAAGTTTAATATCATCTTTGTTGAAAATCCGTAGCCAGTGTCATAGTATTATTATACAACATCAAATTTAAATTGTATCATAACTTCGACAACAATACTATGGTGATATGTATCACCCCAGGCTTAGTCAATACTCTATCTCACATGGAAACCACCCCCCCTTACATAATGATCCGAAACCATATGTATTTGTAGTGTGAACTACACATTAATTCTCCCCCTTTTGATCAATAAAATTGGCAAAGGTACAAAAACTGGTTGGATCCAAATGAAATTTCCATATAGACATTTAATGACCAAAAGCAAGCACATATCAACTTTTTAGATGCAATCATATAGCCTAAGCTAAATGCTTTCATCAAGGAGTCTATAAAGATACAAGATAACCCCTATAATATTCCACATCTGCACTCCCCACAAAGATTTAGCAATTAAGCACAAGTTCAATTAAGAATTCTCCCCCATAAAATGTCATTTCCGAAAGAACATCACAAGCTACCTTACTTTCAAAAGTAAAGAAGGATTTCTTAAAAACCAATACCTAACAGAGTAAATCAACTTACTGAAACAAATGCAGAATTGAAATAAACACTTACTGGATTCCAAACTCAATTGCCCAAAAGATCGAGATAAGCACAGGGGCAAGAGTTATAGGAGAACTAATGAACCAAAACAACACAAATAGACTGCCGTAAGTGTTGAAATGTAGCAGTGTCTAGTGGTTTGGTGAGAATATCATCCAACTGTTGTTCGGAAGGCACAAATTCCATATTTATGATACCATTTTCATAAAGATCTCGAATAAAATGGTACCTTATATCAATGTGTTTTGTTCTTGAGTGCTCAACGGGATTCTCAGTGATTCGAATCGCACTAGAGTTTTCACAGAAGATCTTCATTACTCCAGTATCAATTCCATAATTAGCCAACATTTGTTTCATCCATAGAAGTTGAGTACAACATGAGCCGGCAGCAATATATTCTGCTTCACATGTGGATAGGGATTGTGAATTATGTTTCTTGCTATGACATGCCACAAGATTCAGACCTACATAGTAAAAAACCCCTGATGTACTTTTTCTGTCTTCTACACATCCTGCCCAGTCAGCATCTGAATACGCAGAAAGGTCAGTGTTGGTATCAAAAGTATAAGATAAACCATACCCAACCGTGTGATTCACATATCGTATGATCCTTTTTGTAGCTGCAAGATGAGATTCCTTTGGATTATCCTGAAATCTAGTACAACAACCAACACTAAAAGCAATGTCAGGTCTAGTAGTTGTAATATATAAAAAGTTACCAATAATAGATCGATACAATTTTGATCTATGCTTACTCCTTTCTCATCTCTGTGTAGTTTACCAGTGGTGGGCATAGGTGTCAGTTTTGGAGTTGGCTTATCCAAGACGAACCTTGAAACAAGATCCTTAGCATATTTTTATTGACATAAATAAATTCCATCCTTATGTTGTTGAATTTGTAATCCTAAAAATAATTTTAATTCAACAACATTGTTCATTTCAAATTCCTTGCCAAGAGATACTTGAAAATCTTTTGCAAGTGTTTCAGAAGTTGAGTCATAGATGATGTCATCTACATAGACTTGAGAAATGACAACATCTTTTCACTCCATTTGGTAAACAAGGTTTTATCAGCTCCGCCTCTCGAAAAACCTTTCCTAAGAAGAGATGTGGTTAGTTTTTCGAACCATGCACGAGGCGCTTCTTTTAACCCATATAACGCCTTATTAAGCTTAAGGACATGATCTGGGGAAATCGGGTTTTCAAAACCCTTAGGTTAAGCGACATAGACCTCTTCCTTTAATTTTTCGTTTAGGAATGCGGATTTTATATCCATTTGAAACAGCTTAACCTTAAGAAAACAAGCTAAGGTATGCGTAGTTGCGTACTTTTCGGTGTTGGTATCAAAAGTATGCGTACTTTCTCGCTCAGTAAACCGGAACTAAAGTACACGTACTAGTACCCACATTGCTCGGAAGTTCACATCCCGTGAATTTCTGCTGGAGTTTGTGAACTGAAAAACAAACTTATTCCAGGTACTTAAGTCCGCATACCAGTATGCGTATTTAAGTGGGTTATTTTCTAAAAACGATTATTCGTGAACATAAACTTATATAAACTAAGGAATGCATATTTGCAAACCGTGGCTATAAAGTTCATGAATTGATTCGAGTGAATAAAATCGTTTTTGCTTGAATTGTATCTTGTATACTTCTATGAGATCTAAGCAATTAAACAACTCTCTAACTAGTTCTCTTGAGTCATTTGAACTAGTTATGGTTAAGATGAATATGGTTGATATGAAAGTGCTCATATGGATAACCATTTGGTTAACTACTTTATTGAACCAACTAAGTGTACATGTTTAGGTATGGTTACACAAACCTAAATAAACGAGCATTTCAGTTGTGTGTAACAAGCTAAGTTTGATCTAACGGTTGAAAGATATTACCTTGAATCTAATCAGGTTTTCATCTAACGGTGAATATTGAATGCTTTGTCACCAAGGTAACTTAGATTGCAAACCCTGATTTGAAAGACTATATAAAAGATAAACTCTAGCAACTGGGAAACCTAATCCCCTCACCTTCTGTATGATACTAGTTGTATTAGCTAGAGACGATTATCCTTTAACCTTAGATTTCTATCGAGACCCTATAGGTTAAAAACTTGAAGACTTCATTGGGATTGTGAAGCCATACCTAACTATTTTCTCTGTAGTTGCGTGATCTGATCTTGTTGTTTCTATCGTACTAAGTACAATCGTAAGATTGACTTGAGATTGATTTTTCCGATAGGCAAGATATAAAAGAAGTCACAAACACCTTCGTCTCATCCTTTGTGATTCCGCAATATTTAGACTTAACCAAACACAATAGGATTATTTATCAAGTAAATAGGAATTAACGTTTGTGTAAATTACTTTAAATTATAATAACTACAATTAAAATTGCGGAAAATAAAAGTAAATGACACAACAAGATTTTGTTAACGAGGAAACCGCAAATGCAGAAAAACCCTGGGACCTTGTCCATAATTGAATACTCTCATGATTAAGGCGCTATACAAAATCAAACCAACTTCGTATACTTGAGACCAAGCAAGTAAACCTATAGTTCACCTAGTTCCGTCTGTATTCCCATGCCTCCGACCTGTAATAAGTCACGTACTTGGAACAATTCCTTTGGTTAGTATTCCATACAGTAAAGGAGCAACAAATATGTTTGGTATCAACTCTTTTCAACCAAGTGATGTGAGTTCGACAAAGGGATCTTCTATTTATCTCAATAAACTCCTTTGTCGGGTTCTTAGATCTATCTTATTATCAACTACCAAAGTAACTGTTAAGATTTTGCAATCAATAATTTTAATTACAAAGAATTGTATTGATGTCGATCTACACAACTAATCAATCTAATCTACCACAAGTATAAACTGATTATAATTGGATCCTCTTTTAGCAAAACAAGTATTGTGCACACCAAAGATTATGAACCCAAAAAATAAATCTTTAAAGTCTTTTTTGTCTTAAAATCTTCTTAGATATTCAATACACACCTGCACACAATCAACTTGAATATCTTGTGATCAATCATGCACAAAACGGAGTCTGTTAACAATGGATTATCACAAGACGTCTTTAGATCTACAAACAATCTAAAGATCCCCGTCGAAACTTCGATCTAGTTTGAGTGAATCTTATATCAGAAGAGAAGATTCTCAAGCATAAACAAACTAGGTGCAATCAAAGTTCAACCATCGTTATTCAATCAAATCAATCGAAAACAAAAGATAAACTGCAATTATCTAGTTTCCCACCAACGGTACTAATAGAGATTCTCAATCCCAAACAAGTCTTTAAACTGAGCGTCCGTAAGAGATTTCGCCTAATTAGGTTACTCTCCTCTCCGAATAGGCGGCTTCACCAGTAGCAGCATAACTGAGATAGTTTTGTTGTCTCTGAGGATTAGTTTGCTCGAAATACAAACTTTCATATTTATAGACCAAGGAAGTTTGGACACCAAGGAATTTCCAAAACTGAAAATATTCTCAAGATATGCAATATATTCCAGATTCGGTTTCCATAATTCATGGAAATGCTTTGTCCAAATAATGACCGAAAATTTCTTAGAAAATCTCCAACTAGCAAATTTCTTAGAAAACCTTAAATAAAAGATTCTCAATTTATTTTATTCGATCCGGGATTTTCTTCCTTTAGCTATTAAGGAATAACTTTGAACAATTAAAGATTAGCATTACTGCACATGTTCAAAGTATGTCGACATCCTTACTTTGTAAGTCCTCTTTCATACTTACAATCTTGAAACCAATTTTCCACACTTCCAAACAAGTTTAGAATTGGTTCATCTGACTTTCAAGAACTACATGATTGATCAAGAACACTGAATCACCAAACATGGGTTTCACGGTTCTACCAAAACAAGTTTCGGTTCTACCTCCATGTGAGTACTTTGCATAGTCACGCTAGTTACTAAAATTCGGTTGACTAGGTACTAGGATCGGTTCCTCACATATATGGTATCTAACTTGTACTTGCTACACATGTCCATAAGATCGGTTCCCCTTTTCCTAAAAACGTGTTGCACATGTACATCATACCCAGAGTCGGTCATACCAATAACACTAAATCGATCATACCATCTCAGGTGATTACTTAAGATCGGTTTCACTAATAAAAGTCATACCAATACAAAAGTCAGGCCTTTGTGAATAGTTTTACCAAGAATATAAACAATTCATGATCGGTTATACTAATCACACATATTGGTAGTTTAAAAGATATGCAATGAATAACAATACCAATAATGCCTGGCGATTTCTTTTTCGATTCACAAAACAAGTTCATGAATTTACTTCCTTTAAACAAATGTAAAACATTGTTTCCTAGGATGAAATCTTCACCTTATACCCATACATAATCACAATAGCATTCAAACGATTATGTCGATGTCTTATATACAAAGTTTATTGGTTCAGCAATAAACCACGTATTGTATTCCTTAATACTATGTCTAACTAGTGTATAATCATTCATGCTTCGCATTTTTGAATTTAATATGCACGACTTGAAAGATACGTTAGGGAATGAAAGAGTTCAAGTCAAATATCACTAACCTCAAGTGGAAGGATGATGTTGTCGTTGTAGCTCCTTACTTCTGCACTTCTTCAAGTCTTCGCAATACTTGTAATGTCTCATATCCTAATACTTTCAAGCTAACCTATACGTAGTTGACTCTAGTACATGATCAAGCGACTCTTAAAATGAGTTTTGGCTCACTAAAATATGACAACCAAACTTGACATACCAATGCTTGGTGGGTTCAACCGAGCTATGCTCTAACATCCCATCTGCCTCTTTACTTTTCCCTAATTATCACTCTAAATATAGGTATTTTCATCCATTCTTCCATGGTGGGTTCTCTGGCTACGCTGAAGACTTCGTCTCCTTCGAAGTTTTGTTTGTGAATCCTTCCTGTGATATTTCCTTCAGGTGTGGGAGTTGTGATAGCTAAGTGCGATATCGTATTGCATCCCAAGTATTGTGCCTCGCGTGCTATTTCCACGCGATGTACGGGCGCTCCTGTAGTTAGTTGGGTCGCTAGATGTACTCCTAGAGTTTCCCTTCGTCAATCATGTCTTGTACCATTTTCTTCTGGTCTCTGCATGAGTCTGTCGTGTGGCTATGGAATTGGTGGAACTCACAAAAATCAGTTATGTTCTTAGCGCGCTCGAGCTGGTGTCCTCTGTTCCATGGATAAGTAATCTTGTATTTTCCCTCGATCTTATTGAAGATCTCGGATAGGGGAGTGGTTATCTTCGTGTAGACGGGGTCTACAAATTTTCCTTTCTTTTGCTGGGCTTGGTCTCGCCCTTTCCATCATCCACTTCGATATTTATCGAACTGAGTTGACCCTCTATTGGGTCGCCCTGCTCCCGGGATGGCACCTGAGGGTTCTGTGGTTCTACCACATTTGCTCCTCTACAGGTTCCTTTTACCAACTTGTCATAGGTACCGTCTTGGAGTTCTTCAAGGGATTTGTAGTTCTCTTGAATCTCTCTTAACTTTCCTATACAAGGTGGCGTGGTTTCGTACATGCGAACGAATATGAGGTCTGTCTTTCTTAGACTGTTTTTAAAGCATAAGATCGCGTAGGACTCTTGGACTTTTCCTATATCAGCACATAATTTTCTCCAGCGAGCTACCAAAGAACGAAGTGACTCGTTTGGTCCTTGAGCTAATTGGAACGGAATGTCGATCTCTGGTTTGACTCGGCTGTTATGTATGTATGTTTCTAGGAACAACTCGGTTGTTATGTATGTATGACTTAACTGACGCATTCGGAAAGTTATTGAACCACATTAGGGCCTCGTCTTTTAGACTATCAGGAAAAAACCTACACATTACTACATCGTATTGGTTCCACCGAGTTAGTGTCATGCGGTATGATCGGAGATGTTCGATTGCATCGCCTGTCCCTGTGAAGGGAGTTGTGAATGTTGGGAGTGAGCATTTCCTTGGAAATGCTTGGGTCAATAGACTCTCCGATAAAGGAGACTGTCCAGCCTCTTGCATTACTTCCGCCAACTTCTTGCCTTCCCGTGGCTTCTCTGCACATTGCCTCGAGTTGGCAGAGTCGGACTTGTAATTGATCATTGATATGCCTCCTTTCGGCCTTATTTTTTATTCCTTACGCTATTTCGCGCGAGAAAGAAGTTTCGGGACGACGATATCTTGATCTTCCTGAGTTCTCGTTAGATTGTTCGACATACGATACTATCTTCGAACGAGTTGACTTTGAAGTCTCTCCCCGCTTGGGGTTTGTGGCTGCGAGGTTCTCGACCTCATAGTTAATCTTAACTTCGTATTCTCTATTATTTTCTCGTCTATGCTTGTGATCGCCATCGGATGATCCTTCAGACGAACAGTCCTCCTGGTTTGGAATACCTCGGTTCCCCTTGGGAAAGTGATCCGTAGTTTCCTCGTTCTAGGTGTCGGGGATATTGACTCTCTCATCGTCCTATAAGTTCTCAAAAGGATTATCCTCCTCGGGGGTCTCCTCTATGGTAGTGAGTGGCACTTTTTTCTTAGTTTTGCATTTTAGCCTGCGGTTTCTCCGTTCTAGCCTCCTGTTACGTCTTTCTAGCTTTTTCATTCTCTCGTCTTGTGCCTCTTGTGTTCTCAGGATGTCTGCGATAGCAGCAGCGTTATCGCCGAAGGTAGAAGGGTTGTCCTTCTTTACCTCATTGTTCACTATTTTCCTTGGCAAACGATTCAACCCTCTTGGTTGAGTTAAATGGATATCTCCCTGTCTCTCGAAGGGGTTTCCCTCTTCGTCAGAGCTAGAGTTATCAGTTAACCCTTCCCGATATTGATTATCGGGTTGTCCCTCTCCTGGGAGTACACCATTGTGTATAGGTTCGCCTGGCTCCATTTCATCTAGTCCTGTTAGCTAGGCTCCACCAATTTCACCTTGGCTCATGCGAGAAGATCGTCTCGTCACCATCGCCTTACCTGCGATATATGCAATAAAGCTTCTTCCAGAAAAGTGGGACCTCTAAATTTGCAAGTCGTGTGCAATTACTAAGTCATAGTTTAGACTGGACAGATTAGTACAGGAAGACTTTGCGGTAAATTCTGTAGACATGTGAAGATGTCAAAATATTCCCTACTTGCATAAAGTTTTAGTGATGAAAAAAGGTGTTTTGAGATGTTTCAATTTTGGGGTTTTTTTATTTTCTTTTGTTTTTGAACTTAGTTTCTGTACATGGAATGTTGAAACTCGATCTATTTAGAGTTTATGAGACGTTTCAATTACGAGGATTTTTTTCCTTTCACGTCAAAACTCTTTTAAGTGTTTACGAGATGTTTCAAAAAAAAAAAAAAAAAAAAAAAAAAAAATGGGCGTGGGGTGTGGGGGTGTTGATTTTAGGTTTAATTTTTTTTATTTTAGGATTTTCAATTTAGGGTTTTTCGTTTCTTCTTTTTATTATTCTTCTTGTGTTTCTGCTTTAGTTCTTTTGTTTTTGAAGTCAGTTTCTCATATAAGTCTTTTTCTTTGATACATTTATATATAATTTTCTCGTGGCTTAATTGTCTAGGATGGAAAAATTCTTTTAGTTTGATAGACTTGTTGTTGCTAAACCTGAAAAACATAAACAGTCGTAAATGGGAAGAGTTTATAAATCATGTTTGCTCACCGACATTTAAGGTAGAATGGATTTTCTAACTATTACTCCCTCCGTCCTAAATTAAGAGTCCGCTTTGACTAAGTCAAGATATTAAAGAAATCCTATAAATTGTCATGACTAGCCCTTGACTAGCCTATTTAATGTTATATTATTACCAAAACTAAATTATTAGTGTTAAAATAAGTAGAAGTTTATTAGGAATTTTATAACTATTCGTAAATATTTTTATTTAAAAAAAGGAATGACAATTAATACAAAGATATTGAGTAAGTTTTTTTCAATAAATATGGTGATATTATTTAAGATTTGGATATTAAAAATGATTTTATGATTATAAAAATAAAGGGTATATTTGATAGTTTAAGGAAAAAGTATGTCTATAAACAGAGACAGATAAAAATGGACATACCAAAGTAGAAATTAGGACAGATAAAAACGGACATACCAAAGTAGAAATTAGTTGTTAAGTTTGATTAAATCAGTTTTTGGGTAAAAATTAAGATTATAGAATTTTATTTTATTTTTTGTTGGATAGAGAGGAAGAAAGTGAGTATTGGGGAAAAATTTAGGTTATTTGAAATGAGTGATTGTAGTGGAGGAAATGAGGTAAGTGAAGATTCAACCAACATACATGATTGTGTTGATGGTGAGATTATCTCATCTAATCCTATGGATTGGATGTTTGATGATAGAGGAAGCTTTGATAAATGATGCTAATGAAGATCCTATTGCTCAAAATGAAGGAACCAATCCTCCATATGAAGAACCCGGAGCTCAAAACAATCAGGTAAACGTCTTATACTCTTCAAATTGCAAGAATGGTACTCCAAGTGGTCCATTCATGGAAACCGTGCAACTACTCAGAGTGAGGGTCGTTTGGTCGGGAGTATAACAAACTAACGACCTTTAATAATCGTTATGTATTTCTAACATCCATAAACGACTCTCATTTTCAGTATGAAAAATCGTCATTCATGTTCGAACAAACTGACGACTCTAAGATGCCCCTATGAAAAATCGTCAAACATCTTTGAAAATATTGACGACTTTTGTTTTCTAGGTCATCTATAGTCGTTTACTCAATATATTTATAACCCAACGACTAAGATACATTTTACTCTCTGTAGCTATCACTCTAAGGGTCGTTAGTTTAACAGTACTATAAACGCACGACCCTTTCATTATGATTGAGAGTCGTTGTTACGTACGTCTCTAATATTGACGACCTAGGAAAATATTATTTTTTTATCGTTTCTGATTTCATAGCAACATTTTATTGAATCCTAAAAGTCATACATCTTTCATAGGGTTAAACACAATACATGATAACGATGCACTTCAACACTCATTCAAAAAGCATGTAATTATACATGGTTCCATGGAAGATAAAGTAGCAATCGTGTAACTCAAACTCTTTCCCACGCAGTACCTCGTAGTATGCATACGCCTTCTTCATCTGAAAACGCAAACGCAAACATACTTAGTTAGTATCTATCTATCAAATCTTTGGATAAGTTTTACCTCTTGTTTAAATACTTACTCTTATAGTATTCATCATATCCGGAAAGGCTTCCCTTATCGCCGTAAATTATCTTTTCAAAACATCACACTCGAATTTTATGGCTTTGAAGCGTTCCTTGACTTGTTTCAAAGACCTTGAGTTCCGATTTCCGTCCAACGCCACAAAAACGATGAATACGCGGTTCCACCAAGCATCTGATGTTTCATCAATGTCTTTGTCTAGACTTTCAAAGTGGTTTGTTACTGTTTTCCAAGCTCTTGTAATGGCACAGTTCTCTTCGGAAGTATAGGGAGTCATTGTGTTTCTCTTATTTTCCTCTTGAATGATGAATAAATGAGAAGGAGAAGAGAATGTTGATAATTATGGTGTTGGTAATGAAGATGTGAGATATGGGTCTGTTTTATAGAGTTCAACGAGCCAACTGCCTCAACCACATTTGGTAGAGTTCAATTCCCCAATAAATGCTGGTAGTATCTTAGGTCGTTAATATTTAAAATTTTAACCTAAACAACTCTTAGAGTCTGTCTATTAGGTCGTCCAGTTGGACATATATAAGTGAACGACTTTAGAAGAAAACTTGGCAGAATGGTATATATGTGTTACTCCGTAGTCGTTAGTCTTTGTTTGGAGTCGTCAAATATACCTAATGTGTCGGCAACAAACTTTTTAGCAGATCGACGACTCTTTTTCAATGCTCATATTTGTTTCACAAAGGTCGTTAATCTGCAAAATATTGGTTGAAGATTTTGTATGGTGTCGGCCACCTTCTTAATATTGGTTGACGACCCTTATTTGGGATATTTTGTTGAACTAGTGTATTATTGACTTGAAAAAAACGTACATGTGTTATGAAATAAAACATAAGGGAAAGACATATAATAGTTTAATACATTGCGCTAGTTCAATAAGGAAAATGTATACGAGATTAATTATATTCGGCGAATTTCCATTCAACTTCCTCTAAGAGAGTGTAGCAGTCCTCGTGCAAAAACTCATGGTTGTACCTTAATTCGTATTGGGTCCGACCCATAGAATACTGGAATACAATTATTTTTCTATGTTAGTGTTGTTGAATAATAAAACCAAATTAATAATTTATGATCAACGGCATATTGATTCACAAACTTACTCTACTCATGCGGTCTTCGCTTGGCATAGCGTCCTTTCGAGCTTTCAATTCGTTTCTCAGCAATACGCATTCATTGTATAAATAAGTGTACCTTTCCCTTATCTGCTGGAGCGTCCTCCTATTACGATTTCCGTTTAGTGCTTTAAAAACCTTAAACACACGTTTCCACCAAGCATTGGTGTTTTGATCATGCCCAAGGTAAGGCCCTCTTATTGGGTCTTCGTTACTGGTCACCCATTCCGCTTCCTCAACGGAGTGCTTTGTGAGAGTGGTGTGTGCTCTGACAATAACAACATCTTCTAGGTTATTGAACGGAGTTGGAGCCATTTTTAGTGTTTGAAAATGATGGGTGACTGATTTAGGATGATTGAAAGAGATGGGTGATTAAGTTTGGAAGAGATAGGTCTCTATTTATAGAAAAATTTACTCAACGGCTACTTGTTTGTGAATAAAACCGTCACTTTTTTTCAAAAAATAGCAATAACTTCTCCTAGGAATCAAGCATATCTTTGATTTTGAATTTCTGCATTAACTGCATGTAGAGTCGGCATTGGTTATATATATATAACCAAACGACTCTAAATATGTATGGTAACGGCTCGTCAAGGTCAAACTTACCATTAATGTTTGAGAGCCGTTAATATGGTTTGTATGGAGTCGTTAATATTACTTGGAAAGAGTCGTCATTTTGGCATGTAATATGTGGACGGCCCTATGGTGATGGTTTTGTGATTTGTTTTTAGTTGGTAGTACGACAAAGCTCCCAGCCAGTACCCGTATCTACCATGGGTCCGGATACCTCCCAACACTATATGACTGATTTGGTACGTTTACCTTAACCGAATCGGTATATTTATATATTCAATTAATTTTATTAGTGATCACATTGTTGTCTAATGTAATTGTTTGCTCAATGTAGACATGGGTAACCAAGAATGACATTAATGAATGGCTTATCCCTAAGGAAAAAGAGAAGATGTGTGTGGTTGTTCAAAGTAGACACGTCGATTGTAACAAGATGGAAATGGTATGCGAGAGAGCGGATAAGAAGGGAGAAAGTCACAAAGGCAAGAATTACAAGTATGAGAAGAAGACGACTAGGGTCTACCGCACAAAATCGAAGAAGTGTCAATGCCCGTTCCGAATTTTTTTCAAAAGACATCATGAAGCCGATGTGTTCCGATTGTATAGTATTCCAAACGGGCGTCACAACCATGATCCACCCATAAGTTTATATGGACACACTGCATATGCCCGGTTAAAACCACATCAGATGGATAGAGTTAGGCAGATGAAGGGATTTAGACCACTAAAGATCCTAAATGCAATAAGGGCGGAAGATAAGGATAACTTTTCTACCATTTCCACAATCAACGCCGCCAAAGCAACGATTAAGAGAACCGAATGGAATGGTAGGTTGATTATGCAAAAATCAGAGTGGTTAGCGGAAACACTAAACTACGCCATGCAAACTAAGGTTGGTCCGGATGAGAAAGTGACTCATATTTTTCTTGCACATCCAAGGATGGTGGATTTGGCTCAGTGTTTTTACCAGGTCCTCTTCATAGATTTAACCTATAAGACAAACAAGTATAACATGCCGATGTTGAACGTGGTAAGCCATACTTCGGATAAAAATTCATTCACCGTTGCATGGTGCTTTATGGAAAAAGAAGAAATACCGGACTATGTTTGGGCGTTGGAACAAGTGAGGTTGATTTACCGTGGAGAAGAGACGCCGCAGGTTATATTTACGGATAGGGATTTTGCAATTATGAGTGCCGTTCGTCAAGTATTTTCACTTGCTAAACAATTTCTTGTACATGGCACATCCAAACCAATATTTTTTCTAATTGCAAGAATCAAATCCAAAAGATCCATACTAAGAAGGGTAATCAACGTTCTAAGGAGGAAGATGAGCGTTTAAGTAAACTTTCCAAAGAAGAGCGTGAGGAAGAGAAAAATAAGGAAAAGGAAAAATATGATGAAGAGGGGGATCTATGGAAAGTTTTTTGCGAGGATTGGGACAATTTGGCTCATTCGAAAACAGAGGTTAGGTATTATGCTAACTTAGAGAAATTTATTGATGTTTGGAGTACTGATCATAAGAAGGTGGTTGATTGTTGCCTGAATACATGGTTGAATCCTTGGAAGGAGAAGTTTGTTTATGCATGGACCAATAAATACAAGCACTACAAGAATGAGTCTACAAGTCTTGCATAGGCGTCTCACGGCCGTTTAAAGAAAATTTTGGATCAAAGAAGGGGTGGGGTAGTTACGGTACAAGAAGCTATTCACGAGCACGCATAGGATGACTTACGAAAAATAGTGGCACAGATGAATTTGAGTAAAGACCGTTTTTTGATGCAACACATAAGGGACAAAGCTTTGTTACGGTTGGTAGCACACCAAGTATCATGGTGGGCAATTAACTATATGATGGATCAGCTTATAGATTTTAGAGCTAAAGTGGAGGCCGGAAAGGTGATGAAGACGGAGTGTAATTGTACAAACGATGTTTGGCTCGGCCTCCCTTGTAAACATAAACTTGGTGGGTACAAAGATTACATTCCTCTTGAAGATATCGATCCATTCTGGAAGCAACTATCATTCATCCCTAAGCCCACGGGTTTGTCCGATGAAGAATTTGGAGACTTGGAGATTGGCCAGTACATCAACAAAAAATACCGAAAAATGAATTTTGCAGGAAGACACATTTTGGTTGCTAACTTGTGGCCGGCCGGCCGTAAGAGCTTGGGGTTTGAATAAGATCCAATCAAACAAAAACCGCCTGGAAAACCAACAACAAAAATGTCATTTAGAGAAACCGTTAACAATGACAAGGATACCGATAGAGACCGATCACGTCATGAGCATGTCCAGGAAGAATATGATGAGTACGAAAAGTATTTCATTCCTATGAAATGAGGTCGGTCGAAAGAGCAAAAAAATGAAGATATGGATATTGTTGAGCATGCGGTCGATACCCAGCAAAGCCAAACTAGTGGTATGTTGACGATAAGAGGAATAAAGGGTAATCCTAAGACACCTAGGGATTCGCAAGGAAGACGACATCATGTTGCTTACACTTTATACAAAGAGTATACCGACCAACTTCCTTACGTCATCTTAGATCACCTTATATCCACCGACGACGTTGATGGGGATGGGAATTGTGGTTACCATGTTGCAACGGAACAATTAGGGCATTTCGACAAGACCTACGAACTTAAGCTCACCCAAATCGAATATGCAAGGAAAAAAATGGCGGAAAAACTATTTGAGGACAAACAACTCTATTTGACAATGCTCATGGAAGGAGATCAAAAAGAGAGGGAATTGAAGTTTAGGGAGTTGGTTTCAAACGTGAAATGGAGGAAGGGGTCGAAGAGGTCCGGTTATAAGTTTTGGATGCAAATGCTTTTTGGTGGTCAACTTTTAGCGGACACATTCACTTGTGTTGTAATTGTATTCAGCAAAGGCTTCCCCGGAGCGTCTTGTATGTACGTACCCTCAAGAACTAGGTGTGACGCGGCGATAAAGAAAAGGAGAATTGTAATGGCACATGTCAACAATAACCATTACATAGGTTTGAAGATCTCCGAAGAATGTCCTTTACCACGGGTGGTCTATGGTGATTGGGGAGACTACACCAAGGAGTGGACAAACCAGTACGAGTTTGGAATGAACATGTGGAATGGTTTGGAAGGAACACCAAGTACAATGCTTTAACACGTTCACATGTGCGACTAAATGTGAAATGCATGAATACTTGGATGTTTGTATTATCACTAATCCTTAACGAATACAATGTGTTTTATCTTATGTTATCAACTTATCATTATAATACTTTTTTAAAAATTACGGTCGTATTTATTAAAGCAATTCAAGTTACCTCATCAACTTGGATCGTTAGATAAGTATTCTTTTAGACAAACGACCCTTGTTCTCCAAATATAACGGTCTCCTGTGTGTGTTGGAAATAAGGGTCGTTACTGGGCCTATTACAAAATGGACGACTCTATGAATAACTTTATAGGGTCGGTAATAGTATATTCACAAACTAACGATTATGTCAGACCAAAAAAAAAAATGGTCTCCTGTATGTTTTGTAAATTATGGGTCGTTAAAGGGCCTGTTAACAAACGAACGATTCTTTTATCCATATTTGAACAACGTAATGTCGTTATTATTACAACAATAAACGAACGACTCCGAATTACGTATATGAGTCGTTTGATTTCTAAAACTATAACCTAACGATTCCATACATATACCTTCAACGGGTCTTTTTGGAGATACCAATTCCCAAAAAAATGACCGTCGGGGTATTTCATATATAAAGATTCGACCAAGGTATGTTTAATAGAACTTAAAACAATCAAAGTTTATCATTTTTTCAATGGCAAGTTCATCATCAACTACCAATTCAATTGAAAGCATACTTAGAAGATGCAAGCGACCGACCAAATCAATATTGCCAATGGAAGAAGTGATATGCAAAAGAAGCATGCGACCTACTAAAAAACAATACACTATTACTCCATATCTTACAAAGGAAGAAGAAGAGAGGCGTGAAGCTGAAAAACGAGGCAAAGAACAAGCGCATCTTCGGGAAGTATTCAAGCAAGTCGAGGAAGAGACCGAATGGGTCAAAAACTATTACATCGTCAAAGATCTTCCCGAAGAACATCAAGATAAAAGTATATTTTGGTCTCAAGTTGGTTGGAGTCCTTTCGATAATTACAACAAGAAACTACGGTATGATTATCTACCGTCCCATATTCGTGATAGGACGATTCACGTTATAAGATTGTGCACCAATTATAACAAGTTTCTGTCGAGGAACAAAGGGGATATGCGGCCCAAGCTGCATATACCAAATGGAGAGGAGAGCAGTTTTATCACATCGAAGCCACAATGGTAGTAGCCTCTCGCACAACGAAAAGGAATAACATGTAATGCAACTTTGATGTAAAGTTATTTCCTTAATAAAATAGATGTCAATTTTTGTGCCAACCTATAATCTTGCAAAACAAACCTGCCGACCCTCAACTTTTATAATTGATTTCCCGACGACCCTAGATACATAATTGACGACTTTGTGTTTTTTTTTTTTTTTTTTCTGGGCGACCCTTGAAAAGTTTTAGACAGAGACGTGTTTCATAGTTATAGAAAGAAGTCGTTACTTAAAGAGAATTAGAATCGTCATAATAGAGTCGTTAAACTATAAGATTTATGTGAACGACCCTTTCAAAATTTCAGGCAGAGTGGTGTTTGGGTCTACTGGTGAGTCGTTTGTATGCAAGTACCTGTGTTGACGACTCTAACACTGACATTATTTCCTCAGGTTATGAGTCATTGCTCTGCAAAAACAATCCGGATGACTCTTATTCACATAATTTGAGTCGTTCATCTGCGAAACATTGGCTGCCGACTAAAAAACATCAAGTTGTTACATTCTCCAAATTTTCACATCAAAAAACATATAAGCATAACTTCTAAACAACATGCTTAATTGTTAGGAAACCCAATCCATAGTAGGAACCGATAGTACGAACTAAAATACATAAGTTGTATCTAAGAACGACGTAAGTTAAAGTCGACAATACTAAAAGACATAAGTTGAAGATGTTAAACCATACACTTTAAAGTTCTATACATAGGTTCTTCTCACTCACTACTACCACCTCGACCTCCTCCTTGACCTCTCTGACCTACCTGACTTGATGATGTACGACTTTCTTTGAAGGACCTTGTCCAGGACTGCCCCTTTGTGAACCACCTTCTTCTCCAGTACCTTGATCATCACCATCTCCCTTTTGTGCACGTTCCTCTTCAAGTTGTCTAGATGTTCTCCTTGTCCTCTTACATTGCTTTTCCAGATCAGCAAACATTTTCTTTGCTTGTGGATTTTCAATGTGTTGGAAGTACTCAGCGTACTGACGACTTTGCTCAGGTTCTATCACTTCTCCCTTTGTCGGCTTTACAACAAAATGACTTCATAAAATCTTCATCTGTTCCCTCTATTTGCATTCAAAAACCAATTAGGATTAAAATAATTAAAACAACTTTATGTAAATGATTAACAGAATTCGAAAAATAAGTACTTACCACAAGCTTAAGAATGGAAGAGTCATATCTAGTGTCGGTTGTACAAGCAGCGGAAGATGCTTTGTTGCATCTCCTACCCGTAGTCTGATCAATCCTTATCACTCGACCGTGGTAAAACCCTTCATACCATGGCATGTAATCCCCGGTTACCTCATGACCTTCATTAACAGTCTCCCACCAAGAGATTTCTACCCTACTAATATCCAAATGCCTATTATTCCAATGCTCAGTCTTAGGCTCAGGTTCATAAGCAACAACCAACGCCTTTTTGTCCGCCTTGTATTTCTTTAATTTATATTTTAACGGTGGTACATAATCGTCATCGGGTGAATCTTGAATGTACCCAAGCTGACGCATTACTCTATGCGGATTGTACATTGAATACCCATAAGGGTAAAACAGAGGGTCATGGTAATATGCAAGATCTTGCAATCCTTGTACTCTAACCTCCTTATAGGGATCAAAGGTTACCTCTTTGGCTGTCATGTTGTCCAATTTTTGGCGCATGGCTAGCAACTTCAACTTCTGCGCTTCCTCCTTATCCTGAGCTCCAGTATACTTGTATTGGGTTCCTCTTGGTTTAATATTGTTCCCTGTTGGATCAAATATGATGTCTTCATCGCCTTTGATCAATGAGGGGAAATGCTCGTAAATCCACACCTGAAACAACATCAAAACAATAAAAATGATGTCAAATCTAAAAATATAGAACAACAAAAATTACGAACAACGAACAAATTTAATAACTCAAATTACCTGAAGTAAAGCCAAATTCCTGTTCATTTGAGAAGTTCTTTCCTCGGATGCCTTTGCTAGCTGAGCGTTCAAATGTGCTACTATGGCAGTCCCCCACGAATACTTACTCACCTCATCCAAGGGATCCAAAAGTTGAAGAAGGTTGACGCTGACTCTATTTCCTTTGCTATCAGGAAATATAACCGAAGCAAGGACATACAACAAGTATGCGGCTGCCGTCCCACGAACTTCTAAATCAGACAGTCGTTCATTGTCTCCGTCCTTCGCAAGTGACCCCGCATACATCTTTCTAATCTCAACAAGTTTAAACTCTTTCTTTGGGTACTTCTTTCCCATCACAAAGAAGCCACGCGTCTTCTTTTCATCCCATCCAAACAACTTCTCCGTCAATGCATAAATTTTTTCCCACTCTAGGCTTTTCTTGAACTTATTTTCTGTGGATTTTACCTAAACGTGCAATCCTAGAATCTGTTCTGCGTCTTCGGGAATCAATGCCATCTCACCAAATGGGAATTGAAATGTATCGACTTCGCCGTAAAACCTCTCAAGAAAACATGACACCGCAGCCTTGTCATATGCAATCACAGAGTTTTCAACGGCAAAGATACAAACCCGAGTTTTCAACGATGGCTCTCACTCTTGGACATTCACCTGCTAGGGGCCATATTTTCATCTTTGCATAAGAAGATTGGTGTCTAAAAAGACGTGTCGTATTCTTATGATCCTACGAAACACAAACAAATAGAATTAAAACATAAGAAATTAAATATCAACAAATCAAATGAAAAGCAAAGTTGAGATTATTACAATTGTCTCATTGATGGTACGGGCCCACGAGCTATCATATCCGAATAGAACTTTGCCGCCATATTTAGGTTCACCTCTGGCTTTCCCACCGGGTAGACGAGTAAGCTGCAAATGCGTGGGTGGAATGTGTCGCGCGCTTGGTTTAATTGGGACTTTCTTCTTCGGCTGTGGTTGTGGCTCCTCCTCCTCCTCCTCCTCCTCAATCTCCCCCTCCTCCTCATCATCATCGTCACTGCTACTACCATCATTTACTTCCTTACCATTCCCCTCATTACCATCATCCTCATCATCCTCTTCATCACTGCTACCACCACCATTTCCATCCTCATCCTCGTCCTCATTTCCATTCTCATCATCGTCACTGCTACTACCATCATTTACTTCCTTACCATTCCCCTCATTAACACCATTCAATCCATCACCACCATTCCCTCTATCACCACCATTACCTTGATCACCATCCTCCTCATCATCGAAAGCTGCATATTGACCTACTAAATGAAGTTCTTCATGTTCCGCGACTTCTTCTTCTTCGTCGCTTGGGGTTGTAGATATAACAGCAGATGTTGAAGACGACGACAGAGGGGAATCAACACAAGGTTCTCTAGGTTCACGGATAATTAAGGCTACCTCACTCGGTGTTTTTCCTCGTAATAGACCCGCATTCAGGTATTTTTGGTTGCGGGGGAGGTCTGGATGGAGGAGTAACCAAGACATTTTTATCCTTTTTATTCTTGTTACTGAAAGGCCAACAACAAAAATATGTAAGAGTCGTGCAAAGTTGAGATTATAAAAAAAAAACGACTCTAACAAAAAACAGACGACTAAAACAAAAAACAAACGATTCTAAGCAAAAAAAAAAACAACTCTTTTTATATCCCGAACGATTTTCAGTTAATTCGAAACGATTTAAGCAAATTTTTTGAACGACTCTTCCTATTTTTAATAGTTGGTCGTCCACAAAAATCGTTAACCTAATCATACTATGTGGACGACTTTTTCATTTATTGGAACAGAGTGGGGATTTGGAAAATTACGGGGTCGTTCATTTGTAGAAACGGTCGTCCAAATATATTGCACATGGGTCGTTTTCACCTAAATAATTGGTTAACGATTTCAACGTGCATGTCTAAAATCGTTAACATAATACAATTGGTTAACGATTCAAGCAAATTTAAAAAAAAAAAATCAGCAAGAATCGTTCACTCCACCACACTCATGGTTGACGATTTCTCCAAAGTACAACAGGCATATCAAAAATCGTTTACCAAACATGAAAAATCGTTAACCAATGATGATAAATCGTTAGATATTCAAACTTCGTGATGAACGACTTCCGATCTGAGAAATCAATTTCTCCGATTCAAACCCTAATTTTGAGCAGAACATCAAATTCAACTAAAACCCAAGTTAGAGTAGGTTGTTTTAAAGGACATACCTTCTAATTGGAGCCATTTGTTTGTCCGGAGGTTTTGATTTCTTACTTGAACTCGAACACTCCTTCGCTGCTTTGACGGTATCAACGATATTGACAATTTGACTAGCTAGTCTCGCAGTCTGCTTAGTACGTGCCATGTTTGTAGAAGAAGTTAATCGTCGATTAAAGTTTTCGCATCGACGATTTCGACGATGAATCGGATGAATTTTTTTTCCTAAATATCGTTAATGGAAGAACTGAGAGGAAGGGGGAGAGGAGAAGAAGAAGAAGGGTCGGCTGAAAAAATGAAATAGGCTTGGTTTAATGTTAATAGGATTTTAAAATAATTTTTAGGGGAAGGGTATAATAGTACTTTCAACCTTATTTTGGAAGCCCCCTAAAATTTTGGGAGTGGGTATAAATTTTGGGAGACCCCCAATTATTATTTTAGTCCCCCAATTAATCTTCGATAATATATTAGAGGGAGTTTAGTCCAGTTGACCTATTCAATTGTCTGTTTGGTCCTTTTTGGAAATATATATTATAGTTTGGTCTTAGAAATAATGATTTAATCCTAGGGTGACGTCATGGATGATGTAATTGTCATCTTGTAGTGGCAGAAATACCCTTTTGGGTCCCTATATACACACAAAAAAAGAACAAAATATCTTATTTTCAGATTCACTTTCTCTCTCTTCTTTATTTTCAAATATACATTCTCTCTCTTCTTTATTTCGAGATCTAGTTTTTTCTTCTCCTTTTTTTTTTCTCTGTTAATGCTGTTGTTGATGATGATGATGATGAAGACGATAAAGAAGATGCTGATGATGAAGTTTTTGCGTTTCTTTTTCGTTTTTTGTTGATTTTCTGCTGTCGTTGAAGATGAGGAAGTTGATAAATACGATGAAGATGATGTTGCTGATGCCAAAGACGATGATGATGATTTAGTTTTTGAAGAAGATGTAGTTTTTGGGTCTCTTTTTCGTCTCTACTGTTTGATGTTGTTGTTGAAGATGATGAAGATGATGAACATGATGAATACGATATTGTTGGTGTTGTTTTGAAGACTATGATGTTCGCTGCTTTTGTTGAAGACGACGAAAGAGTTTTTACATGGAGTTCATTTCTGGAATGAACTCTGTTTTTTTAGCCTTTTAATATGGAGTTCATTTCTGGAATGAACTCTGTTTTTTTTAGCTCTTTATATGGAGTTCATTTCTGGAATGAACTCTGTTTTTTAGCTTTTTATATGGAGTTCATTTCTGCAATGGACTCTGTTTTTTTAGCTTTTTATATGGAGTTCATTTATGGAATGGTCTCTGATTTTTTAGGTGATTTCTGAAAAAATAAGTAGAAATTAACATGAGTTCATTTTGAAGAATGAATTGCTACAAAAAAAAATAAGTATAAATTAACACGGAAGGGTACTTTTGTCAATTTAATATTTTTAAATAATTATGAACCAAACAGTAAAGGGGTTTTCCAAAAGTACTAAACAGTAAAAATTTTGAACTCGCGGTGCGAGTTCAAAAACGAATTCGCAGCATCACAGTCGTTGGATGTTGCAGACATGACATAAGTTCATCATTGTGGTTAAGTCATGATGTCATATCTGCAACATCCAACGGCATGTGATGCTGCGAATTCGGTATTTGAACTCGCACCGCGAGTTCAAAACATTTTCCCATGGGACCACCTAAAAAAGGACCAAACGATATTTTTCCCTAAAGTAAATTGATAGAACAAAATTATGGAAAGTGGCATATAAACAGCGAAAAGGAAAGAAGCCAAATTTTGGTGTTGTGCAGGCCTTGTGAGAGCAAGAATTGTCTGTTTTTTTTTTTTTTTTTTTTTTTTTTTTATTTGTGTTAGAATGATGTATGTATCTGTTTTACCATGTGAATGTAATGGTGTTAAACTTTTATATATGAAAAGATGAAGAAGTTACAAGAGAGTGAGGGTACACATGTTGATCATCAATGAAAGAAGATCATCTTTCTAAAGCTGTTGGTGCAGATCGCCCAGGTCGAGTTAGAGGATTAGGGTATGGATTTACACGTACGAAGCTGAGTATCCAGAAAAAGATTTGAGAACACTGTAACAAGACCTTTAAGAAATTGGAAGAAACTATTGAAGTCTTGAGTAATAGAATCGTAATGATGTAGGTGAGTATCCTTGTTTACAAAGTGTGATCTTGATTTTCATTAGCATCATCTTTGTTGATAAATTGTTCGGTATATATCTCTACATGCAGGGAAAGAGTTCAAGAACTGATGATGCCTCACTCTCGCATAGAGCTGGCACATAAAACGTAAGTGAATATCTTTACTTGAACGCTATTAATGTGCATGGCTTGTTATCTAAAAAATGTAAAACAACATGAATACAACTTCACTGTATATATTACTAGCCCTTAACCCGTGCCGTAACGGCACGAGCCATGATGCTGGTTCATTTTTAATATATCGTATAATTTGTGTCCCGAATACTTATCAACTCCTTATGATTTAATATTTGTTTGCCATAAAAATAGTTAGGATTTTCCTCTCTTTTTTACTTTGTTTTTTCCTTTAATATTTTACCGCCGGAGATTTGCTCAAACGAAAGAAATATAATCTTAACTTCCAGACACTTTTTTATTTAGGTTCATTGCTTATAATGAGATAATGCTCTCATGAATATGGAAGTTTAAATATTTTTTGAAAATATGTCGTCAGCAGCGCTCATCTCAGTGAAATCAACTAATCAATATCGTCCATAAAAGTCTCCACATGCTCCTATTTCGCTCCCGCTGACTCATGTATCATGGTCATGTTGTCGATCCTCCAAATAGGCAGAGAATAGTATTTTTTTGCATCGAACGAATGATACAAACTATCCAGTGTGACACGATTTTCCTATAATTTTTCAACACCCATTAGATGATAATGTTTAAAATGTGTACCCATTACCTTTTCAAGGGATTGTATATATGAGAACCTCTCGCCATTAAATCTTCAACAAAGTATTGTGCCCAACAATTCGTCTTAACGAAGGCTTTAGTAACTTCAAAAGTCTTGGACATTTTGTCACTTCCGTATGTTCCTACCTTCACTTGGAATACAATCTGGCGACACATTACCTCATAAAGAACCTTGAACACATATTGTACTCCATGATCCTATTTCAAATTAATAGATTGTCAATAGATCCTTTACCAAAAGTTGACATATTCTACGTTGAATATTTATAAAAAAAAATTATGGTATTGTGGGTCGTTGCTTTCTAAGACTGTAGTTTTCAAAATTGGCCTCTTCAAGTCCCACGGATTTCAAAGTTTATATATCTTGTTTGTTTTTAACACTTTAGTTATCCATATTATGTTTGTTACTAACTTTAAACTTGATGTCATCTTCTACTGTGAACTTTATGTGATTTCATAATCGAAATAGTTATACCTCTTTCATTCGTATCAAGTAATCCGTTGTATATCCCAACAATTCTTCTACAACAATTCCTTTCTTTTGCCGTTTCTGAACCATCAGTAGCCATTATTGTCAAACGCAATCTGTCTAATTTATGTTGATGTTATGTATTTACAATGTTCATTTTTCTTAAATAAATAGATTGTGCAAAAACTAAAAAAAAAAAAAAAAACATAAGTATTACATCGGGTCTAAGTTACTATATCCAAAATACTCCGGACACTGCTTTTGGTGCCTTGTTTCCTCAAATTCCTCGTTGCATTCTAGACGGGTATAGGCAACACTAATCATTTACGAAGTGAGCTATTTGCGCAAGTGTGGTCAATGTATCCCTTGCATGTAATAATAATAACAACACGTCAATTTTTTCAAGGCATCCAATTGTAAATGGTATCAATCTAATAGATTTAAATTATAGCTCAATCTTAGATATCACCTTCTTTTCACATAACATAGCAATTGAGGAAGGACAAATCTTGACCACTCTTTACATAGGTAGAGTTAGCCAAACTATGTTTTGCAATTGTCTTATGTGAAAATTAATATTAATCCATATTTTAGTCAGCTCCTATCGAAGCCGATCTAATTAGTCCTATAGAAAGTTAATCTTAAATTTTTGACCTTATCTCTTGACCAAATTATTGAAGTATTCTCAGTCATTGACTGCGTGTGATCTACCCATCTGTGTCTACTCTACCTTCTAACCCAGTGAATGAAACCTATACGTATTGATCCGTAATTTGATATTGTTGATTTGTCATCAAGAGGTCGCATGATTTGAGAATATAAAATATAAAAAATATTCTATAAACATCGGAGGCGAAATTTAGAGTTTTTTATGATGATTTTGAAGAACAAACATAATTTTCAAACAAATATTTTAGAATGCAAATACATCTTCCCGGTAAATAAGGTTTTATATCTGGAATTGAGTGAAAGTTGTTGTCTTTGTAGGTAGTTGTCGTGAAACAACTCGACATTGATGGTCTTTTAGGAAAAAGAATGTAATAGTACTTGAGAGAGCGATAATGTTCTCTTACACGGGTACACCAATTGCCTTTATATAATACGGATGATCGAACAGTCATGTTCATATTGTATTATACGTTCCGGTATCATCCTCGAAAAATTTGGTTTTTGTCCTTATCAATCGTGCTAAAAATAACCAATTACATCTTTCACAATACAATAAAACTCACTAAAAAGCAAAAACTATTGTTATACACTACTATTACCAACACCCGCACCACCATAAAAACCATCCACCGCCACTATTTCTTCCACTAATAGTAATGTTACCGCCTCCACCATTCACAAACACCCGCCACCGCTTATACTAACCCTACTTCCACTACCACCATTAGAATTAATATAGTTTTTAGTAAATTTATGTATTTATGTTAGATTATTAAAGGACATTTATAATAGAAATTTAATTAATCATTTATCTTTGCCAAGGACAAATCCTCGACAACTATTTACATATGCAAATCGATAATAAATAATTTCATATGTTCCGATCTTGATTCGTGTCGTTCGTTTAGTTATTACATAACATGGAAATTGATTGCACCAATTTTTTAAAATGGACATGTGTTTTATCGAGTTTATTTTAACATTAGAATGATCAACCACGTTTTATACTTTATAATATAACGTTACACATTTTGTGGCGTTACGAAATTAGCATAATATGTTTTTATTCACCAATACCCGCCACCACCATAAAACCATATGAATCCACTTTTTTATCCACCACCACCTAGTGGCGGAGCCAAGGGTTGACTAACCTGGCTCTAACCCCTTAAATTTTTAATAACTTCATAAATTTTTTAGTTTATTTTATAAATAGTACTTTGTCCATATATATTTATGGTTTAGTCCACCAAAGTTTACATGTTTCTTTTTTTTAAAAAAAGAGGCCTCCTCAATGTCAATTTTTGACTCCACCACTTTGCCACCATCACCGTCGCCCATCCCATTAGGTTGTTGGACGCAATTAATTTTCAATCACAAATGCCATGTATGAGGTTTAGATTGAACAAATTTCGTCAATTGATTAGTTTCATTATTAATTTTTTCCGTGTATATATATTCTTTTTTGTATTTCAATCAATTTTATTGCAATCATGAGGTTGGATACAGTGAAAAATGGACTTTGTATCCCATTTTACGATAAAAGAACAAAAATAAATATAATTGTGCTTGCTCAGCCTCTTAACCACCACTAATCTTTCGGCCCCACCTCTTCTACTACTCATTGTCGAGAAAATGTCTATTGATTCTATTTATCAAAATAACTTATTAATAGAAATAAATATTATAACTAATTAAGAAAACATTTATAATTAAAAAATGATTAGTCATTTATTATAAGAAATTAGTGAAACACTAATTAATAAAACACTTTATAATGAATAGATTATTTATTATGTGCAATTAGTGAAACACTAATTAATAAAGCAATTATGGTATTTAAGTTGAACAAACCACCACTTTGTTGATTTATCTTTTCTATCAATTCCAACCAAGGTGGAACATCAAGTTAGAGGCCACTCTTATGACACAATAGGTCACGAGTTCGAACCTCCCATTATAATTTTTGAAATTCCATATCTTGACTTGAGTATTCATTTTTCATTCATAATATTGGAATTAATGCCACGTGTCTGCGAGTTGTAGGGGTGGTCAGGAGAACCACAACCCTTGATTTATCTTTCCCATGGACAAATCCTGACCACCACTCAGACAGGCAAACTTAGCCTAGCTTTGTTTTGTATTATTGATAATTAATTTTTTCGAGCGACGTGGTTAATCGGAGCTTCTGGTTGATTCTGGCCCACCATTCTAAATTTCAGCCAATAGAATTCCAATAGAATTTTTTGGACCCACAAAATATTATTTGACCAATCACATTTTAGAAAATAATTTCCTAAAATTACTAAATCTTATTTAATCTGAGAAACATATCAAACAAATATAAGCAATTTTAACATTACCAAAAAAAAAAGATCCATCATGATAAAATAAGATAAAATGTTCATCATGATTTCATCGTAAAATTAAATCGATCATATGATTAAAAAAATAATCATATAAATAAACCAATGTTCAATGTCCATTTACAGTTTTTGTAATGAAATCCCCCTAATTGCATCTCCAAACTACCGGGTGAAAGAAAAATGCTTACAATTAAATACCTGAGAAAAATTAGAAGCATGAACTCCGAATGAAATAAAAAATTGAAACAGGTGATTAAAATAAAATACCTGATTTGTGGAGTCGTGCGTGAATAGAGTGAAGAGTCTGTTAATCCTATACAAAAAATAAAATAATACAAAACCATTAGGAGTATGAATTCCAGATTCCAAAAAAAAAAAAAAAATCACGAAAAAAAAATAAAATAAAAAATATAACCATTAGGAGTGATTTCCAAAGGATAACCGTTCTAAACGTGTTATGATGCTTGATGTATATTTTTGGAGTGAAAATAGTGCAACAGAAAAATATGGAGATATCTAGCATATATGGTTACTGTCCTACTTTTATGTTGCCTTATATTGGTTCAAAATTACATGATTTTAAGATATTGCTAGATATTATTTCCAAAATGATTTCTTTTTCTTTTTGTGGTAACTTAATGCCGGTGACCCTCTATTTAAAGCTCCCGATCCCGTTGTTTCTTTTTTCTTCCTGTTCTGTTTCTTGCGCTTTTAGGGTTTTGTTAGGTTTTTATTCTGATATTTTTTTTTTATTTTGTTGTTGTTTGCTCCATGTTCCTCGAAAGTATATTAGTCGGTGCTGATGACTGCGGCAACGGGAGGTGGTTCTTTTGGAACTTTATGGCGACTAAAAGACTGATGCGAGGTATAGTGAAATTATCTTGAATGGTGTCTGGCTCCATCCCCTTAAATCGTATTTGGTGAGTTATTGATCCATTTCTATGTTGTCGATCTAGCTGAACTGAAGCTTTAAAGGAAATACTGGAAAAAAAATTCTTATCCCCACATACATATTTTGACAATTTACATTCTTTCTAAAGGGCTAATATTACTTTCTCAATTGTTTGGTCTTATTTATAGTGTTTTGTAGGTTCGCTAATCCCGGGGAGTTTTGAGAAATAATTCCTTTGAGTAAATGAAAAACGGAAAGGATAATTCATGTTCACTGTATTAGAAAAAATCTGCAAAGTAGATAAATTTTTTTTTTTTTGAATGAGCTGCTTGGCATGAATCATTATGATTGGTGAGGTAGTTTTGGGTAATTTGATTGAGCATAAAAAATGTGAGATTGTGTCTATAGGTTGAGTTTGCTAACATAATGTACTGCATTTGAAATGACATTAAGGTAGTAAAGTTCTTCTTTTTTTTGGTACACAACATAATGTACTGCATTTGAAATGACATTAAGGTAGTAAAGTTCTTTTTTTTTTTTTGTACACATTAAGGTAGTAAAGTTAATTTCGTATCTATATTGTTGGTATCCATACATTTTTTGGGCCAGACATTCAATGAGCGATACTGTTAATAGTCTTTATTGATGTTTTTAAGAAAATCTTGAAAGGTAAAGGAAAAGTGGGAAAGTGTTTACAAGGATAAGCGAAAAAAGAGTATAACTATTTTAGGGTAGACAAGTAAGATTGTGAACCGGAGGAAACCGAAAATTCATTAGTGACAACTTTAATGTCCAAACTGTCTTGCAGAGTTATGAAAATATGGGCATTCCTGCAATCCTCTGAGAATATTAATCCAACCATGTCCAGTCTATTATTGCACAGGGAAGAAGCTTATTTCCAATCCTCTTCATCTTTCTTCCTTTCTAGGGTTGAAGGGGGAGTGCCAAAATATTGGCCATTTCAACATGATGGGGGAATTGTTGGTTGTTATTGAGGCGCAGAAGGGAAAATAGTAACACCAGTAATAGTAAGCAAACTGGGTTGCTTAGTTTGATGCCATCTTCTCATGTAAACCTTTGTTTTTTTATGTTAGTCCTAGATTAAATTCTAAAACTAACTGTTGTTTCCTGTTGATGATATATTTCTCAATTTGAGAGGATGGTATAGTATTACTCAATTTGAGAGCAAAAGTGACTTACCAAAAATAGTGTCTATGTTAATTTGCTCCCGCTCTTTGTTTTCGTTGCAGATCGAACTTTAATGAAAGTCACTTTGTTGGTTGTGACACGGTGAACTTACTAGAAATCATTTGGTCGGTTTGTGAAACGGTATGGATTGGGGTCATGGGAAAAGAGCAACAAAGGGGTTATCTAACAATCAAAGACGGGCATCAAACAGTCTAACATCACAAGGTAAAAAAAAAAAATTGTAATTAGGTAGTTAAGATGCTTTACATTTGATGACTTTATGTCTATCTTTCAGAAACCGGCCCTCTCCCCCTTTCCATATATCAACGTTCTTTGTTGGCTATTATATTAACGTTATTACCATTTCATCAAATATTTTCTAACTTGCATTTACGGACACCATAATGTTGTGGACTGTGAATCTGTCCGTAGGTGCAGTTAACCATCCATGTTTTTAACTCACATAACGATAACACTTATATCTCTTACTTTGTAGGCAGCTTAAGTCATTTAACTTTATTATTTTCGAGTACCTTTTGACTTAGACAAACACGGAGTTAAAAAAGTTCCTTGCTATAAAGGATTAAAAGGTACGCAAGAATGGAAACAAGACATTCATTTAATTTTCCTAGAGTTCTAACTTTTGATTTGTTATTTTTTCATGGACATGATAGTTTGGGTTTCACCAATACGTCTGGGAGGTTGTCGTATAGTGTGTCCAGCCATATGGACACAACCACATACACGGTCACACGGACACACCAAAAGTATGGCAAAATTATTAAACTTATTATTTTAACTATAATATATTGGTCACCTATTTTCAAGGGAGGTAGTAATTGAAAATTTGTGTATTTTAGCAAATATTACAGTTGTATAGTTGTAATCATATGCTCATGTTAGAATGAAAGATCATAAATATCTTTGGGTGAGATGAAAAATTAAATCTATCTTTGATTCTTTGCTCTCCACATTAAAATCTCCTTCTTCACCATACGACTTATTAGAATAAATTTGCAATATTTATGTATACCGGTGTGTATTGGACATACGGACACGTTGATGTAGCGGACACCCGTGGCGGTATTGTGTAACCCAGATGATAGTTTATGTTGTTTTATGTATGTTGTTTTATTGTTGTTTACGTTATTTTATCTTCTACTTCATCAATGTAAATGTAGCTTCATGTGTAGATGCTCAACCTTTATGAATTATATACCCCTTTCATGTCGGTTAATGACCGAGCTTGGCCATTTGAACGGGCTTAAAGAACTTGTGATTGATGAAGTAGAAGATATTTTCTTGCATTATGCATATAAGTTTTTCATAACTATCTCTAATTATATCAATTCTAACATTTTTTTTTTTGACGTGAAAAGTATAAATTTTGTTAGAAAAACAAAGATGTCACCAAGAGTAACACCAAAGTTACAAAAAAATAAAAATAAAGCAAGCTAGGAGCAACTCTGAAGCTTCAAAAGCTCCAAAAAAACACAAGTTCTAATGAGAACTACTGAAAAACCAAACACTCAAGAATCCCAAAGGAAAAGAAGAAACATAAAGCAAAACCCTTCAGAAATCCCCATTTTCATCCGGAAATGAGCATTTGACCGCATCAATTTGCTCATCATAGTCAGAGTTAGGATCGAAATCTCGCAAACCCGGCATTATCTTAGTTAGAGTCATGTCCATCTCTGAATTATCATGACTCTCCAATATATCTCAATTCTAACTTATATATCTTATTTTACTATTCCTATATTAGTTCCAACTTACTTTATATTTGAAGATTTACACGAGATTTATTAAGGCATGTACAGATAAAAACAAAAAATACAAGAAAGCCACCGCACGAACAATTTATCGAAAAGAACAATTAGAAAGCTTTTTTTGTATATTATGATGTACAACATCATGATCTCGATGACGCATACATACATGTGAATTAAGAGTATATCAAGAGAAAAGAGGCAAAGCAATACAAAAAGACAAAAATATTAGCTCCAAAAATTATCAAAATTCGTGAAAAAAAATTGAAGCCACGTAGCTTTAATTAAATTATGAAGATGGAATATGTAGTATGGGCTTAGAAGATGTTGCATTGCAAGGCCCATGACTACTTACTTTGATTTTTATTAGTTTATTAAATGTTTTATCGATTTTTAGATTTTTTATTTGTTTTTTTATTTAATTTCAAAACATATACCCGTGCGTAGAACGAGTGATAAACTAGTAAATAATAATATCACACACCCTGAAGTGCCCACATATTTGTAATCACAAAATTGGTTTAAAAGACCAAAATCAACAAATCCTGGGTGAAAAAGACATCTAGAATTTGATACTGTTTAAATGGACAAAAATACAAATGTAGCCAGGATGTAAACAGTTTCATCCTACCTATTTTCAAATACTTTTTCTTTTTTTAATTTACATCAGGATGCATCCAGTTTCATCCTTGCTTTTTTTTTTTATCCATTTCACCCATATTAATTTTTACTTGTCCATTTGAACCAGGTTTTAAAAATATTTGGACAAATGACCCATTTTTCGTATTGTAATCTTAAGTTGGGATAACTAACTTTTAACTGTCAATGTATATATATGAATTTGATAGATGGTAATTAGAATCAGGGCAGTAGTTTAACATCTTATAATTTCATATTCCCTTATGTGTGGGATTATCGTATTATTCTTTTCAGTTTTTATGTTAATTTCTTATATATGTTGTTCAGTTGAACTAGGTATAGAGGTGTAAATTGGGTTGTGCCAGCACGAGCCCAGCCCAGCCCAGCACGTGATTTAGCCTAGCACGGCCCAACACGTTAGTTTCGTGGGCTGTGCTGGGTTAGCCTAATCGGCACATTAGCACAACACAACACGCGGCACAGATAAGCACGTGGCCCGGCACAACACGTTAAGAAAGCACGTCATAGAATGCACAAGTATACCATATAACAAGAATGATTAATTGGAAGATAGAAAAACTAATTGGGGGATATTTTACTGTAGGTGTCGGCATGGTTTTTCAATGCCGGCAGTCCATCGACCATGCAGGTTTTCATTGAAAACTATGCCGGCACATATCCCCCAATTAAATTTTTTATCCCCCAATTAATCATTCTATAACAAGGCATAATACATCACATTTTAGTTATATATCACAAAAGAGTCACTATTCTCGCTAGTTTTTTACGTTTTATGTTAGCTTATGTTTATAACAACGCATATAATACCTAAATATTTGGAAAATATATTTCAATATCGTTGTTATAATGTCGTCACCTATATTTGACTAGAATATTAATTTATATGGCAATGATCCAATTTTATATTTGATGTGCTATTTCTTTTTATTGAATAAACTTGTTAATTTAACTTGAAATAATTTCAAATGATATGTTAACTATTTAAATTCTTGTGATAATGTCCGACTTAATGTATACATTAAGTGATTTCAAATTGTTTATAGCACGTGTGCCAGCACAGCACAACACATCACGTTTATTCGTGTGTTCTGATCGTGGGTTGTGCTGTGCCTAGCTTTTGACTAGTAAAGCACAACACGACACAACACGTTTAAATCGTTGGCACAACACAGCACGGCACATGGCACGTGAAGCACGCGATTTTGTGTGACGGGCTGTGCCGGCCGGCACGTTTTACACCTCTAACTAGGTATACATTTGACTTGTTCTTTTTTGCTGGTGAATTTTGAACGATCAAGTTTTGCTAGTAAGTACAACGTGGTTGATCTTAGGCACGAAAGTCCTAGTGGTGGTAGTCCTAGAATCTTCAAAGTGCCAAAGAAGAACCAAGCTTGCAAGATATTGAGCTGATAAAATGAAGGGGAGGTTGTGGAAGATAGGAGAATTCATGAAGTACATTTAAGGAAGAAAATTCATGGGTTGCCAATAGGAATTGGTGCCTATAGTATATGGGTTAATTGATCACATGTTACCGATGCTCTTTTGTATATGCCAATTATTAGAGCACTGCTCGGTCGAACTCGCAAGCGTTCCTATCTCAAGCTTGTTTGTCAAGTTTAGTTTCCAAAACTATAAGTCTTGATTTATAGTTTACTTATAGATAAGTCTCGGATTAGGATAGAAAGTGTAGTGAGCTTAGAATTCACGGCGTTCATCTATTGAAAACGAAGAACTACTAAGGGGAGCTTGTGGAACTTCATCGACAAAAGGTATGTGGAAACTTGAACTCGTCTATCACTCAAAAGTCTAACTACTCTATCTCCTATTTGAGATAAAAATCGAATATCTATATAGATTTCAATTATGCACAGTTGATATTTCGAGCTGAGTTTAACTCGCTTACATATATCTCGAAATATGTGTTGGTAAGATTTCGCTTTAACCAAGTTCATCTTATACTATTGACGAAGGTCAAAAGATGATCATGTGAAAATCTCTTGGTAACATCTTACATTGTGTGAGACAGTCATTTGATGTAGACTCGGAATGTTTCGTATTGATCATTCGATCACTTGAAAATTGCTTTGAAGCTAATAGTTTATGTGAGACAGCTATTCCCGTCTTCCGAGAATATTTCAATGGTTGAAATGAGAGTTTAGAACAATTGGATTTAAGCATATATATCATGCGTACTTGCATATATGTAATTCATGTCTGGGAACCATAATATGCATACCCGTATGCGTACCTGTTGGTTTGTGAAATTCCGGGAACCTAGTACACATACCTGTACGCGTACTGGCATAAGGTTTAGGTCCGGGAATTTCTGCTGAGTTTAGAGGTATGCGTACACGTTCGCATACAGGCGAACCCAAGCTTAGTCCGCCCACTAAGGTATGCGTACCCGTTTGCATACGTAAGTGTATGATGATCTATAATCGGTTTGTTCATGAACTAATACATATTTATATAATAAAAAATGCAATCTTTTGCAAACCGTGGCTATAATGTTCATGACTTGACTCGAGTGAATCAAAATCGATTTTGCTTCAGTTGTGTCTTGTATACTTCTATGAGAATATAAACAATTGAATAACTCTAGAACTAGTTTCATTTGAGTCATTTCAACTAGTTATGGTTAAGATGAATAAGGTTGATATGAAAATGTTCAGATGGCTAACTTCGTCTAACTATTGTTGAGACAACAAGGTGTACACGTTTAGGGATGGTTACTGATATCTAAATGAAGGTACATTTCATTTGTGTATAAAAATCTAAGTTCGATCTAACGGTTGAAATATATGAGCTTGAGCCTAATCAGGTTTTCATCTAATAGTGAATATTGAATGCTTTGTTACCAAGGTAACATGAAAAATTAAAACCCTGATTTGAATACTATATAAAGGAAAACTCTAGAAACTACGAAACCTAATCCCCACACCTCCTGTGTGATAGTAGTTGCGACTAGAGTTGATTCTCCTTTAACCTTAGGTTTTTCACGAAACCTTGTAGGTTAACGACTTGAAGACTTCATTGGAATTGTGAAGCCAGACCCAACTATTTTATCTGTAGTTACGTGATCTGATCTTGTTGTTTTCTATCGTGATTGAGTACTATCTTCTCTAAGATTGGCTCGAGATTTAATCTCCAATAGGCAAGATAAAAAGTAGTCACAAACATCTTCGTCTCATCATTTGTGATTCCACAATATTTTGTTTCGCTACCATACAATTAAGATTACTATGAAGTGATTGATATTTCTAGGCTATTCTTCGGAAATATAAGTCTGGTATATCAATTGGTTCATGTTCACCTTGATTTATCAAAAGACGGAACTAAACTCATAGGTTTATCTGTGGGAGACAGATTTATCTACACAATAAACTTTTCTGTGTGAGACAGATTTGTTTATCAAGTCTTCGACTTTCGTTCTTAGCAATTCTTAGTTGTGGGTGAGATCAGCTAAGGGAATCAAGTGCGTAGAATCCTGCTAGAGTTTAGAGATGTAAGGAGCGCAATTGTACCCTGATCAGTGTGAGATTGGTTAAGGCTCAACTACATTCCAGTCCGAAGTTAACTTTGAGTAGGCTAGTGTCTATAGCGGCTTAATACAATGTGGTGGTAAAATCTGGACTAGGTCCCGGGGTTTTTCTGCATTTGCGGTTTCCTCATTAACAAAATTTCTAGTGTCTGTGTTATTTGTTTTCCGCATTATATTTGTTTATATAATTGAAATATCACAGGTTGTGTGTAGTTCAATCAATTAGATAATCCAACCTTTAGTTGTTGATATAAATTGATTGACACTTGAACATTGGTCGTTGGTACCATTCAAGTTGTTTCACATAATAATCAAGCTCACGGATTTCTATCTGTTTGATTTGCTGATTACATTGTGAAACAGAGATATAACTCTTTGATATATTTCTTGATTGAGCTCGCTTTATTAGTTGGTGCTCTCAAAGTTATATTGGAGTTTGTCCATACAGATTGCTAAGCGAGATATTGGGTGTGGTTGTTAGACCCCCACTTTTTCAAACATCAGATCTTAGGTATGTTCACCATGCTGTTGGAACTACAGTTGCCTGGTCTAAGGATTTCATATCTTTCTAAGAAACTTAGTTGATAGTGGAGCATAGGTATTTCTAGCTGTTTTTGTTACTTTTTAGAAACTGTGTCCAGGTTACAATAATGTAGATATTTTGCATAATGTTCTGGCTTCTTTGTTAAAGTCATGGAGCATATTTTGTACGAGTTTCTTAGTGTGTGAATCAGCTATGTATTTTGGGTCTTCTTCAAGCAGTGTCATTTGGTATTCGACTACTGTTTATTCTGGTAGTGAATTATTTTCAAGATAATGAAATTCTACTACATTACGTGGATAAAGGGTTGTGAAAAAACATATGAGAACTCTCCATTATTGTTGTGTGAAACAACATAAGAAAACTCTGCTTACCAGTAGCACTAAATTTTGTAACAACTCTTAACAACTGTCATTTAAGGCCTATTCATATGCGTATGGCAAACATCAAATTTTTCCATATATACACCCACTATGGGTATGCCAAAGTGCCAAACATATATGCCTATATGTCAAATATAACATATAAGCATACACGACAGACTTTCCAGCGAGCGATAGGGTTTTCATCGCTCATTTGTCATTCCAGCGCCAGCGCTAGTCATTATATCGCTCGCTGGTCTGATCATCGTTAATCATTTCCTCATCCAACAACTAAAATTTTTCCCCTCTATAAATACCCAATTTCAAACTCATTTCAGCTCACACCAGAATTTCTAAATCTCTATAGTGTTTCTCAATCTCTCAATATTCTTCAAATCTAAAACAATCACACATTCTCTATAATTCTTAATTTCTTGTAATATGGATTCACAATCTCAAAGCCAAGGCAACGGTAAAGCTAAAGCTAAAATGGTCAAAGTCCGGGGTGCAAAATACAACATGACAGAAGATGAATGCATTTTTCGTAATTATGTATTTTTTACCCAAGATTGTATCGATGGTGCACAACAACATGGTAATACCATATGGGAAAACATATTTCGTAAATATGAAGAACAAACCATGAACATCAATTGTCATGATGCAAAAGGGTTGGCATAATACTTCATTTTAATCAACAGGGAAGTAGCCGCTCATGATGGATTGATAATGCAAGCCAAGAGAGACTAAGAGAGTGGTCTTATGGATGTTGATATTAAAAGACAGGTTCGTACAGAGTGGAAGCGTAAACATGGAAAACCATTCTCTTTTAAAAGTTGCTATCATATTTTGAAGGTGTTGAACAAATATAATCTAGACATGTTAGCAGCTAATCAACAAGTACCTGAAAGGTCACCATATAATTCTTCTCCCTCAACACCAAATTCTTCACAATTTTCACCAGGTCCATCAAATTCTTCACCAGATACCCAAGAAATCCAAATGTGAACTTAGTTCTCAATAATAATGATGATGGTAAGAGAAAACTTCTAGGGAGGAACGTTGCTAGACTGGCTAGAAAATTAGCTCAAGAAGAAGGAAGTTCCAATGGATTTAATGTGGCGGAGTTTATGGAACATCAGAAGACTGTCGAGAAGCAAATAGCAGTTGATAGGAAATTTCAAATCAGAGAGAGTAAGAAAATTCGTCTTTCTCAAGAAAAATTTGGGTTTGAATATGACAAGCATAACATTCTTCAAGCTGGCACTTCAGTTATGAACCCCCAACAAAGACATTTGTGGAAAATCGAATTTGACAGGATTCAAGAACAGATTGAAAAACAAGCTGGATATACTAACAACCATTTTGAAGGTGATGATGATAAGGATGAGTTCGATGTAGTACAACCTCGATGATTAATGTATTAATTTATTTTTTAATTTGATATGTTGTTATTGCATTCTATTTAATATTAGTTTAAAATGAAAAGTTGATTAATTTGAAATGTCAAAGTCTACTTAAATAAGTTTCGCTCAGTAACTTAAAATAAAATATATAAATTAATAATAAACCAAAATACATAACTTAATAATCACTCTCTTCCATGCTCTGCCCAAAGATTCACTCTCAGATCATCTCTTAAATTGTCATACAATTTATGGTTCTGAATGTAATTAGTCATTTGAGCATAACTCCTTGCAGGGACACCTCTTTGTGGTTGAATCTCCAACCTTAAATCTTCATCTTCATAGATTGTCCACTCCGGAGCGCGACGGGCTTCCTAAATTACCATATTATGAAGAATTATGCAAGTGAACATAGTCTTGTGCATTTCACGAGGACTCAACCCCCGATATGTCCCACAAATGATATCGAACTTTCTCTTCAAAATTCCAAAGGTGCGTTCCACATCCTTCCTGAATGCCATTTGGCGATTGTTAAAATGCCGGTATGAATTTCCCAATGCACCAGCAGGGGGCTTACGGTAACATTGAACCATGGTGGACCATTTTGGATAGATACCATCCGCAAGATAATACTCATGAGAATACTGATGGCCATTGATCATGAAACAAACTTGGGGAAAATTCCGTATATACTTTAGATCTTCATACAGAGGCGACTCGTGCAAAACTTTAATATCATTTTGTGAACCCAGAAGACTAAAAAAAGCGTGCTATATCCAACAATCATAAGAAGTGGAAGCTTCAAGGATAACGGTTGGTTTCGGATAGTAACCCTTATATTGACCGGCCCAATAAACAGAGCATCCTTGACATACGCAATGCATACAATCAAGACTACCTAGCAAACCTGGGAATCCCCTTTCCTCATTCTCCCTCAATATTTCTCTAACATCTTCCTCGGTTGGTTTACGTAAATATATTGGACCAAAATGATTAATCATTACTTCACAAAACAATGATAGGTAAGTGAATGCAGTTGTTTTACCCATACGAAGGTACTCATCGTTCGAATCCGCTGGTTTGCCATAACCTAGAATCCTTAAAGCCGAAGTAACTTTTTGTTCATGACTATGACCTTTAATATTCAGTGCATCAAACTGATAATTAAATTGAGGTTCTACTCGACAAAGCTCTTCAATAATCTTTTTCACCAGATGCTGAGGCATGCGGAATCGACGTTGGAAATCTTCATCAGAGTACACACAATTGGTAAAGAAAATAATCTTGCATCAGCTTCTGGTGGTAAAATACCCTCCCTCGATATGTACATATTCTTGAGAATACTTCTTGTGTCTCTGGAACTGTAGGTATTTGGCCCGTATGTACGAGCATCAAAGTGTTGATTAGTTTATTATCTTCAGCTTCCTTATCGTCAAGTTCTTGCAACCTACTCTGATGCATTTCTTGCTGTAATCGAAACCGATTCATAATAACATTTCTCTCTTCATTGGATCTCGCCATTGATGATTATGAAATTTAAAATTGAGAATACAATAGATTGGTGAAATAAATGTAGAAATAGGTGTGAATAACTTGAAAAGCACAAGGGCGTATATATAGGAACCAACAGGGGAAAAATAGGCGTTGCAAAATAACTGTGATCGATACTTATAATATCGCCAGCGATATTATGAATATCGTTGGCAATATTGTCAAGATCATTCGCTAGAAACTCTGTCGCTCCGTGGTTTTCCCATAGTGGCGCAACTCGTTTGCCATGCCACCTGGTATGCCAAACAGGTTTTTTTTAGCATACCCATAGGAGTAGGCCTACGTCATGCACTAATTTTAATTTCTTAAAAAAATAATTAATTTAATTTAGTAAATATTATTGGATAACGATTATTACATGAAACTAGTTGGAAGCCTAACAAGCTAAGCTCCAACGACGTACCACTACAATAATTTAACAGGTTGCCATGCTAGCCTACCAGCGAGCCTCATGAGGAAGCTAGACAAGGGACCGAAATGGATAGGGGGCTGAGATTATGTCGTAAGGGGGCAAGGTAACTCTACCTTCCATGTCAAATTCTACAATATTGCGTCATCGGGGACTCGAACCTGGGACTTCCTGGAGTGCATTAACTGTTGAGGAACGAGGATGTCCAGCTGAGCGCATCAATATTCAAGTGACAAGAATTTTTAATAATTTGAAACTGGTAATAACATTTAAATTTAAAAGATAACTGCCGATTAGTAAAGCTCAAAAATTTACTAGTGACAAGGTTATCAGTATCATTAAGTGATACCAGGGAAAGACGAAACACTGAATAAAGATGTGCTTCCTTTACGGTGCATGTTTACATGCATCCGTATCTACTCGGTATCTCCATGAATTCAAATCTACTTCTTATAATCATATCTCTACTCGGTATCTTTACATGCATCCGTAGCTACTCGGTATCTCCATGAATTCAAATCTAATTCTTATAGTCATATCTCTGATCGAAACGAGAACCATCAAGTGGTCTGATGGTTCTCATGCTCCTTCCTATTGCAAAGGTCAGGGTTCGGACCCTTTTAATTGCTAAAATTCCTAAATAAATGAGATTTGGGAGTGGTTTAATGACCACTGCAATTAAAAAAAAAAAAAAATATCTCTGATCGAAAGGTTCTTGATGAGTTGTAACGATTCCCTCACCCCCGAGTCGACCGATTCGTTAAAAGTCTTCTTTGTAAGGAGAAACTTCAATTTCAAACTCAAACTTAAATCACACAGCAACCAAAACAAAAACATGGGGTTTTGGAAAATTTTCACTTCGATTCTGATTCTGAACTTATTCTGGTCAAAACCCATATCTTCAAATTCATTGAGTTCATCAGAATTGTCAGAAATTCCAACCAGTTTCTTAAACTATGCTAAAAAACCAGAGCTTGTTAAATGGATGGTTGATGTTAGAAGAAGAATTCATGAGAACCCAGAACTTGGTTTTGAAGAATTTGAGACTAGTAAATTGATTAGAAATGAATTAGATAAAATGGGTATTGCTTATAAGCATCCAATTGCTGTTACTGGTGTAGTAGGTATGATTGGTACTGGTAAACCACCATTTGTTGCTATTAGAGCTGATATGGATGCTCTCCCTATGCAGGTCAGTCTTTGAGTTAAGACTTTTCTTCTTAAAATTTAATTCTTCTTTTTTTTTTTTTTTTTGGTGAATAGGGTTTGATTGGTTAAGTTATGTTGTTTGCTGCAGGAAAGTGTAGAGTGGGATCATAAAAGTAAAGTTCCTGGAAAGATGCACGCTTGTGGACATGATGCTCATGTTGCAATGCTTCTTGGTGCAGCTAAAATCCTTCAAGATCATCGCCATGAATTGAAGGTTTGTGTGTGTTTGTATGTTTGCTGCTTACAATATGCTGTGAGTTTATGTTCTCAATCGCTCGGTCAGATCATGTATTTTGAAACATAATGTTACATAATGTTTTCATGCCTACATTGCTTTATTTATGGGTTTGGCTGGCTATTGTATTGGTTGTACATTTGGGTTTGGCTGGCTATTGTATGTGTTTTATTAAATCGATGTATTTACCATGTTCAACATGTTGATTTTGAGCATCTTTAAGTTCCGATCGGTAGTTCATTACGGTAAATACTCTCTATATATGTTGGGCAATTTGCTTGTTAATCAGCTATGACTAATTTTCTGAGTGTAACTAAAGAACAGCAGTACGCCAAGCTAGTCTTTTACTGCTTTGTCATGTATAACAATCTTTTGAGACGTGATTTTAGGATATACAAGTAGGAAGAGAAAGACCTTAAGATGATATGAATCATCAGTGAAATGTGTAGATGCTTTGTTTGTTAGCTTTCACAAGGTCTGGAATTTCAACTCCCCATTGGGAGATTTAGAGCCTTCTTATAAAACTGGTTTTGGTTTTTACGTTTGAAGTACTTAGTACTAACTTACTATAATTGTCTTGTTTTCCTTCTGAATTCTTCAAATCCTTTTATGGGGATGAATGTTTAACATGTAATTGGTATCTGTACAGTGGATTACTTTTTTCCTGGCCAGCTTCCCACCTCCAAAGGTTATTCCTTGGATCACACTTCCATATTGGGCTTAATCATATTTTTTCTCGACCACTTGAAACTACTTTGATGTCACACCTTTGCTAATTCTGTTAGATAGCTAATTTCTTGACGTAATACAACTTCACATAGCATCAGTTGTAAGACTTCTGGTTGGAAACAATTCAAATAGCTAATTTATACGCTTAATTTTTCTTAAGTTGAAAATGTTACATGATTTCAGTTTGTGCTTTTGACAGGGAACTGTTATCCTAGTCTTTCAACCAGCTGAGGAAGGAGGTGGGGGAGCAAAGAAAATGGTAGAAAATGGAATATTAGACAACATTGATGCTATCTTTGGGCTCCATGTCTTCGCTGATCTACCAATTGGCTCGGTTGCTTCTAGACCTGGTCCTTTGCTTGCTGGTAGCGGCTTTTTTGAGGCGGTAATTAGCGGAAAGGGGGGTCATGCAGCGATCCCTCAGCATACAGTTGACCCTATTGTAGCAGCATCTAGCGTAATTGTTAGTTTGCAACACATTGTCTCACGTGAAGCTGATCCACTGGATTCACAGGTACCTGCCTTAATTTGATGTTTTCGGGTTCGTAATCAGTATTACCTGTAATGAATACTTTTAGCCTTAGCTCTTTCTTCCTACTATAACCTGATTCTGATGCAGAAGCCATATGGTTTTGTATTTATCTTCCCTCATTTTTGTCGTTAATCCATCTGTTGTTTCTTCGTGATAAATGACTTTTCAAAAGGATGATGCATTTTATTCCCATAACATAAGCATATTTCAGTAATTTAGAGTCACCTATGCCTTCGGTTTGAAAACACAAATATTTGCTCTTTTTCTTCTTCTTTATTTGCATCTGGAAGTAGGATGCATCTCTTTTTGAACAAATGAAAGTACCAACTATTTGTGAATCTCCTTTATCATCACCGTCGCTAAAAATAAGCATTGTTGTCCTCAGGTTGTAACAGTTGGAAAAGTCCAAGGAGGTGGAGCATTCAATGTTATTCCAGATTCTGTCACCATCGGAGGCACCTTTAGAGCCTTTTCGACAGAAAGCTTTATACAACTCAAGAAACGAATTGAAGAGGTACAACCAATTACAGCTTTATCCTTATTCCCAGTCATCATGGGACTGATTCTCTTCAACTTGCATTGTGACAGGTTATCAAGGCGCAAGCTGCTGTTCATAGATGCAATGCTACAGTTGACTTCCATCCAGAGAATAAGATATTTTTCCCCGTAACCACTAACAACAAAGTATTACATATGCATTTCGAAAATGTTGCAGGGGATATGCTGGGGACCACTAACGTCAAAGACATGCAACCATTAATGGGAACGGAAGACTTCTCATTTTACTCAGAAGTGATACCAGGATGCTTTTCTTTCATAGGAATGAAAAATGAAACACTTGGAGAAATCCCATCTGTGCATTCACCATATTTCACTCTCAATGAAGATGTGCTTCCTTATGGTGCAGCATTACATGCATCATTAGCTACTCGGTATCTCCTTGAATTCGAATCAAAATCTCATCTCTCTGATCAAAAGGTTCGTGATGAGTTATAAGGTGTTTCCATGTTTATATAACCTTCATAGCGGAGTTTCAGAGTCAGCGTAATTGCAGCAGTGGGTTCGTCATGTATCACATGTTAACTTGTAAATTTGACTTTTCTTAGCTCAACTGTGAATTGAAAATTTACTACCTAAGTGAGCTTCTTCTCATCACTTTGTGGCAACTGAGCATTGTTGGCATTTATAATACCGTTCGCAGTTTCCGTTCTCGACTGTTAGGTAAGTGTGTGTCTACATTAGATGCATTTTATTGTTCTGTTGATTTTCCATCTCCTCATGGCAGCTGATTTTGCAAAGGTGGGAATCATTTCTGGTTGTGTTCTATTTACTCACCTTGACTTCTATCAAAAATTCAGTGCTTGATGGCGGCAAAATCTAGTGTGCCACCATTTCTGGTCATGGTGGCACACAAGATTCTCAAGATGGCTAACCCGTCATGTGAATGCCAAGATGCGAGGGTCTGGACGCTTGCCAGAGCAATAACAGTATTTGAGGGAACCAGCAACAGCAGTGCGCTGATACTCAAGACAGTCCAAAACGATTCCTTCAACCCCGAGTCGACCGATTCGTTAAAAAGTCGTCTTTATAAGACAGACTCTTCATTTTCAAACTCAACTCAAATCACACAGCAAACAAACAAAAACATGGGATTTTGGAAAACTTTCACATCAATTTTGATTCTGAACTTATTCTGGTCAAAACCCATATCTTCAAATTCATTGAGTTCTGGTGAATTATCAGAAATTCCAACCAATTTCTTAAACTATGCTAAACAACCAGAGCTTGTTAAATGGATGGTTGATGTCAGAAGAAGAATTCATGAGAACCCGGAACTTGGTTTTGAAGAATTTGAGACTAGTAAATTGATTAGAAATGAATTAGATAAAATGGGTATTAGCTATAAGCATCCGATTGCTGTTACTGGTGTAGTAGGTATGATTGGTACTGGTGAACCACCATTTGTTGCCATGAGAGCTGATATGGATGCTCTTTCTATGCAGGTTAATCTTTGGATTTTAATTTTTTTTTTCTTGGATATTGGTTCTTTTTTGTTTGTGTTTTGGTGAATAGGGTTTGATTGTATTTTGGTATGTTGTTTGTTACAGGAGAATGTAGAGTGGGATTATAAGAGTAAGGTTCCTGGAAAGATGCACGCTTGTGGACATGATGCTCATGTTGCAATGCTTCTTGGTGCAGCGAAAATCCTTCAAGATCATCGCCATGAATTGAAGGTTTGTCTGTGCTTGTTTTGCTTACCTGCTTACAGTTATGTTGTGAGTTCGTGTTCTCAATTGCTCATGTATTTTGCTATGTAAGAATAATCTAGTCGCTAAGTATAGATGGTAAGTAATGTTTTCATGATTGCATAGCCTACATTGGTTTATATGGGTTTCCCTGGTTATATCGTATTGTTTTGTTGAACAAAATATTAACTATGTGGTACATGCTTATTTTGAGCAGCTTCGAATTTCGAAGGTAGCTGGTTATGTTATATACTCTATATACATGGCGATTTTTGTAATGTTAGGCAATTTGCTTGTATATTGGCTATGTTTAAATTCTTCGTTTTAATAGAGTTACTAAAGAGCAGCATTTGGTCAAGCTAGACGTTCGCTGCTTTGTACTGTATCTTTTGAGTAATCAAGCTTATAATCTTCTCTCCTGTGTTTTTAAGATAAACAAGGAAGAGGAGAAAGACCCTTTGATGATAGGAATCATGTCATATATGTAGATGTTTTGTTAGCGTTCACAAGGTTTCGGATTTCGATTTCGAAATTTAACTACAGCACTTACGCCTTCTTAAAATTGGTTTTAACTCTTGGTTTTCATGTTTGAAGATGAAAACTAATTGGTTTTAACTTACAGTAATCGGTCTAGTTTACCTTCTGGATTCTTCAAATCCCTCAATGAGGACGAATGTTGTACTTTAATATGTATTTCGTACCTGTGCTGTGGATTACTTTTTCACTCTTGTCCCGGACGAAGTTATTCCTTGGAAGACATTTTCATATTCAGCTCAGTTTTTTTTTTTCTCAACCACTCAAAATAACTTTGATTTCACACCTTTGTCAATCCTGTTAGATAGCTAGTTCTTGAACATAAGATGGCTGGTTAGGTTTCATGGACTTGTTTCTACTGTGGATCAAGTTTTTTGCCCACAAGCTTTTTTGAACCTAGAATACAGTTCAAGCACAAGTATTGTGACGTTAAACATAACCTACGCTTGATCTTTATTAAAACTCCCTTTTTTGTGGTGCTTTTGATAGGGAACTGTAGTCCTAGTTTTCCAACCAGCCGAGGAAGGAGCAGGGGGAGCAAAGAAAATAGTAGAAGATGGAATATTAGGCAATATTGATGCTATCTTTGGGCTGCACGTCTCGATTCACTTACCAATTGGCTCGGTTGCTTCCAGACCCGGTGCTCTGCTTGCTGGGAGCGGCTTTTTTGAGGCAGTAATTAGCGGAAAGGGAGGTCATGCAGCGATCCCCCAGCATACCATTGACCCTATTGTTGCCGCATCAAATGTAATTGTTAGCTTGCAACACCTTGTCTCACGTGAAGCTGATCCACTGGATTCACAGGTATTTGCTTCTCTTTTTCTTTTCCTTTTTAATGTTTTTTCGTTTCCATAGAGTTTTGTATTTATCTGTCCTCATTTGTCGTAAATCCCATCTATTGTTTGTGATTAATGAATTTTCAAAAGCTAAAGTATAATTCAAGAAGATGCGTTCTGACCCCAAAAAGAGTTTTTAGTGTTAATTGAGAATCACGTACGCCTTTGGATTGTTCTTGTTGTTCTTCTTTTTCCATCAAATGCAGACTGTTGTTGTTATCATGATTGCGTCTGGAAACAAAAGCATTTCCAAAAGCACCAATCGTTTATCATCTTTGTCACTAAAGAACAAACATCGTTTTGTTCAGGTTGTAACTGTTGCAAAATTCCAAGGAGGCGGGGCATTTAATGTCATTCCAGATTCTGTCACCATTGGTGGCACCTTTAGAGCCTTCTCAACAGAAAGCTTTAAGCAACTCAAGAAACGAATCGAAGAGGTAAAATCAGTTACAACTTTACCCTTATTCGTTATTCCATATTATGGGACTAATTCTCTTCAACTGACACCGTGGGCAGGTCATCAAGGCACAAGCTGCTGTTCAGAGATGCAATGCTACAGTCAACTTCTCCCCAGATAATAAGATAGATTTCCCCGTAACTGCTAACAACAAAGTATTACACAAGCATTTTGAAAATGTCGCAGGGGATATGCTGGGGACTGATAACGTCAAAGACATGCAACCATTAATGGGATCTGAAGACTTCTCCTTTTACTCAGAAGTGATGCCAGGGTGCTTTTTTTTCGTGGGGATGCAAAACGAAACACGCGGAAAACTTGCATCTGGGCATTCACCATATTACACTGTCAATGAAGATGTGCTTCCCTATGGTGCAGCATTACATGCATCAGTAGCTACTCGGTATCTCCTTGAATTCAAATCAAAATCTCATCTCTCTGATGGAAAGCTTCATGATGAGTTGTAAGGTGTTTCTATAAGCTTCATCATGAAATCTAAGCTTCTCCAGACTTGGTCAGATGGCAGTAGTGAGTTCATTACATATGACCTTGTGAATTTGTATATAGAGTCTTCGAAGTTTAGCTGTGACTAAAAATGTGCAATAACTGAGCTTCTCATCACTCTCTGGCAACTGAATATTGTTGGCATTAATAATACCAATCTCAGTTTCTTCTCTTCTGTGTTAGGAAAGTAATTTTTAAGTGCAAGTATCTACACTAGATTCACTTTTAATGTTGTGTCAATTACTTGATTCTTCATCTCTGCCAGATTTTGGTCCTAATTTTGTAGTTTTAAGGTTCGATGGTGCTTGATGACATGGTTGTGGTGGCGCCTTGATCCCTAGATCTTCAAGATGGCTAATGCATCAGGTTAATTCAAGATTTGAGTGTAATGCTCTTGCCACTTGCTAGAGCTACTAGCGTGATTTCTATCATTTTTGTGAAATCGGAAGTTAAAAGAAGAAATACATTAGAAGTGAAAGGACAGTCAAATGATCCCGATGACATTTTCGTCTTCGCCATGTCAAGGATATTAATACCGGGGGACATACAAAAACCATAGTCTATCTTGGTGGTGTCTCCAAGACTCCGATATACCAAATCCTAGTGCACCTCGGGATCACCTAGCTGATTCGATTTTTTGGCTCATCGCTGATTCATTTCAGTTAAATACTTAAATGTCATCATGAATTTGTTCATCCCGATTTCACATCTCAAATTCCTAGTTAACATCGATTTTCATTCGTAATTGCGTATATCATACATTTTCCAACAACGCTGTTGTTTGCAAGGGGTGCTAAAATTGTCTAGTAAAATTAAGGGTGTTTCGTTTGCGAGTTGTAAACTGTACAGTATGTACTTTCAGAAGCCGCGTCCATATGCCTGCTGTTGCATATGGTATACTCTCTGGCAACCTTATGTCTAACAACTACTACCTCCGTTTCAGGAAAAATGATACTTTCAACTTTTTTCATTTATTCTGCGGATAAGCGAAGTCCAAAAGTAGAAGTATCACTTTTCCTGAAACGGACAATGCAAGCAAATTTGAGTTCCTTTCATTTTCTTAACACCATGCCAGTGGCTCGCGTGCTGGGGCATGGCATTCTATAGTGTCCAACTAGGTGAATAGTTTTTGACTTCTTCTTTTCAATAATTTACTTTCGTAATGGAAATATCTTTTTTGTTTACGAAAAGAAAGAAATACATCAAAAGTAAATGTAACAGTCAAATGATCCCGTTAACATTTTCATCTACAACTACAGCTACATTATATAAGAAGAAAACCACTAATTGACATTGCCAGCAACAACAATACATGAACATCAATCTTATTTCTCAACCTTATAACCCATTTTGAAGATTCAAGGGAGCAAGAAAGCAAGGAAAGACACAAACAAAGCAATAGCAATTGAGGGAGAACCAACAACATCAGCATTAGCTGTTGGAGCTGGAGCTGGTGCAGTTACGCCAATAACATCAGCAACAGCATCCGCAACAGCATCAATATCAGCAGCATAAGTTCCTCCAGTGAGATACAAAATTGCCAAAGCAAACGCCATTACAGAAAAGTATGAAGCCCTACAACCGCTAAACCTCTCCATTAACTTCTTGTCTTCTGCTTCAGTTTTTCTTGTGCACTTGAGAGGATTTTCAAGTTTCTGTGAGGAAATGGTGAAGTTAAACAGCCCTTATATAGACAGAGGGAATCCTTTACGGGCCGTTTTAGTTTTCGTGGGAAATGAACGGGCAAATTCTACATTTCTTCCCCATTCTTCTAGTCTCGGTTTCCTAGTTTATGTGGATTTGTGATCAACAAAACTACTTGTGGTTCCACAGGTAAAAATTTGGAGATTCGGCTTTGCCACTCAGTTAAAAATTTGGAGATGCATGGATATAAAATTGTCTTCTACAGTTTTAAGCAAAATATTTTGATTGTTGAACCCCAGTCTTGATACCGGGGAACATACAGAAACAAGAATCTATCTTTGTGTCTCCAAAACTTCTAGTTTAACAAACCTACGTACCTCGGGATCACCTATGATTCGATATTTTTGGCTCATTCACTTATTGTCATAGTGAGTTTGTTCATCCCGATTTTATATATCTTAACATTTTAGTTAGGATTGGGTCAACTCAGACATCGAAATAGCAAGATAATTACACATCACACTTGGTGGATATATATAATCGAGAGATGACCCTAAATTGTTTAGATAAATAGTGGTGCGACCATAATCGGGAGGCAATAAACATTATGAAACTACCGATTGTACAATCGGTAGGCAATAAACATCATGAAACTACCGATTGTGGAAATAGAGAAATCTAAAATTCCTATTGGTTTTTGAAAATTTCGAATTTGGGCTACGACCATAATCGGGAGGCAATAAACATTATGAAACTACGATTGTACAATCGGTAGGCAATAAACATCATGAAACTACCGATTGTGGAAATTCTCAATCATATGAAAATGGAATCTCCTCTATATAACAAATTTCTCCCGATTGTAGACTTAACTACCGATTATGGAGGCATATTTGCCATTTCGAAAAATTTGAGATAAGGGGTGGCTTTGTTTTAGGTTTGGGTGACTTTTTTTGTCATTTTGTGTCGCCCCTAATTCTTTTGGGGTCGCCCCTAAAAATGCCAGGTAAAACAGAGGGAAAAAAAAATTCAATTAGTTGATGTAGAAAATCTGATATCAAAGACTTAAAAAGAAAAATAACTCGAATAAGAATTCTACTACTCAGACGTGAGTTCTCTTTAGTCTTTATTGTACAATGCTCATGGCTTTGCAGCATATTTAAATAAGTAGAGAGACTTGATATACAAGCAAAAAACAACTAATAATATAACTTAAACTCCTAACATAGAACTTCTTCTAGAATATTCAAGACTCTAAACAAAGCAACCTAAACAAAACTCTTAAAACAGGAATATAACTCAAACTACCAAACATAGAGTCTTGGTTTGTTTTACCTTCCAACAGTTGAATTTCTCAAAACCATTTCTCCTTATGGATTTGATCGGAAATCGGAACCCCATTAAAACATGTGAACACAATGAAATAAGAGTTTAGATCTAGGTTCATTTGGGTTTTTTCCATCCAAATCTCTGTGATGGTGGTGCAGGTGATGGTGGAGATGTCTAAAAGCTGCAGTGATTTTGGTCCTGGCAGTCCGATCTTCTCATCCTAATTGTTACATTTCTTGTTAATCCGCCTATTGTTCTTCATCTTTTTCGATCAACATCAGACGAAATCACTAATTTCATATCTGAGAGGTACATGTTTACAATATGGAAGAAGTGGCGGCGATTTCTGTGTGGTGGCTTGGTCATGAAAGATCTGAGGTAGATTTTGTGCTAAGTTTCAGCGGAGGCGGCGAAAGAATTTGTTACAGTTTAGGGTTTCAGAAGTTGTGTTACAAGGGTTTCTATTTGTGGTTTTTCTTGGGCTCTTGGGCCTGAGTATTCTTAATGGTTTTAGGGCCTTCATCCCTCTAGGGGTACGGGATTTTCTAATGCGGGTGTTCTACTTACTCATTAACTGTAGGGGTTTCTTACATATCTAATGTAAGAAGAGTTTTCAATTTGGGGTTTGTACTTTGTACCTACTATTCCATTAATAAAATTTTTATTTACCGATCAAAAAAAAAAAAAAAAAAGTTTACACCAGAAGTCTAGACCTGCTCAGGGTGCACAGGTTCAGTTGGGTGACTTTATCTCAAAGACAACAGGTCCATAATGAGAAACAAATAGTGATCAAAAATTCATAAGGGGTTGAGGTAGAGGTGTAAAACGTGCCGGCTTGGCACAGCCCGGCACTCGAAGTCGCGTGCTTCACGTGCTATGTGCCGTGCTGTGTTGTGCCAACGATTTAAACATTCTGTGCCGTGATGTGCTTTACTAATCAAAAGCTAGGCACAGCACAGCCCACGGGCACATCACACGAATAAACGTGCCGTGTTGTGTCGTGCTGGCACACGTGCTATAAACAATTTGAAATCACTTAATGTATACATTAAGTCGGACATTATCACAAGAATTTAATTAGACAACATATCATTTGAAATTATTTCAAATAAAATCAAGTTTATTCAATAAAAAGAAATAGCCCATTAAATATAAAATTGGATTATTGTCATGTAAATTAATGTTCTAGTTAAATATAGGTGACGACATTATAACAACGATATTGAAATATATTTTCCAAATATTTAAGGTATTATATGTGTTGTTATAAATAAGCCAACATAAAATGTTAAAAACTAGCTAGAATAGTGACTCTTTTGTGAAATATACAAAAAATTTGATATATTATGCCTTGTTATATGGTGTATTTGTACATGTTATAACGTGCTGTGTTGTGCTGGGCCACGTGCTTATCCGTGCCGCGTGCAGTGCGGTGCTACTGTGCCAATTAGTCAAACCAAAGACGTCCCATTTAACTAACGTGTTGTGCCGTCTTCCGACTAAGTCACGTGATGGGTTACCGCGTGCTCAAATTTTAGCGTCTTTGTCTTGGGCATGCTCGTCTTGGCACGACCCAATTCTGGTTGAGGACGTCCGGTTGGAAAAAAAAAGAAGTTTGTTTTATTAATAGCATACAAAGCAAAACAAACTGAAAACATCAAGAAATGAACCATAATATAACAAAGCACAACATACATAAATAATCAAGAAAATGATTATGAACATTGATCAATCTAGTGCTACAGTAATTTGATCAGACCATATGTAGTTCTAGCGAATCAACACATAACATCTCAATGATCTTATTCGTAAAATAAAAAGCGCTAGCCTGCTAGCAAAACAGAATATACTAAAGAAATTCAGCCCCATAAAAATTAAGATTAGCAAAACAGAATATACACCATCAATAATATTCTTGTACGACGAATTAAGATTAGCTGCAGGTTCCATAAAAATTACCATCGCAGGTAAGTCCAGGACAACAACTGCTAAAGCGAACAATTCCACAAGGTTCAGTTGCGCGGGAACATGATAAACAAGTGGTAGCTGGTAGACCACCGACTACAATATGCTCGCACACTAGTCCATCACAACAATTCGTTTCAGAACAAGAATCATATAGATCGGCGCATGACTGAGCTGCAGAATAATGAGAAAACGAAATGATCATAACCAAGACACACAAAAAACTTGTAAACTTCTTGATCTCCATCTGATCTTGTGCTATTTTGAGTTTCTTGTTTTAGAATTTTGTTGGTTGTATTAATCAGGTATAATTTGCTTCCATAATATATAAGATTTGAGAAGTTGACATTTTCACCAAGTCCTTAATTATTGCAAGTGCCAACCATCATATGAATTGGAAATAAACTACTTCCTCCGTTACTTTTTAATAGGCTGGTTTCTATAAATAAATGTTACAAAAATATAGGCTGGTTTCTTAATTGGGAAAGTCAAATGTTACTTTAGTTTTTAGGGACCACTTTTCTCTTAACTTCTTTTGATGACAAGTGTCATGTGGACCATTTCACTTTACTTCTTTTTTCTTTGACAAGTGTCATGAGGGACCATTTCAATTCACTTCTTTTATTGACAAGTGTCATGAGGACCACTTTCAATGATTAGTTTCTTAATTTCCTTAATTTTCTCAAAAAACCAAACCAGCCTATTAAAAAGTAACGGAGGGAGTATTTTTTATATGAATCTCGTTCCAAAATAAGATCCAATCTCGTTCACCATGTTACTAGCTAGTACTCAACATGACATTGTAGTTAATAATCACCATTTGATTATTAATCAAATCGTTATTAGCCTCATCCTTCTATTATTAACATTACTAGCAACATCAATATAGTGGACTTTAGGCTTAATTACTGTCTAACTAGTATACTAAATTCTTTGATTCTGTTGTTGTCTTTTATTTTTTAAATCATTACACATTTACGCACGAGTATAATTTATGAGAACACAAATCTGATACTGTAGATCATTTTTATGTTATATACCTTTCCTTTATCTTTTCTTTTTTCTTATTGTAAAATTTTGTAGCCTAATTTTCTATCCCATAGAAACGTTTTTAGGCAATGTGAGTTTTCACAAGTACTGTTAGCTCAGACTGTTTCTGGGGCCAGGATTTCTTGATGCGGTAAGTTGTATAATGATAAAAGATGACCTGGTAAAATCTTAATCCTTTAAAATCCTAAGTCATTCGAGCCCCACGTTGAATGGTGTTTTTTTGTTAGCTCCCCTTATTTCCATCTCTCTTCCCATTACAACAAAATTTGGATTTAAACCTATATTGATGTTCTTATTCACAAAGAAACTTCTTCTTCATTTTTCTCCGCCATTACGCCCTTTTATTTACTGTTTCTGTACCTTGTTTGTTAGGTTTTTCAACAATGTCAGATAATATCAGGTTTTTTTAATTTTGTTTGCCTCTCCACCACCTATGTTCAAGTTTTTTTTTGGGTGAATCTCTTCTGTGATTTACCCTTTTGATGTTAGTATTCTCTTCCGTGTGAAACAAAAATCGAGTAATTCTTATGTGTTCTGGTAAAATAAGTCTACGAAGCCCTTCAGTCTGTAAAATCTTATCGGCTTAATCGTATGCCAATCTGTGGATAAGCTTTTGAAATAAACCTAATCTTTGTTTTCATCGTAGAAGCATCGGTTTCTTCTTTTTGTCTTATTTAAATTTAATTTGAGCTGTTGTTGTTTGTATATTGTTCTCTTATTTTACTGACCTTGCAACTAAAAGTTTGTTGACTAGCTCCGGTTTTAGAAAATGTAATTGCGGAAGATTATGCAAAATTCGGTGATTTACTCTCAACTTTGTTTTTGACAACTGCTCTTTTTTTTTTTTACAATTTTTTATTTTATTCCAGATTACCCCAAGTGGGATAGTAGCATGAGAGAATTCTAAGTCAGCCATCATATCTGGTTTGCAGGTATTAAGTTCATGTTATTTGCTTTTATCTTTGTTGATTAAGGAATTGCTGAGCACAACAATCTGCCATTTGGTTTGGTGAGACAATCTTAGGGTTCTTCATCAAATATGAGTGGATGGGTTTGGGGAATGATCCACTAATGAGAATGCTCATCAGTTGTGCTTGGGGAAGTTGCCACAATAAGGATATATCAGTTTGATTCACGGCGTAGAGAATTGTTCAAAAGATTTGCTCAGCGAGAGAAAGAAGTGGAGTTATTTTTGGAACCAAATTCAAATTCAAATTCAAATTCTTCCCCTCCAAAGAAAACGGGTTCATCGGATTCGGATACGGTTTCAAACTCAGATTCGGTTTTGGATTCTGCTAATTCAAATTTGAGTCCAACGGATGCTTTGGGTAATAACTCCCTTCACATATCATCAACGGTCTTGTCTCTAACTTTTCATAATGAAGATGAGGTAAATGACTATTTGGAAAATGCTGTTTCAATTCCTTATCTGCAACGATTAGATGCGGAATGTTCAGAAGAGGCTGTTCCAATTTCGGTAGAAGAACCGACTCAAAATATGGAGAAGTTTATTCTTCTACATCAATCTTCTGAAAAATGGAGTTCTCTGAGACATAAGGTATGTCTTGATCTTAGAAATCAGTTTGAAAATATTTTGATTCAAATGGTGAATCTAGGTCCAAGAATTGGCATTAACTATCAGGGGTCACAAGATGAAATTAAAGATGCTATAATGGAACCAATTCGAGATCATCTTAGAAACTATGATAAAATGTGTGTCAATTCGACATCATTATAATTTTTGGTGTTTGGTTTTTTGGTTTTCATTTTTTATGAATATGAAGATCGTTCGTTGGAACATTAGAGGTTTAAATGATTTGAATAGAAGGGATATTGTAAAGAAGAAAGTCAGAGATTGGAAGCCTACCATTTTGCTGTTACAAGAAACCAAACTTCAGGAATGCTCGGATTTAATTGCTTGGCAATGTTGGGGCAATAAAAATGTAAAGTGGATTGATTCTCCATCGCAAGGTAGCTCTGGTGGTATTTTATGTTTTTGGGATTCATCAAAAATTGATGTTTCTGATTTCCTTATGGGTCCTTATTTGATTACACTATTATGCAAAACTATTGGATCTTCTTTTGAATGGATGTTCACCGGTATTTATGCTCCTTGTTCTTCTTATACTGAGGAGGTCAATTTATTTTGGAGAGAAATAGAAGAGGTTCGAAGCTTTTGGAATTATCCTTGGGTTATTGGTGGCGACTTTAATGAAATTCGTTTTGGTCATGAAAGATCTACTGGTAGTGATATTACTATTGGCATGAGAAGATTTAATAAATTCATCTCAACGCATCAATTGATTGATCTCCCACTTATCGGTGCTTCTTTTACTTGGACCAATAATCAAGTACAAAGTGTGAGAAGTCGTATTGATAGATTTTTAATCTCCATTCCCTGGGATCTGGAATATCCAATTGTGATACAACAAGCTCTTCCTAGACCAGTCTCTGATCATAACCCAATAGCTCTTATCTGTGATGGTTTGAAGCGTGGTCCTTCCCCATTTCGCTGTGAGTATTACTGGTTCTCTCACCCTGATTTTATTCCTTTAATTAGCAGTTAGTGGGAGTCTTTTTCTGTTACAGGTAATGCAGGTTATGTTTTTTGCAAAAAGTTACAAATGCTCAAGAAAAAGTTAAGAGATTGGAGCAAGCAAGAGTATGGGGAACTTGACATAAAGTTGGAGGAATTGGAGGAGATTTTTTCTAATCTAGATATTGAAGAAGATTTGCATAATGGACTTTCTTCTGAGCAATGGGATGAAAGAGTTACTGCTAAACAAGAATGGTGCAGACTTACTTTGGTTAGAGCTGAGAAATGGAGATGTAGAGCTAGAGCGAGATGGCATGAAGAACAATGAAAAAAACACAAAGTATTTTCATAGATTGGCAAATGACAACGAGAAGAAGAAGCTATATTGGTTTTATAAAGGTCAATGGAGTTCAAACTGATAAGGAAGATGAAATAAAGAATGGGATTGTTGATTACTTTCAAAATATCTTTAAGGCCAATTCTCAAAGACATGTCACTATGGAAGGAATGCATTTCAATTCTATCTCGAGGATGTTTCGCTTTTTTAGAGGGATTTTGATGAAGAAGAATGCTTGAAAGCTATTAATTTGCTTGGTCAAAATAAAGCTCCGGGGCCGATGGCTTTCCCGGTGAGATTTTATCTTCTTTGTTGGGATATTATTAAGCATGATTTCATGATGGTAGTGAAAGATTTACAAACTAGAGGCTTTCTTGATTGGAGGCTAAAAAATACCTTTATAGATCTAATCCCCAAGAAGGATTCTACCGAAGAAATAAAGGATTTAAGGCCTGTCAGTTTAGTACATGGTGCTTATAAAATCATTTCCAAAATGTTGGCAGAGAGATTCAAAGACACTCTTCCTTCAATTATTTCTCAACATCGGACAACATTTATCAAGAAAAGACAGTTACGGATGGAGTATTAATTGCTAATGAGTTAATAGATTCAAGACTAAAAAGTGGAAAATCAAGTCTCTTGTGTAAAGTGGACTTTGAGAAGGCATTTGATCATGTGAATTGGGAGTTTATTGATGATATCTTGAAACTTATGGGCTATGGAGATAAATGGAGAAGATGGGTACATTGTTGTGTTGAATTTGTTAAGTTTTCAGTGTTGATTAATGAAAGTGCTTCTGGTTTTTTCACTAGTGGCAAAGGAATCAGACAAGGGGATCCTTTGTCTCCTTTTCTTTTTCTTCTAGTTGGTGAAGCTCTCACTTTTTTGATTAAGCAAGCTCAATCACAAGGCTTGTTATCTGGTTTTCAAGTAAGTGATGCAGGTTTGTCTATTTGTCATTTGCAATTTGCAGATGACACTTTGATCTTTCTTGATACTGACATTGAACAAGTGAAGAATCTTAGACTCATTATAATTTCATTTGAGCTTTTAACTGGCCTTAAGATCAATTTTTCAAAGAGCCAGATTTTTGGTGTGGGATATGATGGAGATCTTTCTCAATTTTGTGATATTTTGGGTTGTTTTTCTGGTTGTTTACCTACTTCTTACTTGGGTTTACCTCCTGGTGACAAGTCTAGAGGAGTTGCTAAATGGGATAAAATTGTTGATAAGTTTATTGCAAAACTTGCTGGTTGGAAAAAGGTTCTTCTTAAGAGAGCTGGTAAACTAACACTTATTAATAGTGTTCTTGCTAGTTTACCTGTCTACTTTATGAGTTTGTTTGAAATGCCAATGGCAGTCTGTAAAAAGCTTGAGAAGATAATGAGAGATTTTCTTTGGCATGACAATATTGGAAGAAAAAAGTTACATCTTGTCAAGTGGCCTGCTCTCTGCAAAAGAAAGAATTCTGGAGGTTTGGGAATTAAAAATTTACAAAAGATGAACCAAGCACTCTTGTGTAAATGGTCTTGGAGATTTGCCAAAGAAAAGGATGCTTTATGGAGGAGAATTGTGGCTGATAAATATGGGGTGGGAGAGGTAGACTGGTTGGCAAAAGTTCCAACATGTTCTTATGGTAACTCTGTTTGGAGAGCTATTATGAACTGCAACAATTTCTTTCTCAAGCATATTAAATTCAAAGTGAATTACTGGTACAACTGCTAGATCGGGGAGGATAATTGGTTATATGATAAACCAATTAAGGATTGTTACCCACATTTATTTAGTGTCTCCAGGTCTAAGAACTTAAAAGTTGCTGATGTTGGTACTGCAGATGATGATGGTATTACTTGGAATCTTAGAGCTCCTAGAAGACTTTTTGGAGAAGTTGCTATACAACATACTATTCTTCTTGCTGATTTGAGATCTTTTGTCTTCAATCTCAATTTGGAAGATGACCTGCAATGGTCCTTAAGTGAAACAAAAGTTTATTCTGTGAAATCTTTGTATGATTTTCTCACAACTTTAGACTCAGATCAACAAGACAATGCAATTTTCTCTTTTATTTGGAAAGCAAGTACCCTCCCAAGATAGGTTTCTTTTTATGGACAATTGCTCATAACAGACTTCCTACAAGAGATTCTTTGAGAAGGAAAGGTATGGATGTTCCAGCTGAATGTGTGTTTTGCTCTGAATTTGAAACTACTTCTCATCTTCTATTACATTGCTCTTTTGCTAAGAAGATTTGGTGTTGTTTTCTGGATAAACTGAACTAGTTTTTCTCAATGCTGAGCATCTTTAATCTGCTATTCAGTCTTGGCATTTAAAACAATCTTCTTAAGCTTTAACTGCTTTATGGAATTTAATCCCTGCTGCAATTCTGTGGTGTATTTGGCAAGAGAGGAATGCAAGGGTGTTCAATGGTAAAATCTGCAATGAAGTTGTTGTGACAAATAAGGCTATCTACTGCCTGTTTTCTTGGTCTCTAGCAATCAAAGATTTCGAAGGCATATCTTCAACTGATGTTATGAATAATTGGCACTCAACGTTTTTTGAAACTTAGTAAGTTGGTTTGCTTGTAGTCAGGTTGTATGTAGCTTGTTCTTCGTTTTTCTTTTCTTTGAGCATTATCCTATCTGTGGGATTTGCTTTTTCTTTCTTTTCTTTGTATTTGGGTTAGGGTGGTATAATCCTTTTATACCCTCTATTTTTTGATCAATATACTCCTTTCTTTGCTGATCAAAAAAAAAGGATATATCAGTTTGGAATCAAGTTTACCGTCATTGATTTTATGATTACCGAAAAGGTACTTATATTGCTTGCTTTATGTATTTTTCTGGAATAAGCTGAAACATACTTATGAAGTTTGGATAAGCATTCTGTTACATACAACCATCAGTTTATAGGGTGCTTTTCTTATTAATCATATTATATTAATCTATCAATACCATATAGCTTTTCACTTTCCTTGGTGCCTAATTTTTGGATAAAATGTGAATAGATTATTGATTTTTGTAATACACATTACTTTAACAACTTCAGAATTATGATTTGTTTTGACCAAGTAAATTTGTGAATCCTTATGAAACCATTCCTTTGAAGAACTCACAAAACATACTATGATCTTATAGTTAATGCCTAATGGGTCTAAATCATTAAGATATTGTTCAATGGTTGATTAAGAAGTTAAGACTCAATACTGATTAATGTCCAAACATATCTCTATTTACTACTCCCTCCGACTCTAAAAGATAGGGACGTCTGATTAGGATTATGTATTACGCAGGCTTCTAATGGAATAGAGCCAAGGCAAAGGAGCTCTTCGACCACCGCAATCCTGTAAATGGTTGATTGAGCTGTTATTTTGACTAAACAGTATGCAATTTTAATTTATCAGTACATTAAAGCACTGATGGAGAACTATGTCACATATAAAAAATGTGCACGGGTTCAGAAATTCACATGTTATGTGGCATCAAGGTTTGAAAAACACCCGTTTTTACCGGAAAAACGACCGTTAAAACGGTCACACCCATATACCGTGGCCGTGAGGGTCCCCGAACACCGTGCCTTTATAATGCCAATAAATAGGAAATAACGGCAGTTTTTTAGGACCGTTTTTCAGTTTTCATACACGTTATAACCGTTTTTCTAAAATTAGTTTGAATGTTTTTTTCTTCTAAATAACATTTTAACGTACGTTTTGTAGAACTGTTTTCCCGTTATCGCGCACGTTATAATCGTGTAAATAACTTTCTTACCATTTTTTGAGTTTTTTTCTTATCTATAGGGCTATGCATGAATTGGCTGACATAGTTCACGGCATAACTAATGTCAGGCCTAGTAAGTGTCAAATATTGAAGGCCACCCACTAAACTCCTATAAGAAGCAGCATATTTGAGAGGATCACCATCATAAGAAGAAACTCTTGGTCCAGACCCTACTGGAGTTTTACAAGGTTTACATCCTAACATATCATGTTTCCTTAGCAGATCAACAGAATATTTATTCTGTGTAAGAAGCATCTTATGAGCTGAAGAATCTAAGGTGGCCTCAATGCCCAAGAAATAATGTAAGGGTCCAAGATCCTTCATGGCAAACTCAGACTTCAAAGAAGAAATAAAAGAAGTAAGAAGGGAGTCAGAGGTGCCCACAAGAATAATATCATCCAAATACACCAAGAGAATCATTCTTTCTAAATTCTTGTGATAAATGAACATAGAAGTATCACATACAGAATTAATGAAGCCATACTTGAGTAAAAAACCACTAAATCTTTCATACCAGGCCCTTGGAGCCTGTTTAAGTCCATATAAGGATTTCTTGAGCTGACAAACATATGTAGGATGGTCTGGATCAACAAATCCAGGTGGTTGCTCCATGTAAGCATTCTCCTTTAAGTAGCCATGGAGAAGAGCATTGCTCACATCAAGTTGCCTCATACTCCAGTTGTTGGAGAGATCTAGACTTAAAACACATCTAATGGTAGTAGCTTTAACAACAAGACTAAATGTCTCCTCAAAATCAATACCATCTACTTGGTGATATCCCTTAGCAACTAATCTAGCCTTGTGTCTCTCAATAGTACCATCAACATTGAGTTGTTTTTATAGACCCATTTGCAGCCAAGCACATTCATAGAAGGATGATAAGGAACATGAATAAAAGTATCATTCTCACGTAATGCGGTGTATTCATTTTTCATAGCATTGACCCAAACAGGTAACTTAATAGCTTCTTTAAAAGTTTTTGGTTCAAAAGGTGGTTTAAGTAAAGTAGCAAGAGGTACTGGATGCTTGAGAGTAGTATTAGCTACAAAATCCTTAGATAAAGCTTTAGGTACATGAATACATTATTTAGATCTAGTATGCATACCAGAAGAAGTTGGAGGAGGAGTAAGAATACCATTGAATTCATGTGAAGTAGAAGCACCAGAAGTAGTGGACTGAGCTGTTATGGAATCAACAATTGCTAGTGACTGATCTGATGTGGAATCAACAATGTGAGGTAGATCAATAGGATTAGATGATTGTGTTGATGAAGGAGAAACAATGCTAGGTGATGCAGATGGTGAAGAAGCAGCAATGGGAGTAGACTCAACTGTAGGACAAACTGTTGAAGGAGCTAGAGCAAGAATCTCTGAAGTAGCAAAGGGAAACTTGTTCTCATCAAAATCCACATGTGTAGTGACATATATCCTGTGAGTACTTAAGTCCATACATTTTTATCCCTTATGATGAATATCATAGCCCAAAAATACACAAGAAGTTGATTTAGGACTGAGCTTATCTTTCCTATAAGCCACCAAGTTTGGATAACAAAAACACACATACACTCTAAGAAGAGAATAAGCTGGTTTAGTCTTGTATAACACTTCATAAGGAGATTTGTAGTCAAGAAGCTTGCTGGGAAGTCTGTTGATAAGAAATACAGCTGCTAAGAATGAATCAAACCAAAAAGAAATTGGAAGAGAAGCATGAAAAGATAAAGTATTTCCCATCTCTGTGACATGCCTATGTTTTCTTTCAGCTGATCCATTTTGTTGATGAAGATAAGGACAAGAAATCCTTAGGGCAATACCAGTTGAATCAAGAAACTCTCTAAAAGGTCCTTTTATAAGCTCAAGAGCACCATCACATTGGAAATATTTGATCTTAACTTCAAACAGATTCTCAACAAGAGACTTAAATAATTTGAAGCAGTGAACACTATCTGATTTATTCTTCAATAGATAAATCCAGGAAAATTTAGTACAATCATCAACAAATAAAAGAGTTATTTAGTATTTGGGTCGTAGATTTTGGTATGCCTTAGTGTTTGGGTCCTAAGTTTTTCCAGCTTAGTGTTTGGGTCGTTGACCTGTTAGTCAACCATACTTTCTAGTCAAACTGTTAGAATAGTTAACGGACGTCGGTCTTTATTTACACGTTTGGCATTCATTTTATTTGAGTGTTCGATGATTTGTATCCTGTTATCATATATGAGATGAACGATCTGAGGTTAATCAAATAAGCGATTCATCAAAGTTAGACAACTTTCTGTGTTAAAAAAGTTCCGAGAATTATGATATGTTAACCGATACAGTAAATATGAGAACAGAAAAATTAAAAACTACCATGAAGAGTTAAGAATGTGAAGACCCAGATTTCATCATGGGAGAAGTAATTAACTTTGAGTTTCATCTGTTAGCTAGAGTAAGGCTCTTAATGATCAAAATTTTCTCTCTAAGTTCCCTGTTGTTAAAAGAAGATATCACATTAAAAATTGAATCCAAGATGGATTAGAGACGAAATTACAGATGATTGTGGGAAGATATGATGGAATTCCTTTTGTTCATGTTTAGTGGTGTTTAATAATTTAATTGATTTTTTGTGCATTGCATGCACTAACAGCGAAACAATTTGGCGATTAAAGATCCTGCACCGAAATCTCATCTTCAACAAACCTTTGTTTTTCATGATCAAATTTGGATAATTCGAATGTAATAGCATTTATTGATCTGTTAGCAGTGTACTTTGCAAATTTGGATGTTGGATATTAGAATGGTTCTCTCAAATCATGGTTTATAGAATTAGGAATTCCGTTGTTGGAAGGTTAATTAGGAATTTAGATTTACATAAATTTTAGAATTGCCCCGAAGGTGTTTGCCGAAATGCCCAAGAACCAGTAGAATATAGGTAACAGATGTTATAACTCTCGTAACTATTTGACTTGAAAAAATAGCTGACTAACGGGTCAACGACTCAGACACTAAATTGGACAAACTTAGGACCCAAACTCTAAGGCATACCAAAATCTACGACCCAAACACTAAATAACTCCAAATAAAATGTAATATTTGTAACCTAGATGAGATTGCACGGGGAAGGTCCCCAAATATCACAGTAAATCAATACAAGTGGTGTACTAGAGATATTACCAGTAGCAAGAAAAGGTAAACACATATTTTTTGCTAATTGACATGATCCACAGATAGAGGTACACTTTGCAGATAGCTTGATGTCATTTGTAGTACTAAGCTTGATAAGAATATTCTGAGCAGGGTGTCCTAATCTTGAATGCCATAAATTTGAAAAATCAACTATAGCAGTAAGAGCAACACTATGTTGGGAAGTAGCAGTAGATGATGGTGAAGCAGAATGACCTGAAAACATTGGATATAGACCATTCTGCATCCTTCCTTTAGCAAGAATAAGATTGCTCTTCAAAGACTTGATTTCATATCCCCAAGGATAGAACAAGAACACACAATTATTTTCTTTAGTAAATTGAGCCACGGACATTAAATTATGTTGCAAGTGAGGAACATAAAGAACCTTGTGTAAATTAAACTGTTTAGAAGCAGTAGATAGTGTAGAAGAACCTACTAATGATATGGGAAGGAGCTTACCATCATCAACCATAACTTGTTCAGTGCCAGAGTGAGTAGTAGGATGTTGTAGAATAGAAGCATCATTTTTCATGTGACTAGAAGCTCCTGAGTCAGGTATCCATATTGGTCCTGATTGACTGTGACTCCAATAGCCTCCATTTTCATAGGCAGTATCAGAAGGAAATTGGACATTGAAGTCAAACTCAGTAGAACTCCAAGGTGAAGTAGAACCACTTCCTGCATTTAGATCAAGACCAAAAAAAGCCTTCTGTGGAGGGGCTGAACTGTTTCTAGAAGCAGAATAACGAAATAGACACATATTTGCAAAATAACCTTTCTTTAAGCATATTTGACAAGGAATTTCATCAGGATCTATAATCTGCTTCTGTGTAGGATTAAATTTAGTTTTACGAAAACCTGGCGGAGCAGAAGAAGTGCTTTCCTGAGACTTTGGATATGAATTATGTGAAGGCATAGGTTTTCGAAATGCAGGATTGTATGATAATAAAGAATATTGCTTCTTAACAAAAAAAGCAGAGTTTATTGGATATGAGACTAGTGTAGAAAATGAATTTGTCTCTTGCTCTTTTAAGAATTGTTCATGACTAATGAGGCGAGATCGAAGTTTAGAGAAAGAAAGTGGAGGTTCTCGGTTTTGAACATTAACTACAAAGTGAATAAACTCTCGACCAAGACCATTGAGAGTATACATTACCAGATCTGAATCTTGAACAGGTTCACAAATCTCTGCAAGAGAGTTTGCAATTGTTCTAATTTGATGAAGAAAATCATATATTGTTGAAGATCCTTTCTTGATGGAATGAAGTTGAGATCGCAACAAAGACTTTCGAGCAAGAAATTGATCACTGAAAATTTTTGCCAGACGCATCCATTTTTCCCTAGTTGTTGTTCTACCAAGAAATTCAGAAGAGAATGAACGATCAACAACAGCATTAATGCAAGATCAAACAAATCTATCAATCTGTAACCACTCAAGATAGTTCGGATTTGCAATGTGAGTATTATTAAGCATCACCATGGGAGATTCAGGTTGTATAGTTCCATCAACAAAACCATAAAGATTTGTACAGATAAGAATGGAGGAGATCTGATCTTTCTAGACAAGATAATTTGAGCCATTTAGTTTGTCAGAGACAAAATTATTGATGTTTTGAAAAGGAATCGTAAATCGATTAGGAAAACCTAAAGAATTGTAAAAAGAAGGTTGAAAAGGTTGTGGTTGTTTTCGTGATTGTGAAAAGTAAAAATGATGAAATTGGTGTTGAGTAGTTGTGTGTTGTGGAATTTGTATTGGTGTATGACGAAGATGTGGTAGTGGAGCTGATTGAGGAGTTGTAGATGGTGGTGGAGGTGGTGGTTGAGAAGAAGAAGGTAAAGATTGATGTTATTGTTGTAGTGGTGAGGATAATGGTGGAAACAACTGTGAGTTGTTGATGTTGAGAGAATTCTTTTGGTTGACAGCGGAAGTAGATGCGATATGAGTTTGAGTTGTTCGCACCATTTTTAGGTTTGAGTTGCAGGTTTAATGGCGGTTTGAAGGTTATCACAGGTAAGGATCAGAAAGAGAAGTTAAAATCCCCTTTGGTATCTGATACCATGTAAGAAGTGTGATTCATTAAAAGTGAAAAGTTACCGGACTGAAAGACAGGACAAAGTCTTATATAGACTTGTAGACGGATGAAAAGAAATTACAGACGGTGACTCGGACGAAAGGTGATCAGTCACTATTTACTGATTCCGTTATGACGAGGTAGATACATGGCAAAGCACTCGACTCAATCATATGGACATGATTAAATTTATGGATTGATTCCGTACATAATACGGATGACTACTAAGTCTAACATCAACCAACTGTTATCAACCCTACTAGTGTGCATAATCTCATTTCATGCAGGGGTGCAAAGTATTTTACGGGAAAGCGATAGGTTGACAAGGAACAAAAATGGAGATCCAGCTCAATATGTATTTTCAGAACAACACAAAGACTTGCTCAAAGAAGGAGAAGATTGGTTAAAGGATACATCCGGATCGTGCATGATAGTCGCTGCCTTAATTGCTACTGTAGCATTTGCAGCTGCTTTTACTGTTCCAGGAGGTAATATAAGTGACAGTAATAGTGCTCTAAATGGCACCCCGGTTTTCTTGGGAAAATCCTCATTTACACTGTTCGCCATAGCAGATGCCTTAGCTCTATTCTCGTCAATCACATCGGTACTGATGTTCTTAGCTATATACACTTCGAGATATGCAGAAATTGATTTCCTAAAGTCTCTACCACAAAAACTAATTTTCGGTCTTGCAACTTTATTTGTCTCTATGGTGGGTGGCTATAATAGTGGCTTTGGTGCATCACTATTTATCGTGGTTGGAAACAAATTTGTGCAGGCTTCAGTTCCAATAGTATTGTTTTGCTGTTGTCCTTTGGCGCTGTTTGCATGGTTGCAATTACCGTTGTTTGTTGAAATGGTTCGTAACACATATTGGGGTAGTCTCTTTCAGAAGCACAGACTTGTCGATTTTTCAGGTCAGGAAAACAATAACAACAAATCGAAGAAAAAGGAAAAAGAAACTTAACAAGAAAACGAAGAGGACATAGCGAACCGAGTTAAGATAAAGTAATCAGATGTCCTGATCGCTTAAATAAGGTACTCGCACAAGAATTAAGTTTTAATGTGTTGCATAGTTTCTCCATTGTTTGTTAATTTGAGAGGTGCAAGAACTATGTACTCAATTGTGTTGTTGATTTGGTGCTAATAAATCATTTTTACCACTATATTTTAAGCTTGTAACCGACATTTGATTTCTTAATAAGATTGCCGATTTTACTAGAAGAAAAAAAAGGGTTGCGATATTGTGTTTATCGTTATTAGTTATGTGCATGTCTGATGCATGCTAACGAAAGTTGCATTATCATCTCAAGATTCTTCTTAAGAGTCGATCTGATTCATTAGCATCTCAAGATTCCGTACCAAGGGACGAACTGAGAGTCGATCATGCAATTAGCACAGCTATTCTGAGCCAAATTCATATTCAAGATCCTTTGCTCAACCTATGCCAATGCCCTGCTCAGTTGATAGTGCCATTAAGAAATCTATAAAACTGCCTGGGTAAGCCACCCCCTCCCTCCGTCACTGGTTCAACGTTGAAATATTTGCGTGAAATTTCTATAAAACTGCATGTTAAGATTGCTACTGGGATAACATATGAAATGTGGTACTTGTAGGTGTAAATAATCCACGGGACGGTGGAACGATCCTAAGCTATGGCGTACTGGCAAACATATATCCAGAGTCTTACGGATCGCCTCCGAATCTGGGCGCAAGAAAAGAGGAGCGAGAGACGACTTGGAAAGTCGACGAAAAAGGGGAAAAGTTGTGATGCGATGGACATCGGGCGCCTGGAGCAATAAATGCGCCGATTGTGAGTTGGTAAGAAGATAAGAAGAGCTCGGTCAAGGAAGACTCGGCCAAGGATCCTAAGGGAGACATCGATCATCCCCACCAAATGGGCGACATCGGGTGACGAGATGGCAGAAGAAGGCATCACTCGGCTTGACGTCCCGACCCGAACAAATAAGAACATCGGCTGAGACATCGACCGATCACCCGAGAGGAACATCGAGGAAGCTACGCCAGGCCTAACACCGTAGTACTGATGTATCATCATTTATAACTATAAATAGAGACCATGTAGAGAGGAAGAATTTAAGTGAGAGGTAAGGAAAGAGAGCATACTCATAGCATTGAGAAAGAGAGACATCCATATTGTAACCTTGAATCGAGCAATAACATCCTCCTTTAACCCGTGGATGTAGGTAATCATGCCGAACCACGTACATCTCTTGTTCTATTACTTCTCTTGTTTGTTGTGCTTCCTTGTGTATGTGTTAGTTACCTTTGGATGTAGAGGTAGGATTTTCTACATCTACATTCTGGCGCCGACTAAGGGGACGTATAACATCTCCGGATACCTTGAACTCGGACGCTAGAAGGGGAAACTCCGAGCTCCTAAGCCACCTTGTGTGCTGGTTGATGCTAAGGGAGAAACCCTTTCGGTCTGCTATCTTTGTTTTCTTTAGTAACGCCTTGTCGAGTTGATAGAGGTTAACCTTGTGTTCTTGTTTTATTATCTTCGTTTTCTTAGCAACATCTTGTCGAGTTTGATAAAGTTAGCCTTGCGTTCTTGCTTGTTATCTTCGTTTCGTCATCTTCGTGTCGAGCTGATATAAGTTCGTTTTTGTGTTTTAACCGGAAGTCTCCATTCTCCAAGCAAAACAAGTTTTCCGCTCAAGCGAAGTCGTCGAGACCGCTCCGTCAAGATGAGCTGTTTGTTTGAGACACCTCAGAGAGTCATCGGATGACCCATGAGCTCCCTAAATAGCATCTTTCGATGTTGGTAGAAGCTAGAAGGGAATCCCATCTCGATGACTATGATCTGTGGCTTCAAACCCCGTTATAAAAGAGATTCAACAGCTCCTATCGACACCTAGTGGGGATAGTCGATGCTAAGCGAAAGACTCTAATAAGCGCAACGTGTAGGTTACCAGGACTATTTTCTAGGGAGAAATATTGCCACATCTATCTCCATTTCACACCTGCTTTTATTTTAGCGAGATAAGAGACGCACGCTAATGGTGGAAACAGGACTAGCTCAGAATCGTTGAGTCTAGTTCTTGGAAACCATGGCCGGCAGGATTGTAGAGAACGGTCCGAGTCTCACTACAATCCTACGCTAAGAGCCCCACAACATCAGTAAAAAACTATAGGAATCTTGCGGCCATCAGAACGACGGTCGTTAAGGGTCGTCGTTGCCGCCAGTCACCGCCATGAAAGAAATCTTCCGATTCAATGCACGGATGATTAATGATTTCTGGCGTTAGGAATGTCGGGACAAATAGCGATTAATGCATAGGAAGAGTACTGAAAGCGATGTGTCAAGACAGCTTTTCAAAATTTGTCCTTTTGCGGCAAAAACGATTTGACTGCTGAGACCGACACGCTGGCGTAAAGGGAATCGTACTCCATTCTTTTTCATTCTGCACTGAACTGCTGTACTCCATCCTTAACCTTTTCGAAAGCAGTTCGAAATAAGGGCTGTCTGCTTTGCTGACGTAGGAACGGACGGATAGGCGAGCCGAGGAACGAGGACGATAGCAAAGGCAATGGCAAGTACCTCCAGGACGAGCAGGATCCTGAGGAACCGAGTCGCGGCGGGATCCAGCGGGCAAGAGGGACTTACGGACTCCCAGCACGGAGATCGTCGACCTAACGACCGGGGCGAGACTCAGGCGTTGATCAAAGGCATGACTACGGTCGACGAGGAAGTCGATCTGGGCCGAGATGACGACTTCCCGCCCGGGAGGTTGAGGATTAACCCAAGTCAGATGGGGCCGAGGAACGAGGGCAGCATGGAAGACGGGAGAACGGCATCGGATACTGAGGAGGAATAGGAAGTTCAAACGATACACGAGGAACAAAGGAGAGAAAGACAACCTACAGAGCACCAAAGAGATTTAGAACGAGAGGCCGAAAGGCTTAGGCAAGTACACTTGGCGGAGGTAACCTAATCGAGACGTCCCCCGCAACGGACTAACCGCCCACTACCGGTTGTTCCCCGGTAGTGATCGATCGCCCAACGGCTCGGAGTTGTCCCTCCTATCGCTCCCACCACGAGACCCCCAACCGCACCCCCCAACACAGGCGGGACACCACGTGAATGGCCACTCTAGTCATGAGAGCACCGACCCGATGTTACTCGCCATACTGGCAAGCCAAAGAAGACAGGAGGACCTAATGAGAGAATTGCAGAGGAGAAACTTGGCGCTAGAGTACGAGAATCACCAGCTCCGCAATAGGAGAACGGGGTCGAGGGGATCATCAAGCCGAGGCGCCTCTAGCAACCACACTCCATCAAGGGACGACCCACTTCCTTCACCGAGCCGAGGACGAGTACCCGACCCTAATCGGCCAAGAGAAGGGTATGGGCCCTCCGAGGATTCTTCGGCCGACGAGGAAGCAACCAACGAGAGTACGGACGCGACCACCAAACAAAAGATCGAACGACTCGAGCGGATGGTTAAGAAACTAACTGGAGACAACAAGGATGATAAGTTAGCAGAAGTAATCAATGAAGCCCAGAAGACACCGTTTACCAGGGAATTGGACCGAACACCATTTCCGCCAAAGTGCACGTTGCCAATTTTCCCATCTAGGTTCGATGGCACAGGCGACGCGGGGAACACATCAAGATGTACGGCATGTCCCTACTACAGTGGAAGAACCACGATGTGGTCATGTGCAAATTTTTCCCGCTAGTCTAGAAGGAGAAGCGAAGAGTTGGTTCTACACCCTGCCCGATAAATCCGTTGGGAGCTATGCGGCTTTGGTGGAAACCTTTCTCGAGACATACATGCATAATAGCATAGCTCGGCCCAGAGTCGACAAGTTGTTTACTGATGAGTGCCAAATATTGCATATTTATACACCTTTTTATTGGCATTTTACTCATCTTTTGCGCGTAAGAATCAGATATTATCCCAGATTCTGTATTTTATGAGTTTTCAAGAATAAATATTTGTATTAATTAATTTTGCATTTTTAGGTACTAAATAAAGCTCGGAGAAACTGAGGAGCCCAAAGAGCGAAGAATTGGAGTCGAGCATCTATGGAGTAGATAACCCAGGCCCGCGCGCGAATCAGTCGCAACCCGACAAGGAAGACATGGGCTAGAGCTACCCATGACCCGGATCCAGACCCGATCATCCTGAGCCGTTAGATTCGATCTACCCTACATCCAATGGTCGCTGCCTCCACGTGCATCGAAGACCGCTGCTCCCGTGCAACACCAGATCACGCCAAAACCGCCTTCCAACAGAGCCGTTCGAGATCTTACTTATCTTCATCCTACGCTCGCTGAGGCTTTTCCATCAAACTTCGCTGTGCCGCTCAACACCATAGCCCCTATATATACACCCTAAGCCTAACCCTAAATCATTTCTTTTCTTCACCTATCCCTCTCTCCCGTCGCTCTCTGCTCTGCAACTCCCTCTCCCCCGACCGTCTCCCCGCCATAGCCCATCTCTTCTGTCACCACCTTCGCCATCACCACCACCTATTCCACCAACAACCCCCTGACACAACACGACCACCTTTCCGCCACACCCTAGTTTGCTTATCTCTAAAATAGCTTCTCAAAACCCTAGAAGCTATGTTAAAGATAAACAAGTCTAGGGTTTCTCTTACATCAATCAAGGAAAGCCGTTGATCACGATTCTCGAGGCGACGTGACAAGGGAGCAGAAGCTATTCGGGGTATGGGTTGATTTTATTTTTAAAATAGAATTAGGGTTTTCAGTTTTTGGGCCTGCATGTATAAATAGAGAGTGAGGGAGATGATTTTAGGCACGCCTGGATTAGCCGGAGTGTCAATTAGGGTTAGTTTTAATTTTTGTTATCTTATTTTGATGTTTTAATTAAGCTGTTAGGGTCTCAATGAAACCCTAAATTATCTGTTGTGAACTCACCTTGTTTGAATGTCTTGAGAGCTTAATTTTATTAGACAGCCTCAATGTTAAACACCTCAACTCAGTTCTCTCACAGTGCATACCAACGCCATGGATGCACTGTAGTTAGGTTAATACTGAGTTGAGTGTGTTTCAGCTCTTGCTTATATTATTTACACTGATTCTCTTGACTCGGTCGTTTCTTCATTAGACAAACAATACTCTAGGTCAGTTCCTTAGCTTGTATTTGAAGCTTTATAGGGAGAGATAGGTGGTGGAATTGACTCCCTGCCCTTATCAATCACAGGACAACAAGACCTCAACGTAGTTAAGCACACAATAGGAATTAGAGGTAGAATTGATGACCTTAGCATTCCACTGTCACTACATTTTATTCCTTAGTTTAGGATTACACTACAAAACTGCCGTTTCGGCACAAAAATATCTGCATTATCATCTGTGTTACATTACCTTCACTTGAAATCAGTTAGAGAAAGCCATAAGATCACCTTGAAAGCACCCCTCGTCTCTGTGGATCGACCCGTATTTGCCACTGTCTTCATTGAAGACACCGTGCACTTGCGGTATCACCGTAGGCTTAAATTTAAACACCTTTTCGGGCCTACCAAGTTTTTGGCGCCGTTGCCGGGGACTTGGCGCGTGCCCTGCTGATTGTTTGGCTTGACTTTAGTGTTTTTCACTGAACATATTTACTTCACTGTACATATTTATTTTGTTTTTGCTGTTTTTAGTTATGTTTTAGTGTAAATTGCAGTAGTTTGCTTTTTCTGTAACTTGTATCTTGTTTTAATCCTTGCAGCTCCCTGTAGCTCAGTTCACCCTGTACATATTTATTTCACACCTTGCATTGTTAATTTTAGCCTTATGTTAGTATAGCTTAGCCTGTCATACCTTATGTTATTGCACTGTGATTCCATGTGTTAGTATTCCATCTGTTATTCCTTGTGTTATAACTTAGCATCATACATCTGTAATTTCCTTTTGTTCTTGTTTAACCTTGTGCTTGTAGTCATCATAATTAGCTCTGTCACTTAGTGTGATTATTCGTAGCTTGCACTCACTTTGCATCTGAGCTACAACTTAATAAGTAACTTTGTAAGCATCACTGCCTTATCCCAGTCAGTCCAAGTTTGCCTTAACTGCACAAGTTTGAGAATTTAACTCTCATTTTGAGCAAGAGGTGCTCGAGCTTGTTTGTTGTGTTTGCTGATCTCTGCTGCTACTTTAGGCTGCTTTCTTTGAGCAAGCCAAAGGAAAGGAGCACTGTGGAGTGCCTACAACCCAGTATTGCACTGGTGGTTTGTTCTCTAAACCTATTTTTTTACCTGTGTGTATGCATGATTCAGTGCTAGATTTTGAACCTCAAGCCACTTGCCATTCTTGAGCCACGTGCACTGGAAAGCACGATCTTTTGCATTCTCAGGCATATTGTTGTCGGTGTTGCTTTGTCTTGCCAAGCCCCCGAGCTTAGCCGCAAGCCTCGCAAGCCCTGTAGGCTGCAGGTTTGTAAGCACCTCTTGAATAGACCAAGGTTGAGACCAAGGCCGGTGACTTGAACCACCATTGCATGCTAGACTCTGTTGAATGACCCGAACCCACATCTCGTGCATCCCCGTGTTTTTGTTTGTTGAGCTTGTGCTGCCTCTTGGAAAGCCAGGTTCTCTGCTAGCCTTTGTTATGTCTGCCCTGTAATCTGTGAGCTCTGCCCTGTAATAACCTGTGCATTCTCTGAGTTGTGCATTGCACATTTGTGTGAAAAATTTCACAAGACCTGAGCTTTGACATGGCCTGAGCCTAACTCCATCTGCCCTATTCTGTGTGAGCTTACCTGTGCCGATTAGCTGCAAATTTGTGTGAACTTTGAGCACAGCCTATGCATAGCTCCCCGACTCGAGCATAGCATGCAACCCCCCCAGCCCCCTGGAAAGGTTGTGGGGCTTTGTTCTGTGCCGGGCCATCAATTTTGTCACAACAACCTGGGCTGCTTGAGAAAATCCATTTCTGGGCTAACATAAGCCACACCAGCTGGGCTAACAGAACCCAACCTGGGCTGCAACCAAATGAAACCCAGCTCACCTGGGCTAACCCAACTAGGCTTAGCATTATAACCTGGGCTGTACATTTTGAAGCCCACATAAGCCTGTCCACTGGGCTGTGCACTTTCAACTGAAGCCCAACTGCTGGGCTGAGCCTTTTCACTGGGCTGCATATGTTAACTTAACTTGGGCTTAAACCAAAACTCAGCCCAACTCAATTCATTTCTGGGCCAGACCATCTAGGCTAGAACCTCTACTTCTGGGCCAGACCATCTGGGCTGCTCACAATCAATCCACCTCTGGGCTTAACAATTTCAAATAGCAACTGGGCTGAACATTCCCAAATAAACCAAAACCCAACAAAACCAAACTTTCCCACATAAACCAAAGCTCCCAACAAAACCAAATGAATCCCATTGAAACCAAATCCCAATAAACCAAAGCCCACATAAACCAAACTAAGCTTTGAGTTCAATTTGAGAGCTAGACCATGTCAGGATTTTGGTCCGCATCTGGGGATTCAAACAAATCCCTTAGAGAGCGTGCTTACGGGCACGCTTCACGATGAACCCCCACATACCATAGTGACTTTAGGGAATTTTATGTGCCCTCTCGGGGCCCGACCTCACATACCCTAATCACTATGAGCACATGTATCATCCATCACAAAGTTGAGAATGAACACTCTCCTCATACCCAGTCATCACTTTTAGATCAATTAGAGGCTCATTATCTGCTTTAGAAAGGCAATCTGTCGAATCTAGTTTTCTAGGCAATATGAAACGCATGCTTGCACCTTATGTGGTGGCTTAGACCACCTGCTGAATCTTTGTTATATCTTGCATGATTTTAGACAGTCTAGGGAAAACCATGATAATCCAATGAACGAAGTGTCTAGAAGTGACTATTGGGACCATAATCAACTTTGCACACATGCATCATTCACCACGGTGGGAGATGAACAATTTTATACTCCCCAACTCCTAGTTTGCAATCAAGCAATGGAAACACTCATGGAGCAAAATGCTAGGCTTGAAATGAATGCAATGCATGACCATCCATATAGCAACATGTCTGAATTTCCCTTCTCTAGTGAACCTCATGCACAACCATACAATGAATATCCATATGAGGAATGCATACCCACTAGTGAAGACTCTCCTTCAATGGAACAACTCAAGATGATTCTTCAAAGGAACCTGATTGAGTTACAAAATGATAGGATTGAAAATAGTGTTTCTAGTCTTACTCATGCAACTAACATTGAATATGAACCTAATCTAGAGGTAGATGAGTACACTAAAAATGCTACAATTTTGAATGGAGAGATGGATTTTTGCTATGATGATGATGATGATGATGATGAATATGAAGTGCATGTGTATTTTGAAAATGTAGTAGAATCTTTAGGTTCAGAGACATTAATTGTCTCTTCTGTGAACCCTATGAATGATGCTTCTTCTTATATTCATGCATGTGATGTTGATGTAGAACCTGTGGGATTGTCCTGTGAAAATGAGCATGCTTTACCACCTGTTTGTGACCTAGGAATAGCTGAATTGTCTGTTGACACGGATGATTCAATGCATGTGCCTAACTCCATGCCTAGGCTACAACATGATATCTCTCCTGGTTATGTTATACATGAGAATGGTGACGAGTATGACCTGGAGATTGATGAACTGCTTTTATGCGGGTGAACATGATTTACCCTCTCTTCTGACTTTAGGAAAGTGTGTGACGGTGCAAATGATTTTAAAAATGAAAACAACTTAGATGTACCTAACCTCTCTCCTGAGTCACAAATTGAAACTCCTTCACCCAACCTAGGTGTAGTTTGTCACAAAATTGCAAAACCAACTTTTCTGAAAATGCCTAACTTAGGCCTAGAGCTTTGTGCTTCCCAAGTCCTCTTGGACTATTTTGCATCAAAGTATAACACTCTTAAGGAGCCACAGTTGGAATGTGTATGTCTGCCTGTAATTAGCAAAACTCATTTTGAGTTAGACCTTGTGCATGATGTACCTTTAAAATTGCAAGATTTTGTGCTTTCAAACACACCCATTCATAAGTTTAGGTTTGGGAAACTCATTCACATACACATCTTACGTGCACTCTCATATTATATTTGTAGGCTGTTAATGTGTGTACATATCGTCTTTTGGGTTGATCCTCAACTCTTTAGACTGTTAGTTTATGGTGAATTTTCATTGTATATATCCAGTAGGACTTGTTAAAATTTTTCTTTTCTTGATTCGGTTGAGTCTTCATGCACATATATTATGCTAATCCGATATAATCTCCGTTGAGAATATTGGATTCTAGCCTTGACGAATGAAGCTCAACCTTGCTCCCGCCGACATCACAGGTAATCTCTTCCCTTTTATCTTTTCAAAAGATAGTTCTCATGGTATGTGACTGTTTAATTTTTCCTATCTGTTGACACATTGAGGACAATGTTTGATTTAGGTTTGGGGGTGTGATTTGCATTTAGAGTTTTTAGTCTTTTATTTCACCTTTTATTTAAAAAAAAAAAAAAAAAAAAAAAAAAAAAAAAAAAAAAATCATAACTCTTTTTGTAAAAACCTCCAACTTTAGAGATTTTAGAGTCACTAGCATGCTTTTAGCTATGTTTACATAGAGATTCGACTGAAATAACGAAACTTGGAAATTTGGAGAACACAATCGGGTTTCTTAGTTGATTAGAGCGTTAAAGTTGGATTTAACCATACCGGAGGGCGACTAGGTCTTTGTTTAGATATTCGGTAGTAGAATTGTGATCACCCATAGTGGAGACTACCCATTTTACATCAAGCGAGTACCGACCTTCACTCTTTGTGACTTTCTAGAAAAGCTTTTAGAGTGTGTGTCACCGTACGTCAATTCCGGGTAGGAATGGTGAGCTACCCAACTTCGCACCACTTTCAGCACTACTTTTGATCTTTTGAGTGCTAATTCCGTCAATCATGAGGGTGACGTCTAAAGATGAAAACTCCTTCTAAATACCGATTTGTAGTTAGCATCATTCTCTCTCTCAATCACAAGACCCATAGAAACACATCATCGTCAAGAACCTATAGAGAATCGAGAATATTGAAAGAAAAAATTGATATAGTCCAAGGTTTATATGTAACAAAACAAAGAAAAGAAAATAGAATGAGAATTAATGAAGTTTGTGAAAAATTGAGTTTATCGTTTTATTGTAAAAAAAAAAAAAAAAAAAAAAAAAAAAAAAATTTGCGTGTTGTATTATTATTTTCATTTCATGTATCAGGTTAAAAAAAAAAAAAAAAAAAAAAAAAAAAAAAAAAAAATTTCAAGTTTTTGTAAAGTTCGAAGTTCATCATCAGGCTGAAGACCGAAGACCGAAGAGTGAAGACCTTTCTATGGTTTCTATGAGAGAGTGATATTAATTGCCGATCGGGTGAGAAGTGAGTGAGTACTCCCACCCTTGCTAATGGTTGATTTCCTTCCTTAGAGATCATCGAAAAAGATTCTTTTTGTCCACACCTCTGGAGTCTCCAGTTTTATTTCGGAAGGTTATCCTTCTTACCTACAACGTGTGCAGGATTTCTCTCTTTATTCCCGCTGTGCACACATGAGAGAGTAAAAGCGATCTTTTGAGTGCAATTATCATAAAACCCTAATGGTGAGGCGAAGTCGAGGCTTATGATCACAATCGAATCCGAATTCTTTCATATGGTATGGTTACTTCTCGCTCAAGACTTAAGGATGAGAATGCGTTCTTCGATAGTTCTAACTTCATTACTAGCATGCGAAACTCTATGTCCTCATAGCTTCTTGGAGGCTTGAGACTCTTTTACACTCTGAAGTTGGAGAAGGTTTTGTGGGTACACCTCTTGTAAACCCTCACGAGACTACAACTCGTCCACTAGGGACACCTAGGGGTTTAAAGGCTTAGTGCATACGCTAAATGCATTCGAGACCAGCGACAGTGGTATAGTTAGGATTTCTTCATTTCTCGTTTCACTTGAGGACAAGTAAAATTCGGGTTTGGGGGTATTTGATGAGTGCCAAATATTGCATATTTATACACCTTTTTATTGGCATTTTACTCATCTTTTGCGCGTAAGAATCGGATATTATCCCAGCATTACTTTCAGATTTTATGAGTTTTCAAGAATAAATATTTGTATTAATTAATTTTGCATTTTTAGGTACTAAATAAAGCTCGAGAAACCGAGGAGCCCAAAGAGCGAAGAATTGGAGTCGAGCATCTATGGAGTAGATAACCCGGGCCGCGCGCCGGAACCGCCGCAACGACAAAGGAAGACATGGGCTAGAGCTACCCATGACCCGGATCCAGACCCGATCATCCCGAGCCGTTAGATTCGATCTACCCTACATCCAATGGTCGCCGCCTCCACGTGCATCGAAGACCGCCGCTTGCTCCGTGCAACACCAGATCACGCCAAAACCGCCTACCAACGAGAGCCGTTCGAGATCTTACTTATCTTCATCCTACGCCTCATTGAGGCTTTTCCATCAAACTTCGCTGTGCGCTCAACACCATAGCCCCTATATATACACCTAAGCCTAACCCTAAATCATTTCTTTTCTTCACCTATCCCTCTCTCCCGTCGCTCTCGCTCTCCGCAACTCCTCTCCCCCGACCGTCTCCCCGCCATAGCCCATCTCTTCGTCACCACCTTCGCCATCACCACCACCCTATTCCACCAACAACCCCGACACAACACGACCACCTTTTCCGCCACACCCTAGTTTGCTTATCTCTAAAATAGCTTCTCAAAACCTAGAAGCTATGTTAAAGATAAACAAGTCTAGGGTTTCTCTTACATCAATCAAGGAAGTCACATCACGATTCTCGTAGGCGACGTGACAAGGGAGCGAAGCTATTCGGGGTATGGGTTGATTTTATTTTAAAATAGAATTAGGGTTTTCGGTTTTGGGCTTTGCATGTATAAATAGAGAGTGAGGGAGATGATTTTAGGCACGCCTTGGATTAGCCGGAGTGTCAATTAGGGTTAGTTTTAATTTTTGTTATCTTATTTTGATGTTTTAATTAAGTTTGTTAGGGTCTCAATGAAACCCTAAATTATCCATTGTGAACTCACCTTGTTTGAATGTCTTGAGAGCTTAATTTTATTAGACAGCCTCAATGTTAAACACCTCAACTCGGTTCTCTCACAAAGGCATACCAACGCCATGGATGCACTTGTAGTTAGGTTAATACTGAGTTGAGTGTGTTTCAGCTCTTGCTTATATTATTTACACTGATTCTCTTGACTGGCTGTTCTTCATTAGACAGCCAGTACTCTAGGTCAGTTCCTTAGCTGTTATTTGAAGCTTTATAGGGAGAGATAGGTGGTGGAATTGACTCCCTGCCCTTATCAATCACAGGACAACAAGACCTCAACGAAGTTAAGCACACAATAGGAATTAGAGGTAGAATTGATGACCTTAGCATTCCACTGTCACTACATTTTATTCCTTAGTTTAGGATTACACTACAAAGCGCCGTTTCGGCACAAAAATATCTGCATTATCATCTCGTGTTACATTACCTTCACTTGAAATCAGTTAGAGAAAGCCATAAGATCACCTTGAAAGCACCCTGCGTCTCGTGGATCGACCCGTATTTGCCACTGTCTTCATTGAAGACACCGTGCACTTGCGGTATCACCGTAGGCTTAAATTTAAACACCTTTTCGGGCCTACCATTTACCCTGGCGCGAAGACTCAGGGAGCCGCTGCGGTCCTTAACGGACAGATGGAGGAAGTTATGCACGGATATAGGGAAAGCACCGGTTGACCAACAGATATTCGGCTTCGAGAACTCGCTAAGAAAGTCGGATCCCATCTGGGTGGCAATGTACACAGAGAAGCCCAAGACGCTACGGGAGATCCTAAGATGCGAGAGCATTATATCGCCTTGGAGGAGATCCGGGAAGGAGCGCAAGATAGGGGAATACAAGAGGCGAGCACCGCGAAGAAGCTACCCCGAGAGAAGCCACGAAACGACGACGGAGAAAAGGCCGGTGCTCGCCCCAGAGTGAAAACAAGAAAGTTTGGGTCGAGAGGGGAAAGAAGCCTCGCCACGAGCCAAGATCATATACTCCGCTCAACGCACCGTTGGAGGAAGTGTTCAAGGAGGTCGCAAAGAGGAATGACATCCGTTATCCCAAGACCCGGGGAATCCAATTCGACGGGACAAGGAACCACCCGGAGTTCTGCCATTACCATCGATTCATGCGGCCATTCAACCAATGATTGTAGAGAGGTGAAAGACATCGTCCGGACTCGATCCGCGATGGATACCTACGGCATTTCGTCAAAACACCGTCGACACCGGCCCGGCCCGAGGTCCCGGTACACCAAATAAGAATCAATCGCGGCGCTCGGTTCACTTGTAATACCATATCGCACTCGGAACACAAGGATACGATTTAGGGACCGGTATCACCTCGAGGATACACAAGAGGGACGACGGGCGAGAGAAATCTTTAGCGTGGCAAGACCCTCCCTATGGAGCCATGGATGATGCAGCCGATTACCTTTTCGGCGAAAGATGTCCCATTAAACGGGCAAGCACACGGAGATCCCTTAGTAATAACCCTGATGATCGAGGAATGGGGCGTCCGCAGGATACTAATGGACAGTGGTAGCTCAGTCGAGGTTGTTCTATGACACTTTCAAGAGGATGGAACTGCTTCGATGACATCCTCGATCCCGTCGACTTAACGTATTTACGGCTTCAACGGTACGGTGACAGTGCCAAAGGGAGAAGTCACTCTCAGAGTATCGGACGGGGAAGGGTTCCTCGACACATTGACCACCTTTTGCGTAGTCGATGTCGCATCACCGTATGAAGCGATCCTAGGACGACCTTGGATCGTAGGGATCAAGGGAGTCGCCTCGGCCTACCATCAGAAACTGCGCTTCCCTTCTTATCGCGGAGTAGTAGAGGTGCTAGGCGACCCCCAAGCGGCAAGACAGTGTGTGCAGATAGACATCCAACAGAACGAGGAAAGACGGTCGAGGAAACGCCAAGAAAAGAAGAAGTCTAAGGAAGTGGAAGCGGGAGAGGAATTGGAAAAGGTGATGTCGAAGCCATCGCCACCTACGAAACGGCGAGACAAGGTCTTATAGCAATCACGGGGAGCTAGCAACCGTCGGCGAGCCAAAGCAAAACTTCGGCCCTGGAACCAACCCGCCAAGTTAACTGCACCGAGGAGGAGCCGAGATTGGTGAGAATAGGGTCACGCTTAACGAACGAACAGTCCCAGCAGCTGATAACCCTCCTGAAGGAGTACATGGACGTATTCGCTTGGCAAATGCACGACATGGAAGGAATCGACCCGGAAGTTTGCTCACACCATCTACGGATAGACCCCAAGTTCAAACCAATTAGACAAAAGATGAGAAGAATCGCACCCGAGCTACAACCGGCGGTGGAGGCAGAGTTGAAGAAACTGTACGCGGCAGGAATCATCCGAAAGGCCCAATATCCGCAATGGATATCTAATATGGTGATAGTCCCCAAAAGGAATGGGGCGTCCGAATTTGCGTCGACTACATCGACTGAATAAGGCATGCCCAAGGACGGCTTCCCCCTCCCGGCATCGACCACCTGTGGAATCCATTGTCGGGTACAAGGCGATAACACTCATGGACGGTACTCGGGATATAACCAAATCCCCTGGCCCCCGAAGATCGAGAGCATACATCTTTTTCACACCTAGAGGATCTGTGTTGTTACACCAAAATGCCATTCGGAGCTGGGAAATGCGGGCGCTACATATCGAGGCTGGTGGAGGACATGTTTGAGGACAAAATACACGACACCATCAAGTATACGTGGACGATATGCTAGTCAAGAGTAAAGTAGGCGATACCCACATCGACGACCTTAGAGACATCTTCCAGACCATGAGGAAGTACAAGATGAGGGCAAATCCGTCCAAGTGCACCTTTTGGGTCACCTCGAGCAAGTTTCTAGGATACATAATCACCGATAAAGGGATCGAAGCGAGATCCATATAAAATCAAAGCGATAACGAAATGCCTTCACTCATATGATTAAGGACGTGCAATCGGCCGAACGGAAACTTGGCGCTCTAGGGCGATTCATCTCTCGATCGTGAGACAAGTGCAAGGATTTCTTCGGGACGTTAAGGAAGGAGAGAAGTTTAAATGGACCGAGGAGTGTGAGGAAGCATTCCGAAAAATCAAGCAACATATGGCGAGTTTGCCAGTGTTACAAAGACCCTGAGCCCGAAGACGTACTAACACTATATCTCGGGGCAACCAGTCACGCCATCGGTCTTTGTGTTGGTCAAGAACGAGGAGCGAGAGGAAAAGCCAGTATACTTCATAAGCAAGACCATGAACCCCGGCGGAAAAGAACTACACCGAGAATCGAGCAACTCATCCTAGCGTTAGTATTTGCAACACAGAAGCTCCGGACATATTTCCAAACTCATAAGATTCGAGTACTTACCAAGTCCTCCATAGAGTCAGTACTTGACAATGCAGCCAGATCGGGGCGGATCTCCAAATGGAGCGCACAAATAAAGCAATTCGATATCTTTTATGAAATGAGGACGGCGGTGAAAGCGCAGGCAGTGGCCGATTTTTTGGCGGACTTCCCCCTCAGTGACGAGGACGAAGTAGAGGACATCCCAGGAATGGAGGAAGATCGAGAAGACTCACCCGATTTACTCGAGACCTGCAGCCCGACACGATGGGAAGTTTTCGTCGACGGGTCATCCAATAAAGACGGGTCGGGTTTAGGACTGGTCTTCACGACACCGAAGGGCAAGAAGATGGTCCATTCCTTTAGGCTTGAGTTTAAAGCAACCAACAATGTCACAAAATACGAAGCGGTAATACATGCCCTACGCTTGATCGTAGAGATGGGCATCCAAGAGGTACGACTGACAAGCGACTCCCAGCTAGTTGTGCGGAAAATCAACGGGCAATATGCCATACATGACCCCTTGTTGCGAAATGCGGGAGCTCGCCCAATCCTACATCGGGCAAATACCAAGCATCAAATTCCGACACATCTGCAAAAAGACAATCGGCATTCGGATGCCCCAGCATATATTGCTTCCATGTTGGTAGACGCAAGTATTGAGGGTATCAGAATCATGAGGATCCTAATGCCTTCGGTACCCGAGAACGTGGATATCGAGCGCACAAGTCGCGGCAACCACTACCGATCGATCGCAGACGGGCCGACGATTGGAGGAAGCCGATTCATGAATACCTCGAAACGGGAAGGTTGCCCAAGGGGAGACCCGAGATCAACAAGATCAAGAGCAAAGCCGCCGCGTACGAACTTAGGGATGGCACCCTATACCGAAAATCATACCTGGGACCATTGCTAAAATGCCTAAGTAAAGAGGAGGCGCAGATGATCCTTAACGAATTACACTATGGGGCTGCGGGAAATCACAGCTCGGGCCGCAGCCTAGCGGCACGAGCTAAAACCATGGGATACTTCACGGCCGTACATGAACGAGGACGCGAAGCATATGGCCACCGTTTGCGACGAGTGCAGAAATTCGGGAAAAGAAGATACATGCGCCTAGCTGTAACATTAAATTCCGTCATCGGTCCCTCGGCCCTTTGCTAAATGGGGAATCGACATCGTGGGACCACTACACGTCGGATCGGGACAAAGGAAGTATTTAATTGTGGCCACCGATTATTTTACCAAGTGGGTTGAGGCCGCTCCGCTAAAACACATACGGGATAAGGATGTTTTTCGGTTCATCTCGGGAACACATCATATGCCGCTTTGGGGTTCGGCGACAATCGTTTCGACAACGGGAAACAATTGCAAGGTAAAAACATCGACCTACTATTCAACACTTATAACATCCGAAAGAGCAAGTCCACGCCCTATACCCCCAAAGCAATGGACAAAGCCGAGATCACAAACAAGACCATCGCCGATAACATGAAGAAGAAACTCGACGGGAATATGGGGAATGGTGTGAAGAGCTCTACAATGTCTTGTGGGCATATTGGACAACTCGCAGGGAGGCAACGGGACTGTCACCCTTCATGCTAACATACGGGGCCGAAGCCATCCTACCTACGGAGGCGATGATACCTACCACGAGGACCGAAGCGTGGAGGCGAAACATCTCGGCGGACCTTATCTTGGCTAAACTTGACGATTTGGAAGAAACAAGAGAGATGGCCCTACAAAAGATGGAGAATTACCAACGAAGGATCCAACGGGAATACAACAAACGAGTCCGACCAAGAGAATTCCAACCAGGGCAGCTGGTACTAAAGCTCCTACCTAGCTATGAGCGTGACAAGAAGGGCGGTAAACTTGCACCACGATGGGGAGGACCCTACACGATAGTTGAGAAAGCCGGAGAAGGGGCATACAAGATACTGAAGCCGGACGGAAAACCCGAGCCACGACCGTGGAACGCGACACGACTAAAGATCTACCATCCGTAAGATCAGGTAAGATATCTTGTCATCTATTTCCGTGAAAAGCCGCGTGGGGTTGGAAATATGACAAGTGCGTCTGAATGGTCGTTTCGAACCCGGGGCGATGGCATTGTGCAAGTGCTTGGGCGACTTACACTAACACGGACTATTCGAACTCGGGGCGATGGCATTGTGCAAGTGCACGAGGTAGTTCGAGAGCCACGGCGGTTGGAAACCAAAGTGGCGGGTTGTCGAGGCATGAGTACTCGACAATCGAAAGCGATCAACATTGCTCTCCTCGCAAGTGGCCGAATCACTTGCCCAAGAAGATTAATCGATAACTTCTTGGGGTGTCGATCCCATAGAAACTAGGCAAGACCAACTCCCCTTCCACTAGATCTCGAAAGACGGTGATGAGATGCCTCGGTCGAGGACATGGCATCGGGCCCGATGACCCTCCTCTCTTTGGCGTGTTCGACGAAAAACGGCATTTGTGACTAACTGTCTACTCATGCGGGCATGAAAAAGGACAATAACGAGGCTACTGACGGAAAAAGCCACATATGGGCAACCCAACATAAATAAGAATAACGACATCGTAGTGTAACAACATCGCAGCAAGAAGAGCAAATAAACCGGCGACGCAGCACCCAGTAACAAGTTATGCAAGAAGTTAACAAAGTGTTCAAACGAATTACAACCCGAGGAAAAGGGCAAGACAGCGACGCAGCGCTACAAAAGACATGATCACTCTTTGGAGGAAGTGATAGGTGTAGAATACACCGTATTTAATATCTAGTATTTATGCTTTCTTTGCGAGTTTTCTTGTAAATTATGTATCTTATGTGTGCTTTTGAGTTTATTAGGTACTCTGGAGTCGCACGGACGAAAAGATGGAGAAATCACCCAATTTGAGCAAAAAGGGGCGAAATTGTCATTTCGAGGCGAACACTATCTGGAGCCCAGCCTGGGTTAAGGGGCAACTCTATTAGGAGGAGTATTAAACGCGACCAGTGTGGTTATGGGGTGACCACATGTTATGGGGCATCCACTGGGTAGCCCTTATCTGTGCATGGGGTGTCAATAGCATTTCCATAGTTTTAACCTAAATCTAGATGAGAGAAACCATTTCCTCTCTTCCTTTTCTCCGTTCTTGTCCTGATGGTCTTTGTGAAATTGAGGCGAGAGAATTTGAGATCTAAATGAGCCAGGTGAGATGAATCTGAAGTAGGGTTTGAAGAATTGGTAGTAAATGAGATTTAGAGAAGAACCGAGACCAGAGATTGGTGATAAAATTGATGAAATTAGGGTTCGTCTCTGCAATGAAGAATGACACTGTGAACTAATGGGTTTCTGGCGGTAAGGATTCAGGGGTTTTTGTGATTTAGGTGCTTTCGAGACAGAGAAAAGAAGGAGATGACACTGTTGCTGTTATTCAATCGGCTTTGTAAAAGGGATCGACTCATTAATCGAGTTCAGGAAAGACAAGGAAATTGATGTTTGTCATGGATTTGCATCGGCGATTAGGTGCTCGAATTACGGCCCGAGATGAGTGATAATATGAAACCAAGAAAGATTGGGTTTGGATCTGAAATGGGTATGCTTCTGTTGATGCTGTGATGAAGATTTTCATGGGTCTGAGTAAGAATGAGAAGAGGGGAATGAAGATTGGTTCAAGGGTTGATTAAACATGGGTGTGTGCTTAATTTCAGAAATCTGATACTGTTGTGAAGCAATGCAGTGCAAGACCCTGTTGCTGCTGAATTAGTCTTGAACTGAGGTGCAAATGTTGCAGCTGGTGTTGATGTGCAGCTGTAGATGCAAGCAATAGCATGGCAGGTTTGATTGAGTGTTTGCAGGGAATGAGTTCATGGAGCTACAATATTTGGAAATGGCATTGCAGGGATGAATTGCAGTGGTGTTATGAGCTGAGGCAGGCAGCAGGTGGTGGTTTTACAAAGAATCTGAGCTGGGTGATGGGACTGGAAGTGAAGTGCTTGTGGATTCAAAAGGGTGTCAGAGATGATTACAGGGAAGTGTAGGTACTGAAGTTAAAATGGGCACTGTGTGCTTGGTTGAATAGTGGAGGTTTTGCAGCAATAAGAAATGGCAGTGAACTGATGGGTGTATGAGATGAAATTGCTCAGTGGTAGTCACAATGGAGTTGAAGCAGTGATGAATGGAGGACTTAAAGATGGCCTTGAGGAAGGAGCAGCTACAGGGAAGTATGCAACTAGTGGAGATGCTGCCATGGTCTGGTGGAGTCATGTGTTGAGCCAATGAACTGGTGATTGCAAGAATGCAGTTGAAGCTGCAGAGATGGTGGATTGGGATTGAGAAGCAGTAGCAGATTGGGTTTTAGGTTATCTGAGATGAGTATCTCAAGATTGGAGGCACTGTGTTGCCAAGGATGGGTCGCTGTTGTTATAATTGATGGTGCTGTGTTGCAGGGGAAGCAGTATAATGCAGCTGCAGTTTACAAAGGCAAATGGGGATGAACTGAAGGAGTGGACTGGAAATTGCAGATGCATGATAGGTAATATGCAGGCAAGAGCTGAAATGGGTCTGGTGTTGGTGTTGAATTGATGCAAGGATCTGAGATGACAGGCAGAGCTGGTGCTGTTGGAGCTGGCAGGAAATGAGAGTTTGGTGGAGCCTGTGTGGATGAGTTAAGGAATACAGGTGCTGTGAGAATGGGTCTGAGAAGTTGAGCATGTTGCAAGGACTGCAGTGCAGGGAAGGATGGCAGCGCTGCTGGTAATTGGCAGAGCTGACAGGCTGGCAGAATTGCAGGCTTGAGTTTGTCTGAAACTGGGATTGCAAGCAAGATGCAGTGGCTAACTATGACAGGGAGAAGGAATTGAACAGCCATCATGGCTGGATTGGAAGTGGTAAAGCACCATCTTGGTGCAACATAGATTATGGCCTGTGCAAATGGCTCAAAGCCTGGCAACTCGGTCAACCAGACCAATTGGATGGATGACTCGGTGACTTAGACCACGACTCACCAAAGATGCGACTGGTTCTTGACCCAATTGACCCTACCGAGTTGACCCGGTGGACCGACCGTTTGACCCGTTGGCCATGGCCAGGTTTGACTTTGCCGGTCACCCAGAGATATTTCCGGCGACGATTCCGGCGGGATTCCGGCCACAATCCCAGTTTTCCGGCGAGCGTTTTTGGGACATAATTTCTACACGGGTTTCTCTCCATGGTGGGCCGGGTGAACTTCTATCTAATGGACTTTGAAGACAAAACCTAGTTTTGGAAGGAGTGGAGCTATATAAAGAGAAGACTTTTATTATCTATGGGAGATCTTTATCTTGGAGAATATCTTATTATCTCTACTTGTTTTCTAGGGTTTAGAACATGAAACTTCTCTTTCTTCTTGTGATGAACTCCATGAATATGAGTACCTAAGTTTATTATTGGTTATGGAATAGTTGGATTTCACATAATATGATTCTTTGATTCAATATATTAGTTTTGTCTCATAATTATCGTTTGCAATTCTCTGGAAATATTGTTTCATGATTGATTGATTGTTTTGACCGAGTTGCAAATTGGTAGAACTTCTAATCACATCTATTGCTAGTTTAGGGTTTATTATACGCAAAAAGTGATATTCCTTGGATACAAGTAGCATAATATGATTATAGTTTGTAGTGATATATTCTTATGATCATATGTGAATCGTAACCTTTGTTAAATTGGATTAGTGCGCTTTCCACGTTCAATTGCTTTGATTGGCCTGATTTCATAGAACTTAATGCATCTAGGGAATTAAACTTGATTAGTGCTTTTACACGTTAGGTTGTTCCTTTAGATAGAATTCATATTCGCATCTTTTAATGTGTTTGTTGATGACATGAGGAGATTTGCGGGATATTCTTGCGATCAAGGTATTCTAGGGTCTTTGATAAAAGTTGAGATTAAATATCAATTCTAGTTATTGTGAAAAGCATGTTAGTGAATGAAAACGAAATCCTTAACCAATATCTCTTCTATCTTATTTGTTTGCTTATTTTCTTTATTTGTTTTATTTAGTTTATTATATAAAAAAATCACAAAACTACGGGTGCTTTATATAGGAAACCATAACGATTTGACAACCTAGACCTCTCTCCGGATCGATCCTTTCTTGCCCTTGCTATATTTATATTTTGAGTAGTAAGAAAGTGTAATTATATTTGTGTCGCTTCGACAGCGGTCAAATTTTGGCGCCGCTGTTTGAGGAGGCGGCGGTTGTCAATTGTTTTGGTTTCTTATTTTTTTTTGTATTTAGTTTTTGTTTTATTTTTCTTATTTTACGGTTTTAACTTAGGTTTGAGAATTATTTCAGGTGCTAATTTCTATGGAAGGAGCATATTGGAACAACGGATGCGGTTTTCAACCTCAACAATATGATAACTACCAATTCCAAGGGTATAATCAAAACCAATTTATTGGTTATGACCAATATTCCATGGAACCTTGTGGTTTTTCTCAACAACCTTATGGCGGGTATGTGTGTGAACAACAACAAGGATGGGAGGATTCTTATGCTTGTGAACAAAAGGTCTCTAATTTTATAGATAAAGTTTCCACCTTTTTACAAGAGGAATTTCAAAAAGCTAAAGAGACTACAAACGAGCAACTCCGAGAACTTCGTGAAGGTATGGCTAGCTTGCGAAGAGACATTGATCAATACAAGGAAAATATGGATGATTCTAATGTGCATATGGTTTGTGATGACTATTTGATTGATGCTAATGTTGAAAAAGGCCAATCCTTGGGCACTTTCGTGGATAATTGTGTAGTTAACTCAACTCTTGATCTTAATAATGATCATTCACCTATTCAAAAGGATGAGTTAGAGATTAGCAACACTAAATTCAGCGAGGAACAATCTTATGTTGACTATGATAGTGAAGGTGATGATGATATATTGCTTGAAACAACTCATGGTGACATCTCCGAGGAGTCTTTTTGGGATCAAGATGAAGACGAAGAGGAATATGTCGACACTTGTGTAGATTACTCAAGCATTGATCTTACTAATGATCAAGAGCCTATTCAAAGGGTGGAGCTTGAGGATGATGCATTTTCGAGTGTTCTAAAAAGTTTCTTATGATAAAATTTGGATCCGCAAAAGAGTGTGTGCCTTACAACAAAAAGGAGGAATATGTTGAGAATGAGCCCGTTATGACCAATATTGTGGAAGACCCAATTGAGCTTGCATATGATTGTAATGATGATGTTTATGTCGATACTTTGGTTAAAGCGAAACGGACGAAGAATGGTTGCAAGGTTTGATAGAGGACCATGATATAAAAGAGGTGAATAATTCACTTGAGTTTTTCAAGGATGAAGAGGATTAGTGATACAAGAGATTGTGAAAGGTTTATCTAACCCTTTGCCTATTATTTCTTCTCCTTTACCTCTTATTGGTTTGAATGTATGTGCTTGAGAATATTGTTGACTGACTTTGTTTCTCGTTTTCCGCCATTAGAGAAACTTGATTCTCACACTATGCAGGTTATGGAACCAGAAACCGTGGAAGTACCCGATGTCTATATTCTTTATACACTTCCAAGTGTGGACAAGAATAAGTGTGGGGGAAGCTTTTATCGGTTCATAGCTTCACTTTTGTTTTATATTACTAATATTTGTGTGAAGTTAGTGTTTGAAAAACAGGTTCTATGGACGGATCCCCAACTTTTTCGATTATTGGTGTATGGGGAATGAATCTTACAAGAAGCTAAGTCGGGCCGACGACTATAAAACAAGCGCTTAGTGGGAGGCAACCCACCGGTTTTGTATCTCTTATCCTTTTGCTTTTTATTTTTGTTTTATTTATTTATTTTTTACTGTTTTCATATCATATTTGCATCCCTATGTTTAATTTCATTGAGTCCGGAATCTATCTTAGAAGAGAATTATGCGAATACCTTTTCGTCGAAAATTTCAGACTGCGCGTAGTTCAGTCCAGAGACCATAACTGTCAGACCGTTTATCGAAACACTGTGAAATTTTGACACTGTGTAGAAAACACGGAGGTGAACAACTTTTGTGAAATGGAGTTTTTCCAAATTCCTTACCAATTTGTACAGTTTTTGCGTTTTATCTGCTGTTACGTCAGAATTCAGAAATTTCGGTTTTACACATTGAGGACAATGTGAAGTTTAAGTGTGGGGGAGCATTTATATGTTTGTTTTTGACACCATTAGTGTATGGAACCATTTTGAATGCAGGAGTTGAGGAACCAATTAACTAAAAGGGACGAATATAGCTCAGAAATCACAAATTAACATGATAGTTGTTACCATATCTCGGAATATCACCATATCACATTCTATTTTTATTTTTCCATATTTATCTATTATTCTCTAAGTGCTTTGGTGGGTCACTAAAAATCGACGAGTTATTACTGCTAGGATGAAATAGAGTGGTTGAGTTACTAGAAAAAGAAAAAAAAATTGAAAAAAAAAAAAGAAAAAAAAAAAATGAAAAATATATGAAAAAAGAAAAAAAAAAGACCGACCAATTAGACCAAAACGGAATAAAAAGACACTTGGGAATAGCAGTATGTGTGAAACGTAGTCCCTGTCTCCGTCGCCTAAACAAGCGTGGAATGCAGGATCAAGGCAACTATCATGTACTTACGACAAGAAGCATGCGCTTGGATCCAAAAGATCTAATCATGCGTCTAAAAAAAAAAAAAAAAATTGGATCCGTTTGATCCAATCATATAAAAAAATAATAATAATAATTATTATTGTGTTGAATAAAGTCACTTTTGGTTCCCTTGTATATGCCAATTGATTTGATGTAGCATTCGGCACCGATGGCGCTCAATCCAATAGGATTAGGTTCATCTTAAACGTTGACCTTGAGACAGAGATATGGGAAACATCGAACACTTGTGAATATTCGCCAACATCTACATCTATATCCATCTTCTTAATCTTTTCATTGTGATTGTGGTTTGTTAGTTTCCGAGTATTGTGGTTTGTTCGACTATCTAATTAGAGTTTATTTATTAATATGAATTAAATTTGCAAGGTACCTCCTCCTGTAGTCAATTTGGATTCGTTCATTGATTTGTCACAAATAGACGGAGTTTGAAATATAGGTTTTGTAGGTATATCTCTAGTAAACCTTCACGAGACTATAACTCGTCCACTAGGGACACCTAGGGGTTTAAAGGCTTGTTATTTATGCTAAAATTAACCGTAGCCTCGACGTCACGGAGTTGTTGTATTTTAGTTTTGTTTGATTTGCTCGAGGACTAGCAAAGTCTAAGTGTGGGGGATCGATAGGTGTAGAATACACCGTATTTAATATCTAGTATTTATGCTTTCTTTGCGAGTTTTCTTGTAAATTATGTATCTTATGTGTGCTTTTGAGTTTATTAGGTACTCTGGAGTCGCACGGACGAAAAGTTGGAGAAATCACCCAATCGGAGCAAAAAGGGCGAGATTGTCATTTCAGGGGCGAACACTATCTCTGAGCCCAGCCCGGGTTAAGGGGCAACTCTATTAGGAGGAGTATTAAACGCAACCCAGTGTGGTTATGGGGTGACCACATGTTATGGGGCATCCACTGGGGTAGCCCTTATCCTATTGCATGGGGTGTCAATAGCATTTCCATAGTTTTAACCCTAAATCTAGATGAGAGAAACCATTTCCTCTCTTCCTTTTCTCCCGTTCTTGTCCTGATGGTGCTGTGAAATTGAGACGAGAGAATTTGAGATCTAAATGAGCCAGGTGAGATGAATCTGAAGTAGGGTTTGAAGAATTGGTAGTAAATGAGATTTAGAGAAGAACCGAGACCAGAGATTGGTGATAAAATTGATGAAATTAGGGTTCGTCTCTGCAATGAAGAATGACACTAGTGAACTAATGGGTTTACAGCGGTAAGGATTCGGGGGTTTTGTGATTTAGGTGCTTTCGAGACAGAGAGAAAAGAAGGAGATGACACTTATTCTTGTTATTCAATCGGCTTTGTAAAAGGGGATCGGGCGTGTCGAGTTCGGGAAAGACAAGGAAATTGATGTTTGTCATGGATTTGCATCGGCGATTAGGTGCTCGAATTGCGGCGGATGAGTGATAATATGAAACCAAGAAAGATTGGGTTTGGATCTGAAATGGGTATGCTTATTTGATCTTTGTGATGAAGATTTTCATGGAGTCCGAGTAAGAATGAGAAGAGGGGAATGAAGATTGGTTCAAGGGTTGATTAAACATGGGTGTGTGCTTAATTTGAAATCATCTTGTTGTGAAGCAATGCGATGCAAGACCCTGTTCTTCTTGAATTAGTCTTGAAGCGAGGTGCAAATGTTGCAGGCTGGTGTTGATGTGCAGGTGTAGATGCAAGCAATAGCATGGCAGGTTTGATTAGTGTTTGCGAGGGAATGAGTTCATGGAGCTACAATATTTGGAAATGGCATTGCGAGGATGAATTGCGGTGGTGTTATGGTGAGGCGGGCGGCGGGTGGTGGTTTTACAAAGAATCGAGGCTGGTGATGGGACTGGAAGTGAAGTGCTTGTGGATTCAAAAGGGTGTCGAGAGATGATTACGGGGAAGTGTAGATGCGAAGTTAAAATGGGCCTGTGTGCTTGGTTGAATAGTGGAGGTTTTGCGGCAATAAGAAATGGCGGTGAACTGATGGGTGTATGAGATGAAATTGCTCCCGGTGGTAGTCACAATGGAGTTGAAGCGGTGATGAATGGAGGACTTAAAGATGGCCTTGAGGAAGGAGCGGCTACGGGGAAGTATGCAACTAGTGGAGATCTTTGCCATGGTGCGGTGGAGTCATGTGTTGAGCCAATGAACTGGTGATTGCAAGAATGCGTTGAAGGCTGCGAGATGGTGGATTGGGATTGAGAAGCATGCAGATTAGGTTTTAGGTTATCCGAGATGAGTATCTCAAGATTGGAGGCCTTTGTGTTGCCAAGATGGGTATTGTTGTTATAATTGATGGTCTTGTGTTGCGGGGAAGCATTATAATGCAGTTTTTCTGATTTACAAAGGCAAATGGGGATGAACTGAAGGAGTGGACTGGAAATTGCAGATGCATGATAGGTAATATGCAGGCAAGAGCTGAAATGGGTCTGGTGTTGGTGTTGAATTGATGCAAGGATCTGAGATGACAGGCGGAGTCTGTCGTTGGAGGCTGGCAGAAATGAGAGTTTAGTGGAGCACTGTGTGGATGAGTTAAGGAATACGAGTCTTTGTGAGAATGGGTCGAAGTTGAGCATGTTGCAAGGATGCAGTCACGAGGGGAAGGATAAGCGTGTTCTTTGGTAATTAGCGGTGACAGGGTGGCGAGTGCGAGGGCTTGAGTTTATGCAGCCGGGATTGCAAGCAAGATGCGGTGGCTAACTATGACAGGGAGAAGGAATTGAAACGACCATCATGGCTTTGGATTGGAAGTGGTAAAGCACCATCTTGGTGCAACATAGATTATGGCACATGCAAATGGCTCAAAGCACGGCAACTCGGTGGACCAACCAAACAATCTCGGATGGATGACTCGGTGACTTAGACCACGACTCACCCGATCTTGACTCGGTTCTTGACCCAATTGACCCGGCCGAGTTGACCCGTGGACCCGACCGTTTTGACCCGTTGACCGGTGACCGGTTTGACTTTGCGGTCACGAGACATTTTCCGGCGACGATTCAGGCGGGATTCCGGCCACAATCGTTTTCCGGCGAGCGTTTTTGGGACATAATTTCTACACGGGTTTCTCTCCATGGTGGGCGGGTGAACTTCTATCTAATGGACTTTGAAGACAAAACCTAGTTTTGGAAGGAGTGGAGCTATATAAAGAGAAGACTTTTATTATCTATGGGAGATCTTTATCTTGGAGAATATCTTATTATCTCTACTTGTTTTCTAGGGTTTAGAACATGAAACTTCTCTTTCTTCTTGTGATGAACTCCATGAATATGAGTACCTAAGTTTATTATTGGTTATGGAATAGTTGGATTTCACATAATATGATTCTTTGATTCAATATATTAGTTTTGTCTCATAATTATCGTTTGCAATTCTCTGGAAATATTGTTTCATGATTGATTGATTGTTTTGACCGAGTTGCAAATTGGTAGAACTTCTAATCACATCTATTGCTAGTTTAGGGTTTATTATACGCAAAAGTGATATTCCTTGGATACAAGTAGCATAATATGATTATAGTTTGTAGTGATATATTCTTATGATCATATGTGAATCGTAACCTTTGTTAAATTGGATTAGTGCGCTTTCCACGTTCAATTGCTTTGATTGGCCTGATTTCATAGAACTTAATGCATCTAGGGAATTAAACTTGATTAGTGCTTTTACACGTTAGGTTGTTCCTTTAGATAGAATTCATATTCGCATCTTTTAATGTGTTTGTTGATGACATGAGGAGATTTACGGGATATTCTTGCGATCAAGGTATTCTAGGGTCTTTGATAAAAGTTGAGATTAAATATCAATTCTAGTTATTGTGAAAAGCATGTTAGTGAATGAAAACGAAATCCTTAACCAATATCTCTTCTATCTTATTTGTTTGCTTATTTTCTTTATTTGTTTTATTTAGTTTATTATATAAAAAAATCACAAAACTACGGGTGCTTTATATAGGAAACCATAACGATTTGACAACCTAGACCTCTCTGTGGGATCGATCCTTTCTTGCCCTTGCTATATTTATATTTTGAGTAGTAAGAAAGTGTAATTATATTTGTGTCGCTTACGACAGTGAAGTAGAACCCGGAGACGGCCTTCTTGGCGGCGGCATCGGCTCGCTTCTTATCAAGCAACGCCTTCACACCAGCTTTGACTGCGAGGCGAGCTCCTCAGAACTTCGCTTTCTCGGCAGCAAGATCCCGCTCTAGCTGCTCCGACGCCGCTTCAGCGGTGGCCACCCGATCGGCGGATGAGCCTCCTTCCCCTTCAAGCAGATGTTCTCCTCCTCCAGCGAGGCCACTTTCTTACGCTTTCGGCTGCCAAGACAACAAGAACGGTCGATCACACAACAACGACAACAAGATAACAACATGGAAGGCACGACACAAGGCACACCACCTTCTAACAAAGGGGCAATTATTCTAATCGACTCCTCGGACTCGGTCAGGCTACACTCGAGGCGAGACACCTTCGAAGAAAGTTCTAGGTATTCTTTGTTCATTAAACTCATTAGTGGGGCAATACTTTTTGTGATCACTCCATTCCTCCCTCTGTCGAGTGGGCAGCACACAAACCCGACAATTGAGCACGCACCCAATCCAACTCATCGAAACCTTTACGAACTCCTTAAGCTTCTCAAGAGCCTCTCGGCTCGCTTCTCGGTAGCGTCCCTCTCCCCCAAGATCCGGAGCGATCTGCATGCAGATCCCGAACCTGAAGTCTTAGCCGACCACATTGATCTTCTAGGTTGTCGGCTAATAATGTTTTCTCGGCCGCTATACCTTGGAAGTGAGCTAAGTCCGCCCTCAAATTATCTATTTCCTCGGAACATACTCAAACGTCTCGTACCGATAAAGTTTGGATTGAAGATCTTGATATCGGTTTCTAAACGATCAATCTTAGCATCCTTGTTTGACTATTCTCTTGTAAGTTCGAGACATGATCTCGTTCTATGTTCGCTTCCCTCTTCAGCAGACGACACCTTGTGGCAGCGTCGGCCTCCGCAATAGAAGATTCGGCTAAGCGGGGAGTACTAAACTTAGGATATTGGCACTACTGAGATCAATCACAACTAGTCTACGAATAAAACGCATACCTTGGGTTTGGCCACTCCTTCTCCCAGCCCTCGAGGCCGTTCACGCTCTGTGCGGCAAGAGGCGAATTCTCCCTCTCGATGGCCTCCCGGCGCTGGATGGCAGCATTCAATAGCGAGCGATTGACATCCTAAAATCAATACCAACATAGTCAGCCCCTAAACAAGTACAGCGAAACACCCGAACAGCTCAACTCACCAAGAGGTCGAAGGTACTTTTCAGGCCGGCCTTATACAACGAGACGGCATTGACCTTCTCGTCATCGGACAAAGAGGCGAAATCGGGAGAGATGAGCGCCCCAAGCGAGTTGCACATAGGGCCCGAATTAGTGAAGGAGGTATGTGCACTGGAACTAGGAACCACGGTAGGGGAAAGTCTTCAGGTTGACCCTCGGCGACAACGTTCTCCACATCACGGTCGATCAAACCGCCCCCACCACCACCCGATTTCTCCGCCTCGACTCGACTCCCCCTCCTTACCAAGGACATCGTCTTCATCATCAAAAAGATCTTCTTCATCATCACCATCAGACACAACATACACAGTGCCATCGGCAAGCACAACCCCTTCACCAGTCACTTCCCAGGGCACATCCTTCTCCGGGGCGGGCACATCCTCCTTAGGTTCTTTACCCCTACCCTTAGGCTTCCCACCTACAAAGGCAGACGAATCGTCAGACGATTTAAGAGGCAACCTCCCGGAAATGTGACAAAGGTAGTCGATCATCGGGATCCTCACCATCCTTCGCCGAGGTACCGGCGGCCTTGTCAACCTTCAACTTCTGTGTATCATCCGACGTCAGATCCATGCAAGGCAACAAATAGGGGCACGTACATGTACGTTAAATAAAAAACAATAAGTATATTTGTTACCTTCCCTGTATCCTCCTCGGCTCCGGCAATCCTATCCCTCTTCCGATGAACGAAAACCTCGGAAAAGTACCACGGGACTTAGTCCAAAAACATCACCAAAACAAAACACTACCCCGTAAATCTCTGAGCGATCAACCAAACTAAAGAGACAGAAAATGCACTGACCCGATCAACGTTGACTACCCAGAAAAGGATAAAATTCGGCCGGAGGAGGGAGCTTTTGCCACTCAAAAGAGGGCCGGAAATGGCCAGCGGAACCCGGTCCCAAGCTGTATCATTGGTATGACGGGCGTGCTTGTTGGAACTCTTTCCCTCGGGATCCTCATCCAAAAGAAGTCTCCTGACCCCCTCGGGAAGGGTCTTATGACGGTGAGGGCTGGCAGCAAACCCGGCGAGATCACCATTAGTAGTGGTCCCGCTCCGATAATTATCTCAGCGAAGCTGGCGGGGAGTATAGTCACTCGCTTGAGAAGGATCGAAGGTAGACCAAGAAGTAGGAGCGCACTCGCCTCGACTACGCTTCTCCCACTCGGACGGGGATACGGAAAGTGTTACCATTCCATTGGGCCAAGGCACGGCACGGACGGATCTTAGAGAGGGCCTCGTACGAGAAACGGGCGACTAGGATCGTATAAAGGGAAACGCAGCCCGAGCTCTGGGCCGACCCCTGTGACAACGGTCGCCTCGGCGAATGAGGAAATCTCAAAACATCCTCCTTCCTCGGAACGCCCTCTGTCACGACAAGAGCCTGACGTCATACCCGTGGAGGCCGAACTCATCTTTCAGTACATGAACATATTGCTCGTCTATTAAGTCCCTAGCAGATCCTCTTGTCAACCCCTCAAGAAAACGAAGACGGGTTATCGGGAAAGATAGAATCTAGAGCGCGATAATCATACTTGGAGGGACTCTCTACGACGAAACGAGGGAATCAAAGCGATACGCCGTCGTCGTCGGAAAACACATAACTCACACCTTCTTTCTGTCATTTGAGGAGTTGAAGATGCCATGCAAACTAATAAGGAAAATGGCGAAGAAGCGAAAACTCTGACAGGCACCGGAGGGTGCGGCAACGGAGACGGAGAAGGCGGCGGATAACGGAGAAGAAAGGGAAGAAGTTTGTTGAGGAATTAGCCAACAAAGAAAAAAAGAGGATGGAGGAAGAATGAAGTTGCAGAGAAGGAAATAAGAGAGAAACTAGGTTTAAGCGTCGGATTTATAAACCCCCCGTGGTAACCGGCGAGAGAAAGGTAAACCGGTTGAAGTAACTGAAGCGAGTGGGGAACGGCATGCGTGAAAATAGGCATGGCCCAGGGACGTGGGAAGAGGCAGGCGGTTATTCTTCCCACGTGTTGACTACGAGTGAAAGAAGGGGCATAAATATAGGTGTAAATAATCCACGGGGACGGGTGGAACGATCCTAAGCTATGGCGTACCGCAGGCAAACATATATCCAGTGCGGATCGCCTCTCCAGAATGCGGGCGTAAGAAAGAGGAGCGAGACAGCTTAGAAAGTCGGCGAAAAAGGGAAAAAGTTGTGATGCGATGGACATCGGGCGCTGGAGCAATAAATGCGACGAGTTGGTAAGAAGATAAGAAGAGCTCGGTCAAGGAAGACTCGGCCCGAGGATCCTAAGGGCGACATCGATCATCCCCACCAAATGGGCGACATCGGGTGACGAGATGGCGGAAGAAGGCATCACTCGGCTTGACGTCCCGGCGAACAAATAAGAACATCGGGTGAGACATCGGTCGATCACCCGAGAGGAACATCGGGAAGCTACGCCTCGAGCCTAACACCGTAGTATGCGATGTATCATCATTTATAACTATAAATAGAGACCATGTAGAGAGGAAGAATTTAAGTGAGAGGTAAGGAAAGAGAGCATACTCATAGCATTGAGAAAGAGAGACATCCATCTTGTAACCTTGAATCGAGCAATAACATCCTCCTTTAACCCCGTGGACGTAGGTAATCATGCCGAACCACGTACATCTCTTGTTCTATTACTTCTCTTGTTTGTTGTGCATCCTCGTGTATGTGTTAGTTACCTTTGGATGTAGAGGTAGGATTTTCTACATCTACATTCTGGCGCCGACTAAGGGGACGTATAACATCTCCGGATACCTTGAACTCGGACGCTAGAAGGGAAACTCCGAGCTCTAAGCCACCTTGTGTCTTTGGTTGATGCTAAGGGAGAAACCCTTTCGGTCTTATCTTTGTTTTCTTTAGTAACGCCTTGTCGAGTTGATAGAGGTTAACCTTGTGTTCTTGTTTTATTATCTTCGTTTTCTTAGCAACATCTTGTCGAGTTTGATAAAGTTAGCCTTGCGTTCTTGCTTGTTATCTTCGTTTCGTCATCTTAGTGTCGAGTGATATAAGTTCGTTTTTGTGTTTTAACCGGAAGTCTCCATTCTCCAAGCAAAACAAGTTTTCCGCTCAAGCGAAGTCGTCGAGACCGCTCTCCGTCAAGATGATTGTTTGTTTGAGACACCTCGAGTCATCGGATGACCCATGAGCTCCTAAATAGCATCTTTCGATGTTGGTAGAAGCTAGAAGGAATCCCATCTCGATGACTATGATCTGTGGCTTCAAACCCCGTTATAAGAGAGATTCAACAGCTCCTATCGACACCTAGTGGGGATAGTCGATGCTAAGCGAAAGACTCTAATAAGAGCAACGTGTAGGTTACCAGGACTATTTTCTAGGGAGAAATATTGCCACATCTATCTCCATTTCACACCTGCTTTTATTTTAGCGAGATAAGAGACGCACGCTAATGGTGGAAACGGGACTAGCTCGAGAATCGTTGAGTCTAGTTCTTGGAAACCATGGCGGCGAGGATTGTAGAGAACGGTCCGAGTCTCACTACAATCCTACGCTAAGAGCCCCACAACATCAGTAAAAAACTATAGGAATCTTGCAGCCTTCAGAACGACGGTCGTTAAGGGTCGTCGTCGCCGCCAGTCACCGCCATGAAAGAAATCTTCCGATTCAATGCACTGATGATTAATGATTTCTGGCGTTAGGAATGTCGGGACAAATAGCGATTAATGCATAGGAAGAGTACTGAAAGCGATGTGTCAAGACAGCTTTTCAAAATTTGTCCTTTTGCGGCAAAAACGATTTGACTGCTGAGACCGACACGCTGGCGTAAAAAGAATCGTACTCCATTCTTTTTCATTACGCCTTTGAACTGACGTACTCCATCCTTAACCTTTTTAAGCGATTCGAAAATAAGGGCTGTCTGCTTTCTTGGCGTAGGAACAGACGGATAGGCGGCCGAGAAGCGAGGGGCGATAGCAAAGGCAATGGCAAGTACCTCCGGGACGGCGGGATCTGAGGAACCGAGTCGCGGCGGGATCCGGCGGGCAAGAGGACTTACGGACTCCCGGCACGGAGATCGTCGACCTAACGGCCCAGGGCGAGACTCGAGCGTTGATCAAAGGCATGACTACGGTCGACGCAGAAGTCGTCCCGGGCCGAGATGACGACTTCCCGCCGGGGAGGTTGAAAAGATTAACCCAAGTCGGATGGGGCCGAGGAACGAGGGCGGCATGGAAGGCGGGAGAACGGCATCGGATGCGGGGAGGAAGAGGAAGTTCAAACGATACACGAGGAACAAAGGAGAAAGACAACCTACAGAGCACCAAAGAGATTTAGAACGAGAGGCCGAAAGGCTTAGGCAAGTACACTTGGAAGGAGGTAACCCTAAGCGAGACGTCCCCCCAGTAACGGCTAACCGCCCCACAGCTTCGGTTGTTCCCCCAGTAGTGATCGATCGCCCAACGGCTCAGGTTGTCCCTCCTATCGCTCCCACCACGAGACCCCCAACTGCACCCCAACACGGCGGGACACCACGTGAATGGCCACTCTAGTCATGAGAGCAGGCCGGTGTTACTCGCCATCTTGGCAAGCCAAAGAAGACAGGGAGGACCTAATGAGAGGGTGCGAAGGAGAAACTTGGCGCTAGAGTACGAGAATCACCGACTCCGCAATAGGAGAGCGGGGTCGAGGGATCATCAAGCCGGCGCCTCTAGCAACCACACTCCATCAAGGGACGACCCACTTCCTTCAGAAGCCGAGGGCGAGTACCCGCCCTAATCGGCCAAGAGAAGGGTATGGGCCCTCGAGGATTCTTCGGCCGACGAGGAAGCAACCAACGAGAGTACGGACGCGACCACCAAACAAAAGATCGAACGACTAGAGCGGATGGTTAAGAAACTAGCGGAGACAACGAGGATGATAAGTTAGCGAAGTAATCAATGAAGCCCGAAGACACCGTTTACCAGGGGTGGGACCGAACACCATTTCCGCCAAAGTGCACGTTGCCAATTTTCCCATCTAGGTTCGATGGCACAGGCGACGCGGGGGAACACATCAAGATGTACGGCATGTCCCTACTACAGTGGAAGAACCACGATGTGGTCATGTGCAAATTTTTCCCCGCTAGTCTAGAAGGAGAAGCGAAGAGTTGGTTCTACACCACCCGATAAATCCGTTGGGAGCTATGCGGCTTTGGTGGAAACCTTTCTCGAGACATACATGCATAATAGCATAGCTCGGCCCCGAGTCGACAAGTTGTTTACCACAGCGCGAAGACTCGGGGGAGCAGCTGCGGTCCTTAACGGACGAGATGGAGGAGTTATGCACGGATATAGGGAAAGCACTGGTTGACCAACGAGATATTCGGCCGAGAACTCGCTAAGAAAGTCGGATCCCATCGGGTGGCAATGTACACGAAGAAGCCCAAGACGCTACGGGAGATCCAAAGATGCGGGAGCATTATATCGCCTTGGAGGAGATCCGGGAAGGAGCGCAAGATAGGGGAATACAAGAGGCGAGCACCGCGAGAAGAAGCTACCCGAGAGAAGCCACGAACGACCGAGAGAAAGGCCCGGTGCTCGGCCCCAGAGTGAAAACAAGAAAGTTTGGGTCGAGAGGGAAAGAAGCCTCGCCACGAGCCAAGATCATATACTCCGCTCAACGCACCGTTGGAGGAAGTGTTCAAGGAGGTCGCAAAAGAGGAATGACATCCGTTATCCCAAGACCCGGGGGAATCCAATTCGACGGGACAAGGAACCACCGGTTCTGCCATTACCATCGATTCCGCGGCCATTCAACCAATGATTGTAGAGAGGTGAAAGACATCGTCCGGCACCCGATCGCGATGGATACCTACGGCATTTCGTCAAAACACCGTCGACACCGGCCCGGCCGAGGTCCCGTACACCAAATAAGAATCAATCGCGGCGCTCGGTTCACTTGTAATACCATATCGCACTCGGCAACACAAGGATACGATTTAGGGACCGGTATCACCTCGAGATACACAAGAGGACGGATCGGGCGAGAGAAATCTTTAGCGTGGCCAAGACCCTCCCTATGGAGCCATGGATGATGCAGCCCGATTACCTTTTCGGCGAAAGATGTCCCATTAAACGGGCAAGCACACGGAGATCCCTTAGTAATAACCACGATGATCGAGAATGGGCGTCCGCGGGATACTAATGGACGGTGGTAGCTCGGTCGAGGTTACTGTTCTATGACACTTTCAAGAGGATGGAACGTCCGATGACATCACGATCCGTCGACTTATCGGATTTCACGGCTTCAGCGGTGCGGTGGCAGTGCCAAAGGAGAAGTCACTCTTAGAGTATCGGACGGGGAAGGGTTCCTCGACACATTGACCACCTTTTGCGTAGTCGATGTCGCATCACCGTATGAAGCGATCCTAGGACGACCTTGGATCGCGAGGGATCAAAAGTCGCCTCGGCCTACCATCGAAGCTGCGCTTCCCTTCTTATCGCGGAGTAGTAGAGGTGCTAGGCGACCCCCAAGCGGCAAGGCAGGTGTGTGCGAGATAGACATCCAACGAACGAGGAAAGACGGTCGAGGGAAACGCCAAGAAAAGAAGAAGTCTAAGGAAGTGGAAGCGGGAGAGGAATGGAAAAGGTGATGTCGGAAGCCATCGCCACCTCGAAGCGGGCGAGACAAAGGTCTTATAGCAATCACGGGGAGCCGGCACCGTCGGCGAGCAAAAGCAAAACTTCTCGGCCACGGAACCAACCCGCCAAGTTAATCACAGGCGCAGGAGGAGCCGAGATTGGTGAGAATAGGGTCACGCTTAACGAACAGCAGTCCGAGCGGTGATAACCCTCCACCGAAGGAGTACATGGACGTATTCGCTTGGCAAATGCACGACATGGAAGGAATCGACAGGAAGTTTGCTCACACCATCTACGGATAGACCCCAAGTTCAAACCAATTAGACAAAGATGAGAAGAATCGCACCCGAGCTACAACCGGCGGTGGAGGCGAGTTGAAGAAAGCTGTCTGCGGCGGGAATCATCCGAAAGGCCCAATATCATGATGGATATCTAATATGGTGATAGTCCCCAAAAGGAATGGGGCGTCCGAATTTGCGTCGACTACATCGACCTGAATAAGGCATGCCCAAAGGGCGACTTCCCCCTCCCGGCATCGACCACCGGTGGAATCCATTGTCGGGTACAAGGCGATAACACTCATGGACGGGTACTCGGGATATAACCAAATCCCCACGGCCCCAGAAGATCGGGAGCATACATCTTTTTCACACCTAGAAGGGATTTGTGTTGTTACACCAAAATGCCATTCGGCTGGGAAATGCGGGCGCTACATATCGGAGGGCTGGTGGAGGACATGTTTGAGGACAAAATACACGACACCATCGAAGTATACGTGGACGATATGCTAGTCAAGAGTAAAGTAGCCGATACCCACATCGACGACCTTAGAGACATCTTCCGGACCATGAGGAAGTACAAGATGAGGGCAAATCCGTCCAAGTGCACCTTTTGGGTCACCTCGAGCAAGTTTCTAGGATACATAATCACCGATAAAGGGATCGAAGCAGATCGAGATAAAATCAAAGCGATACTTGGAAATGCCTTCACCCGTAAGATTGGGGCGTGCAACGGCCGAGCGGAAACTTGGCGCTCTAGGGCGATTCATCTCTCGATCGTCGGACAAGTGCAAGGATTTCTTCGGGACGTTAAGGAAGGGAGAGAAGTTTAAATGGACCGAGGAGTGTGAGGAAGCATTCCGAGAAAATCAAGCAACATATGGCGAGTTTGCCGGTGTTACAAAGACCGATCCGAAGACGTACTAACACTATATCTCGGGGCAACCGATCACGCCATCGGTCTTTGTGTTGGTCAAGAACGAGGAAGCGAGAGGAAAAGCCTGTATACTTCATAAGCAAGACCATGAACCCGACGGAAAAGAACTACACGAGAATCGAGCAACTCATCCTAGCGTTAGTATTTGCAACCACGAAGCTCAGGACATATTTCCAAACTCATAAGATTCGAGTACTTACCAAGTCCTCCATAGAGTCGGATTTGACAATGCGGCCAGAGATCGGGGCGGATCTCCAAATGGAGCGCACAAATAAAGCAATTCGATATCTTTTATGAAATGAGGACGGCGGTGAAAGCGCAGCGATGGCCGACTTTTGGCGGACTTCCCCTCGGTGGCGAGGACGAAGTAGAGGACATCCCGGGGAATGGAGGAAGATCGAGAAGACTCACCCGATTTACTCGAGACCGCAGCCCGACACGATGGGAAGTTTTCGTCGACGGTCATCAATAAAGACGGGTCGGGTTTAGGACTGGTCTTCACGACAGAAGGGCAAGAAGATGGTCCATTCCTTTAGGCTTGAGTTTAAAGCAACCAACAATGTCCACGAGAATACGAAGCGGTAATACATGCCCTACGCTTGATCGTAGAGATGGGCATCCAAGAGGTACGGCCCGACAAGCGACTCCCAGCTAGTTGTGCGGAAAATCAACGGGCAATATGCCATACATGACCCCTTGTTGCAGAAATACTGGGAGCTCGCCCAATCCTACATCGGGCAAATACCAAGCATCAAATTCCGACACATCTGCAGAAAAGACAATCGGCATTCGGATGCCACATATATTGCTTCCATGTTGGTGACGCAAGTATTGAGGGTATCGAATCATGAGGATCCTAATGCCTTCGGTGCAGAGAACGTGGATATCGGCGCACAAGTCGCGGCAACCACTCTGGCCGATGCACCTCTGGCCGAGCGATTGGAGGAAGCCGATTCATGAATACCTCGAAACGGGAAGGTTGCCCAAGGGAGACCGAGATCAACAAGATCAAGAGCAAAGCCGCCGCGTACGAACTTAGGGATGGCACCCTATCACCGAAAATCATACCTGGACCATTGCTAAAATGCCTAAGTAAAGAGGAGGCGCGAGATGATCCTTAACGAATTACACTATGGGGTGCGGAAATCACGGCTCGGGCCGCAGCCTAGCGGCACGAGCTAAAACCATGGGATACTTCGGCCGTACATGAACGAGGACGCGGAGCATATGGCCACCGTTTGCGGCGAGTGCGAGAAATTCGGGAAAGAAGATACATGCGCCCTACCAGTAACATTAAATTCCGTCATCGTCCCCCGGCCCTTTGCTAAATGGGAATCGACATCGTGGGACCACTACACGTCGGATCAGGACAAAGGAAGTATTTAATTGTGGCCACCGATTATTTTACCAAGTGGGTTGAGGCCGCTCCGCTAAGGCACATACGGGATAAGGATGTTTTTCGGTTCATCTGGGAACACATCATATGCCGCTTTGGGGTTCCGGCAGCAATCGTTTCTGACAACGGGAAACAATTGCAAGGTAAAAACATCGACCTACTATTCAACACTTATAACATCCGAAAGAGCAAGTCCACGCCCCTATACCCCCAAATCAATGGACAGGCCGAGATCACAAACAAGACCATCGCCGATAACATGAAGAAGAAACTCGACGGGGAATATGGGGAATGGTGTGAAAAGCTCTACAATGTCTTGTGGGCATATAGGACAACTCGCGGGAGGCAACGGGGACTGTCACCCTTCATGCTAACATACGGGACCGAAGCCATCCTACCTACGGAGCGATGATACCTACCACGAGAACCGAAGCGTGGAGGTGAAACAGCTCGGCGGACCTTATCTTGGCTAAACTTGACGATTTGGAAGAAACAAGAGAGATGGCCCTACAAAAGATGGAGAATTACCAACGAAGGATCCAATGGGAATACAACAAAACGAGTCCGACCAAGAGAATTCCAACCGGGGCAGTCGGGTACTAAAGCTCTACCTATCTATGGCGTGACAAGAAGGGCGGTAAACTTGCACCACGATGGGGAGGACCCTACACGATAGTTGAGAAAGCCGGAGAAGGGGCATACAAGATCATCAAGCGGACGGAAAACCGAGCCACGACCGTGAACGCGACACGACTAAAGATCTACCATCCGTAAGATCGGGTAAGATATCTTGTCATCTATTTCCGTGAAAAGCCGCGTGGGGTTGGAAATATGACAAGTGCGTCTACGAATGGTCGTTTCGAACCGGGGCGATGGCATTGTGCAAGTCTTGGGCGACTTACACTAACACGGACTATTCGAACACGGGGAGATGGCATTGTGCAAGTCTTGAGGTAGTTCGGGGCCCCGGCGGTTGGAAACCGGTGGCGATTGTCGAGCATGAGTACTCGACAGTCGGCGATCAACATTGCTCTCCTCGCAAGTGGCGAATCACTTGCCCAAGAAGATGTCGATAACTTCTTGGGGTGTCGATCCCATAGAAACTAGGCAAGACCAACTCCCCTTCCACTAGATCTCGAAAGACGGTGATGAGATGCCTCGGTCAGGACATGGCATCGGGCCGATGACCCTCCTTCTTTGGCGTGTTCGACCAGAAACGGCATTTGTGACTAACCTGTCTACTCATGCAGGCATAAAAAAGGACAATAACGAGGCTACGACAGAAAAGCCACATATGGACAACCCAACATAAATAAGAATAACGACATCAGTAGTGTAACGGCATCAGTAGCAAGAAGAGCAAATAAACCTAGCGACGCGGCACCCAAGTAACAAGTTATGCAAGAAGTTAACAAAGTGTTCAAACGAATTACAACCCGAGGAAAAGGGCAAGACAGCGACGCAGCGCTACAAAAGACATGATCACTCTTTGGAGGAAGTAGAACCCGGGACAGCCTTCTTGGCGGCAGCATCGGCTCGCTTCTTATCAAGCACTGCCTTCACACCGGCTTTGACCTGCGAGACGAGCTCCTCACTGAACTTCGCTTTCTCGGCAGCAAGATCCCGCACTAGCTGCTCCGACGCCGCTTCAGCAGTGGCCACCCGATCAAGCAGATGAGCCTCCTTCCCCTTCAGACGAATGTTCTCCTCCTCCAACGAGGCCACTTTCTTCTGCTCGGCTGCCAAGACAACAAGAACGGTCAGTCACACAACAACAGCAACAAGATAACAACATGGAAGGCACGACACAAGGCACACCACCTTCTAACAAAGGGGCAATTATTCTAATCGACTCCTCGGACTCAGTCAGGCTACACTCGAGGCGGACACCTTGAAGAAAGTTCTAGGTATTCTTTGTTCATTAAACTCATTAGTGGGGCAATACTTTTTGTGATCACTCCATTCCTCCCTCCTGTCGAGTGGGCGGCACTGCAAAACCCGACAATTGAGCACGCACCCAATCCAACTCATCGAAACCTTTACGAACTCCTTAAGCTTCTCAAGAGCCTCTCGGCTACGCTTCTCGGTAGCGTCCCTCTCCCCAAGATCCGGAGGCGATCTGCATGCGAGATCCAGAACACGAAGTCTTAGCCGACCACATTGATCTTCTAGGTTGTCGGCTAATAATGTTTTCTCGGCCGCTATACCTTGGAAGTGAGCTAAGTCAGCCCTCAAATTATCTATTTCCTCGGGAACATACTCAAACGTCTCGTACCGATAAAGTTTGGACTGAAGATCTTCAATATCGGTTTCTAAACGATCAATCTTAGCATCCTTGTTGACTATTCTCTGTTGTAAGTTCGAGACATGATCTCGTTACATGTTCGCTTCCCTCTTGACGAGACGACACCTTGTGGCGGCGTCGGCCTCCGCAATAGAAGATTCGGCTAAGCGGGGAGTACTAAACTTAGGATATTGGCACTACAAGATCAATCACAACTAGCTGCGAATAAAACGCATACCTTGGGTTTTGGCCAACTCCTTCTCGGCCCTCGAGACCGTTCACGCTCTGCTGCAGCAAGAGGCGAAGATTCTCCCTCTCGATGGCCTCCGTGGTGGATGGCGGCATTCAATAGCGGCGATTGACATCCTAAAATCAATACCAACATAGTCGACCCTAAACAAGTACAGCAGAAACACCCGAGCAGCTCAACTCACCAAGAGGTCGAAGGTACTTTTCGAGTAGGCCTTATACAACGAGGCGGCATTGACCTTCTCGTCATCGGACAAAGAGGCGAAATCGGGAGAGATGAGCGCCCCAAGCGAGTTGCACATAGGGCCCAGAAATAGTGAAGGAGGTGCTGCCATGGAACTAGGAACCACGGTAGGGAAAGTCTTCAGCGGTTGACCCTCGACGGCAACGTTCTCCACATCACGGTCGATCAAACCGCCCCCACCACCACCGTTTCTCCGCCTGACTCGACTCCCCCTCCTTACCAAGGACATCGTCTTCATCATCAAAAAGATCTTCTTCATCATCACCATCTAGACACAACATACACAGTACCATCGGCAAGCACAACCCCTTCACCAGTCACTTCCCAGGGCACATCCTTCTCCGGGGCGGGCACATCCTCCTTAGGTTCTTTACCCCTACCCTTAGGCTTCCCACCTACAAAAGCGAGACAGATAAATCGGACGATTTAAGAGGCAACCTCCCGGGAAATGTGACAAAGGTAGTCGATCATCGGGATCCTCACCATCCTTGCCGCAGGTACCCGGCGGCCTTGTCAACCTTCAACCATGTGTATCATCCGACGTCGAGATCCATGCAAGGCAACAAATAGGGGCACGTACATATACGTTAAATAAAAAACAATAAGTATATTTGTTACCTTCCTGTATCCTCCTCGCTCAAACAATCCTATCCCTCTTCCGATGAACGAAAACCTCAGAAGGAGTACCCTGGGACTTAGTCTGAAAAACATCACCAAAACAAAACACTACCCCGTAAATCTCCTGAGCCGATCAACCAAACTAAAGAGACAGAGAAATGCACTGACCCGATCAACGTTGACTACCCAGAAAGGATAAAATTCGGCGGAGGAGGGAGCTTGCCACTCAAAGAGGGCGGAAATGGCCGGCGGAACCGGGTCCCAAGCCGTATCATTGGTATGACAGGCGTGCTTGTTGGAACTCTTTCCCTCGGGATCCTCATCCAAAAGTCTCGACTCCCTCGGGAAGAGTCTTATGACGGTGAGGGCTGGAAACAAACCGGCGAGATCACCATTAGTAGTGGTCCCGCTCGATAATTACTCGGCGAAGGCGGCGGGAGTATAGTCACTCGCTTGAGAAGGATCGAAGGTAGACCAAGAAGTAGGAGCGCACTCGCCTCGACTACGCTTCTCCCACTCGGACGGGATACGGAAAGTGTTACCATTCCATTTGGCCAAGGCACGGCACGGACGGATCTTAGAGAGGCCTCATACGAGAGCGGGCGACTAGGATCGTATAAAGGGAAAGCGCGGCCGAGCTCTAGGCGACCCCACAGTGACAACGATCGCCTCGGCCGAATGAGGAAATCTCAAAACATCCTCCTTCCTCGGAAACGCCCCTCTGTCACGACAAGAGCACAACGTCATACCGTGGGACCGAACTCATCTTTCAGGTTTGTTGAACATATTGCTCGTCTGTTAAGTCCCTAGCTTGTCCTCTTGTCAGCCCCTACAAGAAAACGAAGACGGGTTATCGGGAAAGATAGAATCTAGACGCGATAATCATACTTGGAGGGACTCTCTCGACGAGCAGGGAATCAAGCGTGCGCCGTCGTCGTCGGAAAACACATAACTCACACACCTTCTTTATGTCATTTGAGAGTTGAAGATGCCATGCAAACTAATAAGGAAAATGGCGAAGAAGCGAAAACTCTGGCCGGAACCGGAGGCTGCGGCAACGCGGAGGCGGAGAAGGCGACGGATAACGGAGAAGAAAGGGAAGAAGTTTGTTGAGGAATTAGCCAACGACGAATAAAAGAGGATGGAGGAAGAATGAAGTTGCGAGAGAAGGAAATAAGAGAGAAACTAGGTTTAAGCGTCGGATTTATAAACCCCCGTGTAACCGGCGAGAGAAAATAAACCGGTTGAAATGGCGAAGCGAGTGGGGAACGGCATGCGTGGCCGGCATGACCGAGGGGCGTGGGAAGACGAGGCGGTTATTCTTCCCCACGTGTTGACTACAGTGAAAGAAGTGGCATAAATGTAGGTGTAAATAATCCACGAGACGGGTGGAGCGATCCTAAGCTATGGCGTGCCGGCAAACATATATCAGTCTTAGGATCGCCTCTCCGAATGCGGGCGCAAGAAAAGAGGAGCGAGAGACACTTGGAAAGTCGACGAAAAATGGGAAAAGTTGTGATGCGATGGACATCGGGCGCTGGAGCAATAAATGCGGCGTGAGTTGGTAAGAAGATAAGAAGAGCTCGGTCAAGGAAGACTCGGCCAAGGATCCTAAGGGAGACATCGATCATCCCCACCAAATGGGCGACATCGGGTGACGAGATGGCGAAGGCATCACTCGGCTTGACGTCCCGACCCGAACAAATAAGAACATCGGTGAGACATCGTTGATCACCCGAGAGGAACATCGAGGAAGCTACGCTAGGCCTAACACCGTAGTACTGATGTATCATCATTTATAACTATAAATAGAGACCATGTAGAGAGGAAGAATTTAAGTGAGAGGTAAGGAAAGAGAGCATACTCATAGCATTGAGAAAGAGAGACATCCATATTGTAACCTTGAATCGAGCAATAACATCCTCCTTTAACCCGTGGACGTAGGTAATCATGCTTAAACCACGTACATCTCTTGTTCTATTACTTCTCTTGTTTGTTGTGCTTCCTTGTGTATGTGTTAGTTACCTTTGGATGTAGAGGTAGGATTTTCTACATCTACATTACAGAAGGCCGACTAAGGGGACGTATAACATCTCCGGATACCTTGAACTAGGACGCTAGAAGAAGGAAACTCCCAGGCTCCTAAGCCACCTTGTGTGCTGGTTGATGCTAAAGGAGAAACCCTTTCGATGCTGCTATCTTTGTTTTTCTTTAATGCGCCTTTTCGAGTTGATAGAGGTTAACCTTGTGTTCTTGTTTTATTATCTTCGTTTTCTTAGCAACATCTTGTCGAGTTTGATAAAAAGTTAGCCTTGCGTTCTTGCTTGTTATCTTCGTTTCGTCATCTTCGTGTCGAGCTGATATAAGTTCGTTTTTGTGTTTTAGCAGGAAGTCTCCATTCTCCAAGCAAAACAAGTTTTCCGCTCAAGCGAAGTCATCGAGACCGCTCCGTCAAGATGAGTTGTTTGTTTGAGACACCTCGAGAGAGTCATCGGATGACCCATGAGCTCCTAAATAGCATCTTTCGATGTTGGTAGAAGCTAGAAGGAATCCCATCTCGATGACTATGATACGTGGCTTCAAACCCGTTATAAGAGAGATTCAACATCTCCTATCGACACCTAGTGGGGATAGTCGATGCTAGCGAAAGACTCAATAAAGCGCAACGTGTAGGTTACAGGACTATTTTCTAGGAGAAATATTGCCACATCTATCTCCATTTCACACTGCTTTTATTTTAGCGAGATAAGAGACGCACGCTAATGGTGGAAACGGGACTAGCTCGAGAATCGTTGAGTCTAGTTCTTGGAAACCATGGCAGCGGGATTGTGAGAACGGTCCGAGTCTCACTACAATCCTCGCTAAAAGCCCCACAACATCGATAAAAAACTATAGGAATCTTGCAGCCTTGAGCGACGGTCGTTAAGGGTCGTCGTCGCCGCCGATCACCGCCATGAAAGAAATCTTAGATTCAATGCCTTCGATGATTAATGATTTAAAGCGTTAGGAATGTCGGGACAAATAGCGATTAATGCATAGGAAAAATCTTGGCGATGTGTCAAGGCAGATTTTCAAAATTTGTCCTTTTGCGGCAAAAACGATTTGATTATTTGAGACAAACATCGGCGTAAAGGGAATCGTACTCCATTCTTTTTCATTACGCCTTTGAACTGCTGTACTCCATCCTTAACCTTTTCGAAAGCATTCGAAATAAGGTATATGCCTTTCTTTGGCGTAGGAACAGACGGATAAGCGGCCAGGAACGAGGAGCGATAGCAAAAACAATGGCAAGTACCTCCCGGGACGAGCGAGGATCTGAGGAACCGAGTCGCGGCGGGATCCGGCGGGCAAGAGGGACTTACGGACTCCCCCCACGAAGATCGTCGACCTAACGGCCAGGGCGAGACTCGGGCGTTGATCAAAGCATGACTACGGTCGACGAGGAAGTCGTCACAGGCGAGATGAGCGACTTCCGCCGGGAGGTTGAGTATTAACCCAAGTCGGATGGGGGCGAGAAACCGAGGCGGCATGGAAGACGGGAGAACGGCATCGGATGCGGGGAGGAAGAGGAAGTTCAAACGATACACGAGGAACAAAGGAGAAAGACAACCTCTGAGCACCAAAGAGATTTAGAGCGAGAGGCCCCGAAGGCTTAGGCAAGTACACTTGGCGGGAGGTAACCCTAATCGAGGACGTCCCCGATGTAACATTCTAACCGCCCCACAGCTTCGGTTGTTCCCCCAGTAGTGATAGATCGCCCAACGGCTCAGGTTGTCCCTCCTATCGCTCCCACCACGAGACCCCCAACTGCACCCCCCAACACAGCGGGACACCACGTGAATGGCCACTCTAGTCATGAGAGCACCGACCCGATGTTACTCGCCATACTGGCAAGCCAAAGAAGACAGGAGGACCTAATGAGAGAATTGCAGAGGAGAAACTTGGCGCTAGAGTACGAGAATCACCAGCTCCGCAATAGGAGAACGGGGTCGAGGATCATCAAGCCGGCGCCTCTGCAACCACACTCCATCAGGGACGACCCACTTCCTTCACCGAGCCGAGGACGAGTACCCGACCCTAATCGACCAAGAGAAGGGTATGGGCCCTCCGCGGATTCTTCGGCCGACGAGGAAGCAACCTGGTAGGCCCGAAAGATGGGTCAATTTAATGGCCTACGGTGATACCGCAAGTGCACGGTGTCTGGTTGTAGAACTGGGCACGTACGAGTCGATCCACAGAGACGAGGGTGTGCTCTTATATGATCAAGGCTTGCTAACTTAACTGAATTTCTAGTGTGACAAGTGACAGCAGATGGTTTTGCCGAAACGGCTGAGATATGATGAGATAAACCTAAACTAAGGTAAAAGATAGTGACAGAGGAGTGCTTGGGTTATCAAATCCACCTCTAGTTCCAGTTATGAGCTTCAACTAAATTGAGAATTCTTGTTCCTAATACAAGTAAAGGAAGTGTCGAGCTACCATATACCTAAGGAGTTTCACCGAGGTGGATGATCAATTATCGGCTAAAGGTGCTACTCGAGCATTACATGTCTAATTAAGCACATATAATCAAAGAAATAGCAATGTCGGTTAAAGCATGGTGAAACATACTCGGCACAATATTATCCTAACTACAATGGATGCTTGACATCCATTGTGAGAAAGGAAACATTGAGATGTTTAAATTGAATTTCTCTTAAACTTTAAGCATGCAAAAACACATCAATTATAGTTGAATAGCAGAACTGTGAACTAGGGTTTCATCTCAAACCCTAGCACTTTGAATTAAAACATCTAAACAACAAGAACAAAACTAAATGAAGCACTGGCTAGCCCAGGCGTAAGTAAAATCATCTTCTGCCTCTTCTATTTATACATGCAAAAGTAAATCAAAATACCAAACCCTAATTTCTATTTTAATTCGAAAAATCAACAAACCCATACCCTGACTCGCTTCTCCCTTCTGTCCAATCGCTCTGCAACTCCATGCTTGGTTGTTGTGGAAACCCTAGCTTCTAGTTATCTTTGAATTAGCTTCTAGGGTTGTTAGAGGCTAAGAAAGAGATAACTCGAAGTAGAGAGGGGGGAGCAGGTACTACTGGAGTTGTTGTCGCTGGCAAGGTGATGATGAAAGTGGCGGTCGCGTGGTGGAAGAGTAGAGCTCTGCTCTGTCGTGGGTAAGGGAGGAGAAGGTGGAGAATGGGTTTTGCAGAGCTGGTCGGGGGGAAGAAAGAGAAGGAGAAGAAGAAAAATGAGGTGGGTCGATGGGGTGTATAGGGTTAGGTCGCTGTGGTGTGAGGCAGGGACAGCGAGCTTTGATGAGACTGATGGAGCGAGCGTCGGATTGGTTGGAGAAGATCTTAACGGCTGAGAGAGGTAGCCGGTTTTTGGAGCGATCTGGTGTAGCGGGAGCAAAGGATCTTCGATGCACGTGGAAGCGGCCCGACCGTTGGATGAGGAGAAAAGAAATCTCAACGTCTCGGAGAGAGACGGGCTCGGGATCCGGTCACGGGTCGGGACTAGCTCAAGCCCATGTCTTGTAGATGAGTTGCTACTTGTTGGGTTGCAAGCTGTTGCGCCTTGTGAGCTTTGGCTTTCTGCTCCATAGATGCTCGACTCCAATTCTTCGCTCTTTGGGCTCCTCAATTTCTCCGACTTTATTTAGTACCTAAAAACACAAAATTAATTAATACAAATATTTATTCTTGAAAACAAAGAAAATACGAGAATGCAGGATAATATCGATTTATGAGCACAAAAGATGAGTAAAGTGCCAATAAAAAGGTGTATAAATATGCAATATTTGGCACTCATCAAATACCCCCAAACCTGAATTTTACTTGTCCTCAAGTGAAACAAAAATGAAGAAATCCTAACTATACCACCGTCGTAGGTCTCTCGAATGCATTTAGCGTATGCACTAAGCCTTTAAACCCCTAGGTGTCCCTAGTGGACGAGTTGTAGTCTCGTGAGGGTTTACCAGAGAGGTGTACCCACAAAACCTTCTCCAACTTCGAGTGTAAAAAGTCTCAAGCCTCCAAGAAGCTATGAGGACATAGAGTTTAAATGCTAATAACAGAAGTTAGAACTATCGAAGAACGCATTCTCCTCCTTAAGTCTTGAGCGAGAAGTAACCATACCATATGAAAGAATTCGGATTCGATTGTGATCATAAGTCTCAACTTCAGCCTCACCATTAGGGTTTTATGATAATTGCACTCAAAAAGATTGCTTTTTAGTCTCTCATGTGTGCGAGCGGGAATAAAGAGAGAAATCCTGCACACGTTGTAGGTAAGAAGGATAACCTTCGAAATAAAATCTGGAGACTCCACGAAGTGTGGACAAAAAGAATCTTTTTCTGATGATCTCTAAGAAAGGAAATCAACCATTAGCAAGGGTGGGAGTACTCACTCACTTCTCACCCGATCGGCAATTAATATCACTCTCTCATAGAAACCATAGAAACGTCTTCAATCTTCGGTCTTCGGTCTTCAGTCTTCAACTATTGATGACGAACTTCTGAACTTCACAAAAACTTAATAATAAATTATTTATTTATTTTTATTTTTTTGTGGTAACTAATTCTGAAAAATAAACTACAATTTTTTTTTTTTTTTTTTTTTTTTTTTTTAATTGGTTACAATAAAACGATAAACTCAATTTTTCACAAACTTCATTAATTCTCATCTTATTTTCTTTTCTTTGTTTGTTGCAAAAACCTTGGACTATATCAATTTTTCTTTCAATATTCTGATTCTGCTCAGGTTCTTTGACGATGATGTGTTTCTATGGGTCTTGCTGATTGAGAGAGAGATGCTAACTGCAAATCGATATTTAGAAGGAGTTTTCATCTTTAGACGTCACCCTCATGATTGACGGAATTAGCACTCAAGAGATCAAAAGTAGTGCTGAAAGTGGTGCGAAGTTGGGTAGCTCACCATTCCTACCCGGAATTGACGTACGGTGACACACACTCTAAAAGCTTTTCTAGAAAGTCACAAAGAGTGAAGGTCGGTACCTCGCTTGATGTAAAATGGGTAGTCTCCACTATGGGTGATCACAATTCTACTACCGAATATCTAAACAGCACCTAATTTGCCCTCCGGTATGGTTAAATCCAACTTTAACGCTCTAATCAACTAAGAAACCCGATTGCGTTTTCCGGCACTTCTAACTTTTGTTATTTCGGTCAGATTCTCTATGTAAACATAGCTAAAAGCATGCTAGTGACTCTAAAATCTCTAAAGTTGGAGGTTTTTACAAAAAGAGTTTTGAATATATTTTTTTTTTTTTTTTTCAAAATAAAAGGTGAAATAAAAGACTAAAAACTCTAAATGCAAATCACACCCCAAACCTAAATCAAACATTGTCCTCAATGTGTCAACATATAGGAAAAATTAAACAATCACATACCATGAGAACTATCTTTGAAAAGATAAAAGGGAAGAGATTATTGCGGTATGTCGGCGGGAGCAAGGTTGAGCTTCATTCAGTCGGGCTAGAATCCAATATTCTCAACGGAGATCATATCGGATTAGCATAATATATGTGCAAGAAGACTCAAAACCGAATCAAGAAAGGAAAATTTAACAAGTCCTCTTTGGATATATACAAAGAAAATTCACCATAAACTAACAATCTAAAGAGTTGAGGATCAACCCAAAAGACGATATGTACACACATTAACGACCTTACACAAATCTAATATGAGAGTGCAAGTAAGACTGTAGATGTGAAGGAGTTTCCCCCAAACCTAAACTTGTGAACGGGTGTGTTTGTGAGAACAAAATCTTGCAATTTTAAAGGTACATCATGCAAAAGGTCTAACTCAAAATGAGTTTTGCTAATTACAGGCAGACATACACATTCCAACTGTGGCTCTTTAAAAGTGTTATACTTTGATGCAAAATAGTCCAAGAGAACTTGGGAAGCACAAAGCTCTAGGCCTAAGTTAGGCATTTTCAGAAAAGTTGGTTTTGCAATTTTGTGACAAACTACACCTAGGTTGGGTGAAGGAGTTTCAATTTGTGACTCAGGAGAGAGGTTAGGTACATCTACGTTATTTTCATGTATCAAATCATTTGCACCGTCACACTCTTTACTAAGGTCAGGAGTGGGTAAATCATGGTCATTTTCACAGGGAAATTCCACAGGTTCCACATCAACATCACATGCATGAATATCAGAAGAAGCATCATTCATAGGGTTCACAGAAGAGACGCCTAACGTCTCTGAACCTAAAATTCTATTACATTTTCAAAATACACATGCTCTTCATATTCATCATCATCATCATCATCATAGCAAAAATCCATCTCTCCATTCAAAATTGTAGTATTTTTAGTGTACTCATCTACCTCTAGATTAGGTTCATATTCAATGTTAGTTGCATGAGTAAGACTAGAAACACTATTTTCAATCCTATCATTTTGTAACTCAATCAGGTTCCTATGAAGAATCATCTTGAGTTGTTCCATTGAAGGAGAGTCTTCACTAGTGGGTATGCATTCCTCATATGGATATTCATTGTATGGTTGTGCATGAGGTTCACTAGAGAAGGGAAATTCAGACATGTTGCTATATGGATGGTCATGCATTGCATTCATTTCAAGCCTAGCATTTAGCTCCATGAGTGTATCCATTGTTGATTGCAAACTAGGAGTTGGGGAGTATAAAATTGTTCATCTCCCCACTGTGGTGAATGATGCATGTGTGCAGGTTGATTATGGTCCCAATGGTCACTTCTAGACACTTCGTTCATTGGATTATCATGGTTTTCCCTAGACTGTCTAAAATCATGCAAAATATAACAGTATTCAGCTGGGTGGTCTAAGCCACCACATAAGGTGCAAGCATGCGTTTCATATTGCCTAGAAAAACTAGATTCGACAGTTGCCTTTCTAAAGCGGTTGCCTATCTAAAGCAGATAGTCGAGCCTCTAATTGATCTAAAAGTGATGACTGGGTATGAGGAGAGTGTTCATTCTCAACCTGTGATGGATGATACATGTGCTCATAGTGATTAGGGTATGTGAGGTCAGGGCCATGAGAGGCGCATAAAATTCTCTAAAATCACTATGGTATGTGGGGGTTCATCTGTGAAGCGTGCCCGTAAGCACGCTCTCTAAAGGATTTGTTTCCATCCCCGGATGCGAGACCAAAATCTGACATGGTCTAGCTCTCAAATTGAACTCACAATCTAATTTTGGTTTTGGTGGGATTGGTTTGGTTTATTGGGTTTCATTTGGTTTTGTTGGGTTTTGGTTTGTTGGGATTTGATTTGGTTGATTGGGCTTCATTTGGTTTATTGGGATTATGTGTTTGCAGCCCAAAGTGTTTGCAAAACTTAATGGGTGTGGTAAACCTAGTGAAATTGGGTTCTAGCCCAAATGATGTGGGCTCGGTTTTTGTGCGAACTGACCCAACAGTGTGCAAGCCTGCACAGTGGCTGGTTTGGTTTATTGTGGGTTAGCCCAGTAATGAATTGAGTTGGGCTGAGTGTTGGTGTAAGCCCAAGTTAGGTCAACATGTGCAGCCAGTGAAAGGGTCGGCCCGCCCAGGGCTGCTTGGCTCGGTTTGGTTGCAAACCCGAGGTTGTGTTGATCAGCCCAGCAGTGTGGTTCTAGCCTAGATGGTCTGGCCAGTTTGGCCAGCCCAGTTAGGTCAAAAATGTATAGCCCAGTTGTTGGGCTTGATTATTAAGCTTAGTTTGTTTGCAGCCCAGGGTTTTGGTTCTCAGCCCAGTTGAAAAGCACAGCAGGCCTATGTTTTGGGTGTGGGCTCCAGGTTATGTTCAGCCCAGGTTGAGGGCTTCAGTTGAGCACACACCTCACAGAATTTTCACAAAAATTGACACAGCCTGGTGGTTGTGCAGGCTGGTCTGTGCTCAACTCATATACTGGTTAGCTGTTGCAGCTGGTCAGGTCTCTATGTAGGATTTAAGCAAAATTTGAGTTGCACAGAGCCAGGAAAACACAAGGAAATTCAACTTGGGTAAGCACAGATTTGCACAACAAGGAGATCACAACCTTAACAAGGGAAGCAAATTGCACCAGTTGGCAACTCAATCAGTTGCAACACTGGATTAGCAACACACAAGGGTTCAAGCATGCATAAGGTCACAAGCGGATGGAGCATAAGGATTTGAGCGAGCGGGCTTTGTTATTGGCAATTCACAAAGCGAGTAGCTCCACAATTGCAGCTCCAGGGGGCTTGCAAGTTGTGTGGGGTTAAATTTTCTGCGGCTACGGGGGCTTGCAAGGTGACGGGGTATGCACGGGTCTGCCAAGGATATGCAACTTTACAGCTTTAGCAGATTGGCTATGAGCTACTCAGGCAAGATACACAGCAGTCTTGACATGAAGCAGATGTACAATTGGTGTCAATGAGGTCAGTTGACCTTAATTATCACAGTGTTATGCACTGATAGCTCAACAAGGTCACAGGGAACTAAGGGTTATGGTTCAAGGCTAACACACAAGCATACATGCTACCAGGCATTCATTCAAGTAAGCAAAATTAGGATACAATACCTCCAGTATACACTGGGTGTAGGCAATCCACCAGTTCTGTTTGGCTGCTCCCTTTTGTTCTCCTCCTTGGGTTATATCTCAGCTTCTCAAGGTACCTGTTAACTCAACACTCAACTTCAGTTCTCAATCTTACACAGCTAAAGCAATATATGGGACTGTGCACAATTTGGTGGAAACTAGCTATGGTGATTCACAGAAGCACAGTCATAAAGATGTTTATGGTATGATTAGGCTGAGTCACAACTCAGCAGACAATTGGTAATGCAAAGATGCAACTACACAGGGAGTTTATACAGGGAGTCACAACTCAGCAGGGAGTCACAACTCAGCAGACAATTGGTAAGCTAAGTTACACTGGTTTTAATGTAATACAAAAAGAAACTAAGCTAAGTTACACTAGTGAAGATTAAACAACAATGAAAGACTAGGAAAAACAGCAATGAAAAACAGCAATGAAAAACTAAGAAAAACAATGAAGGAAAAGTTACAGCTAAGACAACAATGTAAAGCAAGTATGTACAGGGATGATGTGCAACTCAGTGAAGCAAGCAAAAGATCACAGGCACGCGCCAAGTCCCCGGCAGCGGCGCCAAAAACTTGGTAGGCCCGAGAAGATGTGTATATTACGGCCTACGGTGATACCGCAAGTGCACGGTGTCTATTGGAGACGCGGCAAGTACGGGTCGATCCACAGAGACGAGGGTGTGCTCTAGTTGATTCTACGGCTTGCTAACTAATGATTCTAGTGATAACGAGTGACAAAATGTAACGAGAATGTAACAAAGATATTTTTGGTTGCGAAACGGCTAAGTAGTGAAATGAGTTGAAACTAAACTAAGGCAGAGATATAAAAGCACTAGGTGTCGACTTCACCACCTAATCGAGCTAATTCGGTTCACCTTCAATAACGTTCTCGTCCTTGTAATGGCAAGGCTGCCATTCATCCGGGGTTTCTAAGGATGGTTTGTTATCAACCAAAGCAATTAGCTAATTCCTAGTATTAGTTGTCTTATCACAGTACAACTAATCACAAATCACTTTCATTACTTAGATGATCAAACTTATCCTAAGATGGATATCTAATCACAATTAGGGTATTTCTCTAAGCACTAGCTGTCTTCTCGGGTACAACTAGTCCGGGGATCAATAACAAACAATGAAGTGTGAATTGCAATACATTTACATAGTGATAACGACTACAGTGCATACATGGTATGCCTTTGTGAGAGCAAAATACAAGGTATTACGATTATATATCCAAAGTATATAGCACAATCAAGAACAATTATCAAAATGTAAACTACAATTATCAACAGTTATGGGTTTCATCTCAACCTAGAAATTTGAACTAAAACATGATACAAAACAATTAAAGCACGAAATAAAACCTAAGTGAAGCACTGGCTAGCCCAGGCATAACCCACAACACAGTTCATCCCCCTTCTGCCTCTTCTATTTATACATGCAAAAGTAAATCAAAATACCAAACCCTAATTTCTATTTTAATTAGAAAAATCAACAAACCCATACTACGACTCGCTTCTCCTTCATGTCCAATCGCTCTGCAACTCCATGCTTGGTTGTTGTGAAACCACTAGCTTCTAGTTATCTTTGAATTAGCTTCTAGGGTTGTTAGAGGCTAAGAAAGAGATAACTCGAAGTAGAGAGAAGGGCGGTACTACTGGAGTTGTTGTCGTAAGGTGATGATGAAAGTGGCGGTCGCGTGGTGGAAGAGTGAGCTCTGCTCTGTCGTGGGTAAGGGAGGAGAAGGTGGAGAATGGGTTTTGAGAGCTGAGGGAAGAAGAAAGAGAAGGAGAAGAAGAAAAATGAGGTGGGTCGATGGGGTGTATAGGGTTAGGTCGGCTCGGTGTGAGGCAGACGGCGAGGAAGATGAGACTGATGGAGCGAGCGTCGGATTGGTTGGAGAAGATCTTAACGGCTGAGAGAGGTAGCCGGTTTTTGGAGCGATCTGGTGTAGCGCGGGAGCAGCGATCTTCGATGCACGTGGAAGCAGCGACCGTTGGATGAGGGAGAAAGAAATCTCAACGTCTCAGAAGAGACGGGCTCGGATCCGGGTCACGGGTCGGGACTAGCTCAAGCCCATGTCTTGTAGATGAGTTGCTACTTGTTGGGTTGCAACTGTTGCGCGCGCGGGCTTTGGCTTTCTGCTCCATAGATGCTCGACTCCAATTCTTCGCTCTTTGGGCTCCTCAATTTCTCCTGACTTTATTTAGTACCTAAAAACACAAAATTAATTAATACAAATATTTATTCTTGAAAACAAAGAAAACACGAAATGCAGGATAATATCGATTATGAGCACAAAAGATGAGTAAAGTGCCAATAAAAAGGTGTATAAATATGCAATATTTGGCACTCATCACAACCAACGAGAGTACGGACGCGACCACCAAACAAAAGATCGAACGACTCGAGCGGATGGTTAAGAAACTAACTGGAGACAACGAGGATGATAAGTTAGCAGAAGTAATCAATGAAGCCCAGAAGACACCGTTTTACCAGGGGAATTGGACCGAACACCATTTCCGCCAAAGTGCACGTTGCCAATTTTCCCATCTAGGTTCGATGGCACAGGCGACGCGGGGGAACACGTCAAGATGTACGGCATGTCCCTACTACAATGGAAGAACCACGATGTGGTCATGTGCAAATTTTTCCCCGCTAGTCTAGAAGGAGAAGCGAAGAGTTGGTTCTACACCCTGCCCGATAAATCCGTTGGGAGCTATGCGGCTTTGGTGGAAACCTTTCTCGAGACATACATGCATAATAGCATAGCTCGGCCCAGAGTCGACAAGTTGTTTACCCTGGCGCGAAGACTTAGGGAGCCGCTGCGGTCCTTAACGGACAGATGGAGGAAGTTATGCACGGATATAGGGAAAGCACCGGTTGACCAACAGATATTCGGCTTGAGAACTCGCTAAGAAAGTCGGATCCCATCTGGTGGCAATGTACACGAGAGAAGCCCAAGACGCTACGGGAGATCCGGAAGATGCGGGAGCATTATATCGCCTTGGAGAGATCCGGGAAGGAGCGCAAGATAGGGAATACAAGAGGCGAGCACCGCGAGAAGAAGCTACCCGAGAGAAGCCACGAAACGACCGGAGAAAGTCCGGTGCTCAGCCCCAGGTGAAAACAAGAAAGTTTGGGTCGAGAGGGGAAAGAAGCCTCGCCACGAGCCAAGATCATATACTCCGCTCAACGCACCGTTGGAGGAAGTGTTCAAGGAGGTCGCAAAGAGGAATGACATCCGTCATCCCAAGACCGGGAATCCAATTCGACGGGACAAGGAACCACCCAGAGTTCTGCCATTACCATCGAGTTCCCGGCCATTCAACCAATGATTGTAGAGAGGTGAAAGACATCGTCCGGCACACGATCCGCGATGGATACCTACGGCATTTCGTCAAAACACCGTCGACACCGGCCCACCCGAGGTCCCAAAGTACACCAAATAAGAATCAATCGCGGCGCTCGGTTCACTTGTAATACCATATCGCACTCGGCAACACAAGGATACGATTTAGGGACCGGTATCACCTCGAGGATACACAAGAGGGACAGATCGGGCGAGAGAAATCTTTAAGCGTGGCCAAGACCCTCCCTATGGAGCCATGGATGATGCGTGCCGATTACCTTTTCGGCGAAAGATGTCCCATTAAACGGGCAAGCACACGGAGATCCCTTAGTAATAACCACGATGATCGAGGAATGGGGCGTCCGCGAGATACTAATGGACGGTGGTAGCTCGGTCGAGGTTGTTCTATGACACTTTCAAGAGGATGGAACTGTCGATGACATCCACGATCCCGTCGACTTATCGGTTCTGGCTTCAACGGTGCGGTGACGAGTGCCAAAGGGAGAAGTCACTCTCGAGTATCGGACGGGGAAGGGTTCCTCGACACATTGACCACCTTTTGCGTAGTCGATGTCGCATCACCGTATGAAGCGATCCTAGGACGACCTTGGATCGCAGGGATCAAGGGAGTCGCCTCGGCCTACCATCAGAAACTGCGCTTCCCTTCTTATCGCGGAGTAGTAGAGGTGCTAGGCGACCCCCAGCGGCAAGATGTGTGCGCGAGATAGACATCCAACGAACGAGGAAAGACGGTCGAGGAAACGCCAAGAAAAAAGAAGTCTAAGGAAGTGGAGGCGGGAGAGGTGGAAAAGGTGATGTGAAGCCATCGCCACCTACGACGGCAGGCGAGACAAGGTCTTATAGCAATCACGGAGCCGGCCCGTCGGCGAGCAAAGCAAAACTTCTCGGCCACAGGAACCAACCCGGCAAGTTAACTCAGGGCACCGAGGAGGAGCGAGATTGGTGAGAATAGGGTCACGCTTAACGAGCAGAACAGGTCCCAGCGAAATGATAACCCTCTGAAGGAGTACATGGACGTATTCGCTTGGCAAATGCACGACATGGAAGGAATCGACCCGGAAGTTTGCTCACACCATCTACGGATAGACCCCAAGTTCAAACCAATTAGACAAAAGATGAGAAGAATCGCACCCGAGCTACAACCGGTGGAGGCAGAGTTGAAGAAAGCTGTGCGGCGGGAATCATCCGAAAGGCCCAATATCCGCAATGGATATCTAATATGGTGATAGTCCCAAAGGAATGGGGCGTCAGGTTTGCGTCGACTACAGCGACCTAAATAAGGCATGCCCAAAGGACAGCTTCCCCCTCCCCAGCATCGACCAGCTGGTGGAATCCATTGTCGGGTACAAGGCGATAACACTCATGGACGGGTACTCGGGATATAACCAAATCCCCCTAGCCCCCGAAGATCAGGAGCATACATCTTTTTTCACACCTAGAGAATTTGTGTTGTTACACCAAAATGCCATTCAGCCGAGAAATCACGGGCGCTACATATCGAGGCTGGTGGAGGACATGTTTGAGGACAAAATACGACACCATCGAAGTATACGTGGACGAGATGCTAGTCAAGAGTAAAGTAGCCGATACCCACATCGACGACCTTAGAGACATCTTCCCAGACCATGAGGAAGTACAAGATGAGGCAAATCCGTCCAAGTGCACCTTTTGGGTCACCTCGAGCAAGTTTCTAGGATACATAATCACCGATAAAGGGATCGAAGCGCATCCGAGATAAAATCAAAGCGACGGAAATGCCTTCACCGTACTTGATTAAGGACGTGCAACGGGCGAACGGAAACTTAGCGGCTCTAGGACGATTCATCTCTCGATCGTCGAGACAAGTGCAAGGATTTCTTCGGGACGTTAAGGAAGGGGAGAAGTTTAAATGGACCGAGGAGTGTGAGGAAGCATTCAGAAAAATCAAGCAACATATGGCGAGTTTGCCGGTGTTACAAAGACCCGAGCCCGAAGACGTACTAACACTATATCTCGGGGCAACCAGTCACGCCATCAGTCTTTGTGTTAGTCAAGAACGAGGAGCGGAGGAAAAGCGGTATACTTCATAAGCAAGACCATGAACCGTGAAAGAACTACACGAGACCGAGCAACTCATCCTAGCGTTAGTATTTGCAACACGAAGCTCCCGGACATATTTCCAAACTCATAAGATTCGAGTACTTACCAAGTCCTCCATAGAGTCGAGTATTGACAATGCAGCCAGATCGGGCGGATCTCCAAATGGAGCGCACAAATAAAGCAATTCGATATCTTTTATGAAATGAGGACGGCGGTGAAAGCGCAGTGGTGGCGATTTTTGGCGGACTTCCCCCTCGGTGGCGAGGACGAAGTAGAGACATCCCAGGAATGGAGGAAGATCGAGAAGACTCACCCGATTTACTCGAGACCTGCAGCCCGACACCATGGGAAGTTTTCGTCGACGGGTCATCCAATAAAGATTTGGTCGGGTTTAGGACTGGTCTTCACGACACCGAAGGGCAAGAAGATGGTCCATTCCTTTAGGCTTGAGTTTAAAGCAACCAACAATGTCACAAAATACGAAGCGGTAATACATGCCCTACGCTTGATCGTAGAGATGGGCATCCAAGAGGTACGACTGACAAGCGACTCCCGGACTAGTTGTGCGGCAAATCAACGAGGCAATATGCCATACATGACCCCTTGTTGCGGAAATACTGGAGCTCGCCCAATCCTACATCGGGCAAATACCAAGCATCAAATTCGACACATCCGCAAAAAGACAATCGGCATTGGATGCCTGGCATATATTGCTTCCATGTTGATCGCGCAAGTATTGAGGGTATCGGAATCACGAGGATCCTAATGCCTTCGGTACCCGAGAACGTGGATATCGGCGCACAAGTCGCGGCAACCACTCTGCGTCGATCTGGGCCGACGATTGGAGGAAGCCGATTCATGAATACCTCGAACGAAGGTTGCCCAAGGGAGACTCCTAGATCAACAAGATCAAGAGCAAAGCACCAGCGTCGAACTTAGGGATGGCACCCTATACCAAAAATCATACACAGGACCATTGCTAAAATTCCTAGAAGTAAAGAGGAGGGGCGGATGATCCTTAACGAATTACACTATGGGGTGCATGAAATCACGGCTCGGGCCGCGACTAGCGGCACGAAAGTTAAAACCATGGGATACTTACAGCCGTACATGAACGAGGGCGAAGCATATGGCCAAACGTTTGCGGCGAGTGCGAGAAATTCGGGAAGAAGATACATGCGCCGGCTGTAACATTAAATTCCGTCATCGGTCCTCGGCCCTTTGCTAAATGGGGAATCGACATCGGGGACCACTACACGTCGGATCGGGACAAAGGAAGTATTTAATTGTGGCCACAATTATTTTACCAAGTGGGTTGAGGCCGCTCCGCTAAGGCACATACGGGATAAGGATGTTTTTCGGTTCATCTGGGAACACATCATATGCCGCTTTGGGGTTCCGGCAGCAATCGTTTCTGACAACGGGAAACAATTGCAAGGTAAAAACATCGACCTACTATTCAACACTTATAACATCCGAAAGAGAAAGTCACGCCCTATACCCCCAAAGCAATGGACCAGGCCGAGATCACAAACAAGACCATCGCCGATAACATGAAGAAGAAACTCGACGGGAATATGGGGAATGGTGTGAAGAGCTCTACAATGTCTTGTGGGCATATAGGACAACTCGCGAGGGAGGCAACGGGACTGTCACCCTTCATGCTAACATACGGGACCAAAGCCATCCTACCTACGGAGCGATGATACCTACCACGAGGACCGAAGCGTGGAGGCGAAACATCTCGGCGGACCTTATCTTGGCTAAACTTGACGATTTGGAAGAAACAAGAGAGATGGCCCTACAAAATATGGAGAATTACCAACGAAGGATCCAACGGGAATACAACAAACGAGTCCGACCAAGAGAATTCCAACCAGGGCAGCTGGTACTAAAGCTCCTACCTAGCTATGAGCGTGACAAGAAGGGCGGTAAACTTGCACCACGATGGGGAGGACCCTACACGATAGTTGAGAAAGCGGAGAAGGGGCATACAAAGATCTACTGGCGGACGGAAAACCCGAGCCACGACCGTGGACGCGACACGACTAAAGATCTACCATCCGTAAGATCGGGTAAGATATCTTGTCATCTATTTCCGTGAAAAGCCACGTGGGGTTGGAAATATGACAAGTGCGTCTGAATGGTCGTTTCGAACCGGGGCGATGGCATTGTGCAAGTGCGGGCGACTTACACTAACACTGACTATTCGAACTCGGGCGATGGCATTGTGCAAGTGCCGAGGTAGTTCAGGGCCCTGCGGTTGGAAACCCGGTGGCCGATTGTCGAGGCATGAGTACTCGGCGGTCGAAAGCGATCAACATTGCTCTCCTGCAAGTGGCCGAATCACTTGCCCAAGAAGATTAATCGATAACTTCTTGGGGGTGTCGATCCCCATAGAAACTAGGCAAGACCAACTCCCCTTCCACTAGATCTCGAAAGACGGTGATGAGATGCCTCGGTCGGGACATGGCATCGGGCCGATGACCCTCCTGGCGGCGTGTTCGGCGAAACGGCATTTGTGACTAACTTTGTCTACTCATGCGAGGCATGAAAAGGACAATAACGAGGCTACGACGAAAAGCCACATATGGGCAACCCAAAATAAATAAGAATAACGACATCGGTAGTGTAACGGCTTCGCAGCAAGAAGAGCAAATAAACCGGCGGCGGCAAAGACCCCGTAACAAGTTATGCAAGAAGTTAACAAAGTGTTCAAACAATTACAACCCGAGGAAAAGGGCAAGACAATACGCAGTGCTACAAAATACATGATCACTCTTTGGAGGAAGTAGAACCCGGGGACAGCCTTCTTGGCGGCAGCATCGGCTCGCTTCTTATCAAGCACTGCCTTCACACCAGCTTTGACCTGCGAGACGAGCTCCTCACTGAACTTCGCTTTCTCGGCAGCAAGATCCCGCACTAGCTGCTCCGACGCCGCTTCAGCAGTGGCCACCCGATCGAGCAGATGAGCCTCCTTCCCCTTCAAACGAATGTTCTCCTCCTCCAACGAGGCCACTTTCTTCTGCTCGGCTGCCAAGACAACAAGAACGGTCAGTCACACAACAACAGAAACAAGATAACAACATGGAAGGCACGACACAAGGCACACCACCTTCTAACAAAGGGGCAATTATTCTAATCGACTCCTCGGACTCAGTCAGGCTACACTCGAGGGCAGACACCTTCGAAGAAATTTCTAGGTATTGCTGTTCATTAAACTCATTAGTGGGGCAATACTTTTTGTGATCACTCCATTCCTCCCTCTGTCGAGAGTGGGCAGCCTCCAAACCCGACAATTGAGCACGCACCCAATCCAACTCATCAGAAACCTTTACGAACTCCTTAAGCTTCTCAAGAGCCTCTCGCTCGCTTCTCGGTAGCGTCCCTCTCCCCCAAGATCCGGAGGCGATCTCGCATGCAGATCCCGAACACAAGTCTTAGCCGACCACATTGATCTTCTAGGTTGTCGGCTAATAATGTTTTCTCGGCCGCTATACCTTGGAAGTGAGCTAAGTCCGCCTCAAATTATCTATTTCCTCGGGAACATACTCAAACGTCTCGTACCGATAAAGTTTGGATTGAAGATCTTCAATATCGGTTTCTAAACGATCAATCTTAGCATCCTTGTTGACTATTCTCTGTTGTAAGTTCGAGATATGATCTCGTTCTATGTTCGCTTCCCTCTTCAACAGACGACACCTTGTGGCGGCGTCGGCCTCACTTGAATAGAAGATTCGGCTAAGCGGGAGTACTAAACTTAGGATATTGGCACTACAAGATCAATCACAACTAGCTGCGAATAAAACGCATACCTTGGGTTTTGGCCAACTCCTTCTCCAGCCCTCGAGACCGTTCACGCTCCCCGCTTTGCAGAAGAGACGAAGATTCTCCTCTCGATGGCCTCCCGGCGCTGGATGGCAGCATTCAATAGCGAGCGATTGACATCCTAAAATCAATACCAACATAGTCAGCCCTAAACAAGTACGAAAACGAAACACCCGAACAGCTCAACTCACCAAGAGGTCGAAGGTACTTTTCAGGCCGGCATCATACAACGAGACGGCATTGACCTTCTCGTCATCGGACAAAGAGGCGAAATCGGGAGAGATGAGCGCCCCAAGCGAGTTGCACATAGGGCCCGAAATAGTGAAGGAGGTACTGCCAATGGAACTAGGAACCACTTCGGAGGGAAAGTCTTGATTGACCCTCGATGCCAACGTTCTCCACATCACGGTCGATCAAACCGCCCCCACCACCACCCGATTTCTCCGCCTGACTCGACTCCCCCTCCTTACCAAGGACATCGTCTTCATCATCAAAAAGATCTTCTTCATCATCACCATCAGACACAACATACACAGTGCCATCGGCAAGCACAACCCCTTCACTACACTTCCAGGGCACATCCTTCTCCGGGGCGGGCACATCCTCCTTAGGTTCTTTACCCCTACCCTTAGGCTTCCCACCTACAAAGGCAGACGAATCGTCAGACGATTTAAGAGGCAACCTCCCCAGGAAATGTGACAAAGGTAGTCGATCATCGGGATCCTCACCATCCTTCGCCGAGGTACCAGCGGCCTTGTCAACCTTCAACTTCATGGTATCAGACCGACGTCGATCCATGCAAGGCAACAAATAGGGGCACGTACATGTACGTTAAATAAAAAACAATAAGTATATTTGTTACCTTCCCTGTATCCTCCTCGGCTCCGGCAATCCTATCCCTCTTCCGATGAACGAAAACCTCAGAAGGAGTACCCTGGGACTTAGTCTGAAAAACATCACCAAAACAAAACACTACCCCGTAAATCTCCTGAGCCGATCAACCAAACTAAAGAGACAGAGAAATGCACTGACCCGATCAACGTTGACTACCCAGAAAGGATAAAATTCGGCCGGAGGAGGGAGCTTGCCACTCAAAAGAGGGCCGGAAATGGCCAGCGGAACCCGGTCCCAAGCCGTATCATTGGTATGACGGGCGTGCTTGTTGGAACTCTTTCCCTCGGGATCCTCATCCAAAAGAAGTCTCCTGACTCCCTCAGGAAGAGTCTTATGACGGTGAGGGCTGGCAGCAAACCCGGCGAGATCACCATTAGTAGTGGTCCCGCTCCGATAATTATCGGCGAAGCTGGCAGGAGTATAGTCACTCGCTTGAGAAGGATCGAAGGTAGACCAAGAAGTAGGAGCGCACTCGCCTCGACTACGCTTCTCCCACTCGGACAGGATACGGAAAGTGTTACCATTCCATTTGGCCAAGGCACGGCACGGACGGATCTTAGAGAGGGCCTCGTACAGGAACGGGCGACTAGGATCGTATAAAGGGAAACGCAGCCCGAGCTCTAGCTGACCCCTGGTGACAACAGTCGCCTCGGCCGAATGAGGAAATCTCAAAACATCCTCCTTCCTCAGAACGCCCCTCTGTCCTGACAAGAGCCTGACGTCATACCCGTGGAGACCGAACTCATCTTTCAGCTGTTGAACATATTGCTCGTCTGTTAAGTCCCTAGCAGTCCTCTTGTCAACCCTACAAGAAAACGAAGACGGGTTATCAGGAAAGATAGAATCTAGAGCGCGATAATCATACTTGGAGGGACTCTCTACGACGAACAGGGAATCAAGCGATACGCCGTCGTCGTCGGAAAAAACATAACTCACACACCTTCTTTCTGTCATTTGAGGAGTTGAAGATGCCATGCAAACTAATAAGGAAAATGGCAGAAGAAGCGAAAACACGACCGGAACCGGAGGCTGCATGAGCAAACAACGGAGACGGAGAGGCTGACGGATAACGGAGAAGAAAGGGAAGAAGTTTGTTGAGGAATTAGCCAACAGCAGCGAAAAGAGGATGGAGGAAGAATGAAGTTGCAGAGAAGGAAATAAGAGAGAAACTAGGTTTAAGCGTCGGATTTATAAACCCCCCCGTGGTAACCGGCAGAGAAGGTAAACCGGTTGAAGTAACTGAAGCGAGTGGGGAACAGCATGCGTGAAAACCGGCATGACCGAGGACGTGGGAAGACGAGGCGGTTATTCTTCCCCACGTGTTGACTACACGAGTGAAAGAAGGGGCATAAATGTAGGTGTAAATAATCCACATGGACAGGTGGAACGATCCTAAGCTATGGCGTACCAGAGCAAACATATATCCAGTGCACGGATCGCCTCTCCGAATCAGGCGCAAGAAAAGAGGAGCGAGAGACGGCTTGGAAAGTCGACGAAAAAGGGAAAAGTTGTGATGCGATGGAAATCGGGCCGGAGCAATAAATGCTTGTGCTGAGAGTTGGTAAGAAGATAAGAAGAGCTCGGTCAAGGAAGACTCGGCCAAGGATCCTAAGGCGACATCGATCATCCCCACAAATGGGCGACATCGGGTGACGAGATGGCGGAAGAAGGCATCACTCGGCTTGACGTCCCGACCCGAACAAATAAGAACATCGGCTGAGACATCGACTGATCACCCGAGAGGAACATCGAGGAAGCTACGCCAGGCCTAACACCGTAGTACTGATGTATCATCATTTATAACTATAAATAGAGACCATGTAGAGAGGAAGAATTTAAGTGAGAGGTAAGGAAAGAGAGCATACTCATAGCATTGAGAAAGAGAGACATCCATCTTGTAACCTTGAATCGAGCAATAACATCCTCCTTTAACCCCGTGGACGTAGGTAATCATGCCGAACCACGTACATCTCTTGTTCTATTACTTCTCTTGTTTGTTGTGCTTCCTTGTGTATGTGTTAGTTACCTTTGGATGTAGAGGTAGGATTTTCTACATCTACAGTACTCAATGAGGCCTTTGGAAGCATTTTAACCTTATCCAAAAACTTCTGTCGAATTGCAACACATTTCTTCTTTCTTTCTTTTGAGTTATCAATGAGTGATACTTTCTCCAAAATGTTCGTCTTCCTCAACAAAAGTTCAATAAACTTGAGCTCAATATCGCTTGCTTGGAAGTTGTAAATCTCCACAAATTTGAGGTTACTCCCCGTGAATGTAGACACCAACCTCTCTATATCAAACTTCACCCAAACATAACAACAACAAATAATCGAGGGTTACATACATGGCTAAAATAATTAACCGAGGATCACATACAACGTGCTACCAACCTCGTTAACGAACGAATAATGACTTGATTCGACTCCAAATCTGACTGCGATAAGTCCGAGTAAGAATCTGATCTGATAAGTAACAATCGCAATCGGTAAGTCGACTCAACCGGATAAGTCCGAGTCTCAAACTCCGATTCCCGGATGGGGAAGCTATAGTTCAACGAAAAAAAGAGTTAGAATCCGTCATTCAGAAAAACAAAAGTTACAAAAGACTAGAACTACTCCCTCCGTCCCTAATTAGATGAGCTACTTGTAGTTTGCACAAATTTTAAGGCAAGGAGGAAAGAGGAGTATATTTAAGTATTTTTTACAATTATATCCTTATAGGCAATAATTAGTAAAATTTAGAAACGATTTATCTCTTAAACTATACCACGGTTTTTTATAAACTTTATATCGTTGAAAAGCATTTTAAAACACCTACGCAACGAATATAAACATGACTATCAAATTATACATATTTCTTATAGAAAAAATAATCAATTAAAATGGTAGTTTTAGAAATATCCACTTGGTTAGTGAAATAGCTCATCTATTTGTGGACAAAACTAAAAACCAAGTAGTTCATCTAATTAGGGACGGAGGGAGTAGTATATAGAGAGATGGACAATTACACTGTCAATGCTAGTTAGCTCCAAGCTAAGGGATTCAATATTTGGTGAGCTCATGAGCATCGAGGCTATCATATAGATGGAGTCGGTTGATAATCTAATTTGCAGCCAAATTCATATCTCTACCAACTAATTTTACATGGGATTAAACGTTAATTTTTACTAGTAGTATATATAAGGTTTGAGAAGTTGACATTTTCACCTAGGATTATTTGTGCCGGCCATCATATGGATTCGAAACAAACTCTTTTTCATATTTATCACAACAATAATTAAGGTCCTGTCCCGTTTACGTTGTTCCTACCTAGTACTCCTTGCTTTAGTTAATAATCACCATTTGATCATTACTGAAGTCGTCATTATTATAGAACAATATAACTGTGATCTATTGTAACATGTACAAACCCGGCTGTAGCTTTACAAGATCAAATTTGGGATGCCTTCATATTCGAATTTTTATGCTGATTACTTAGAGCATCTCCAATAGAGGGTGAAAATTTTATTTTTTTATGACACATAGGATTTTAGACCCTCATTTACATAAAATGCATCTCCAACAGCGGGTCCTATTAAGTAGGAAGGGTGTCAAAATAAATACGAAGGTCTTTGGAGAAAGTCTTATTTAGACCTTGACAATGACCTCCATGTCATCTTTTTAATTATATTTTAAATTTTTATCTTTAAATAAATTTTTCTAAACCAATAAGAAAAAGGGAATCAATTTAATCATTATCCAAAAATAACAAATCTTAGAAATATGACCCCACCATTGGAGATAGTTCATGAGCTAAGCATTACTATTTTTGCCACAAACAAATCACCCCATAAATAAGGATCTAAATAAAAATTCCACGTAGGATTTTTAGCACCCACTGTTGGAGATGCTCTTATGGTTCGAAACAAACAAATCGGATATCCGAATCCAACAAGTATTTTCAGATAATATTCCTAATTTGACTGGGGCCAGACATTTTAATTGCGGCCATGATATTTTATTTCCACCCCAATTTTTTGAAGGACGTATTAATCCGATATTGAAAAGACTGTTTTATCCTTTACTAAACACAAATCTTAAAAATCAGTTAACACTAATTTGAAATCATAATTAGGCCCCCAATTCATATACCCTAAACTAAACCAAAACATAAAATCAGTTTCTCTTTTTTTCCTTTTCATCTTCCTCTCCTCTTCCTCTCATCTTCCTCTCCACCACCACCATTAACGACCCCCAAACGATTTTTTTTCTTCGACCGATTCATCGTTTCATCGTCGATGTTAGAAGATAATCGACGATTAACTTCTTCTTCAAACATGGCTCGTACAAAGCAGACCGCTCGCAAATCACTTCAAATCCCCAATCTCCTCGACGCAGTGAAAGGAAAGGTTATCGAGGGACGAACACCAAAACCCAAAAAATCGAAACCCAAAGAAGATATGGGTCCAATTAGAAGGTATGTGAAGTTAAACCCATCTTCTATGCGTTTTTTTTGTTGTGTTTTGATTGTGAAATTGAGTCTGGTAACTGAAATTTAGCGGTTTCAGCTAAAGGGTCGTTAGTATCGTAGTGGATACCCCTAACGACTTTTCATTTGCATGCTAATTTTATGAAAAATCGTTAGTGTATTAGGTTGAAGATGACGACCCTTAATCTGCTATTTCAACATTTTTTGCCCTAGAATAGAGTCATTAATCTTTTATGTTGCAGATGACGACTCTTGGTTGCCGACCCTTTTTTATTTGTTAACGACCCTAGATGGAACTCGAACAGCCCTCTGTTCCAAATATTGATAGTGTCGTCATCTCACTTCCCCTTGAGTCGTCACTTAACTATATGCCCTAGAGTCGTCAACCCAAATCGTAGGATCGTTATTGACTTCTTGACGACCCTTTTTTTTTTGGAAGGGTCGTCATCATATAACTTTGAGTCGTCACATGATATACAAGGGTCGGTTGTGTTTTAGATTATCGTATTGCCGACTCTTTTTCTGATAACCATAAAGTTGATGTCTTATTAGATTTATTTTTTTTGTTTTTTTGTTTCGAAACCAAATACAGAACCAAAGGCAAGGTTCCAAAGACGATAACTCCACCTTTCAAAGCTCCACGCCATGATAAATACTTACTTGCCGGTCCATTACGCGGTAAGAAGCCGAGTGAGGTATCATTTTCTATCACCGAACCAAGAGACAAAGGTAATGAGTTGTCGATTCTTTCGAATCGGACTCTCTGTTATTTCCGCTAGCGGTAGTGGTGAAGAAGAAGAAATCCAAGAAGATCCTCCCGTATTTAGGTGAAGAGGAAGTAGAGAGTGACAATGATGATGAAGATAATGTTAGTGGTGATGATTCTGATGATGGTAATGGTGATGATGATGAGCAGGAAGGGGATGGAGGTAATAATGGTGGATGAGGAGGAAGAGGATGAAGGGATGATGTTCTTTGGTAATGATGATGAAGAGGATGATGGTAAACAAGATGTAGAAGGCTCAAGAACGAATGCAAAGCCGGCCGGTAAAGAGGGTTAAGAAGGATGGAATCCCCGATGTGCACCCGGTGAGAGACACATTCCCGCGCCTCATTTGATGTTGGAGCCTCTTCAAGTGGTAAACCAAGAGGAGAACCTAGAGATGGGTGCAAAGTTCTATTTGGATATTCTGGATCGTGGGCTCATACCATCTATGAGACAATCGTAAGAATCCCAACTTTGCTTTGCTACTTGATTAGTTGGTTGATATTACTTTTCTAATATGTTTATTAATATTTATTTGTTTATTTTTTGCGAGGATCATAAGAATGCCGCACGTCTTTTCGAGGCACCAATCTTCTTTTAAGAAAATGGAGTTGTGGCCGCTAACGGAGTGAATGTGCAAGAGTTAGAGAATATGTTGAAAACTCCGGTTGTACAATGCCGTTGTGAACTTTGTGATTGCGTATGACAAGGTTGCAGTATCTAGTTTCTGTGAAAGGTATTACGCTGAAGTCGACACATTCCAACTTACTTTTGGCGAGATGGCTTGACTCCTGATGATGCAGAACAGATATTAGGGGTGCAGGTTGAAGGTAAATCAACCAGTGAGAATTTCAAGAGAAGGCCTAGTTGGGATGAAATTTATACATGGACCAAGAACTTGTTTGGCTGGGATAAAGAGAAGACTGATGGGTTTTTCGTGCCGGGAGCTAAGTACCCGAAGAAAGAGTTCAAACTTGTGGACATTAGGCAGATGTTTGCAGGTACCGAAGAGAAGGAAAAAAAAGGAGGTCTCTCTGATATGGAATGTCGTTATGCGGCGTCTGCTTATTTGTTGCACCCAACATACTTTAACAACGTTGACTTATTAAAATAATTGTTTTTCCAGTGTTCTTTGGGAAGGACTCAATACGAATTAAGGTACGGTCATGAGTTTCTTCACGAGGACTGCTACACTCTCTTGGAGGAAGTTGAATGGCAATTCGCCCAATATAATTAAACCCGTAGAGAATCCCTAGCGCGATGTATTGAACAATTTTATGTGTTTCCCTTCTATTTTATTTCAACTACATGTATTTTTTCGATTCAATAAAATGAGTGACTTCAAATATTGGTTCAATAACCATAGTTCGAAAGGGTCGTCATGGTTTGTAAAAACACAATTGACGACTCTATAGATTGTTTGAAATTTTGGCGTGAGTCGTCATTTTTGGAGAAAAAATTAACGACCTAAAGGTCACTTAACACAGAGACTATTTGACGATAGAGTCGTCATTCAAGAAACAAAACACATGAACGACTCTTTTTATCATCAAGAGTCGTTACTTGTTTAATACATATAATGACGATCCTTAATGCGATTAATGTGAATTTTGAATTCACCAAATGTGGTTGAGTCGGGCACGGTTAAAAATTCAAAAAGTGACTATTGGGTCCTTAATCTCTATAAATAGAGACCCATTTGTCACCCATTCTTCACCCATACCATAATTCTAAACCTTCACATTCATTCTCATACATTTATTATCCAAGAGGAAAAAGAAGAGGAAACACCATGACTAGTACTTACACTTCGGAAGAGAATTGCGCTATTGTGAGCTTGGAAAACAGTCACAAACCACTTTGAAGATCTAGGAAAAGACATTGATCAAACATGGATGCTTGGTGGAACCGTGTATTCATCGTTTTTGTGGCGTTAGACGGAAATTGCAACTCAAGGTCTTTGAAACTTGTCAAGGAACGGTTCGAGGAGATATTCTTGATTGTGAAGTTTTCAAAAGAGAAATCAAGGCCGTAAGGAAGCCATGCCCAATATGTTGGGTGCTATAAGAGTAAGTATTTAAACAAGAGGTAAAACTTATCCAAAGATTTCAAATAATACTAACTGAGTATGTTTGCGTTTTTCGATTGAGGAAGGCGTATGGCTATTATGAGGAGCTTCGTGGGAAAAATTTTGAGTTCGACGATTGCTACTTTATCTTGGAAGGCACTATGTATAATTACGCCATTTATGATTAAGTGTATCGATTGCACGTTATTATCTATTGTATTTCATTTCCTTAATGTATCGCTATGAAAGATGTATGCCTTTTACAATTCAATGAAATGATTCTATGAAATCAAAAGTTATGATAATCCAGCTCAAGGGTCGTTAGTATTTTAAATAAAACACTGAACGACTCTACATAAGATTTGAAATGGCGGGATAGGGTCGTCAGCTTGTACGAATACATATATGACGACTCTAAGTGTTTTATTTACTGAGAGTTTTGGTTTTAGAGTCGTTTGTCTGTAAACAAAAAAATTAACGACCCTTGTTGACCTAGCATAAAGAGTCGTCAGTGTTTATCACACGCCCCTAACGATTTTTCATAACCTGGAAAAGTTGCGGTTTGAGTCGTCATCGGTAATTTCAATTCATCGACGACTTTGAAGAGTCGTTAATGAATCCAAACCCCGACTATAACGACTCTCACACCGACGACTTAAACAACCGTGACCATCAACCCGAGTATATGCCCTTGGAGCACCATTCGGACAATTTCAAGAGTATATGAGGTTTACCTGATTGTTTTGAGGTACGGGTTCTTCATTTTGAGTATCGGTTCCTTCATTTTGAGCAGTAGGATCTTTATTTCCACCATTATTCATGGCTTCCTCCATTAACACCTCTTCATCAAACATCCAATCCATAGGATTATTAGAGACAATCTCACCATCAACACAATCATGGTTATTGTTTGAACCTTCCCCAACCTCATGCCCTTCACTTGAATCATTCATTTCTAAACACCCTAGTTTTTTCCTCTCAAAACTACTCTTCTTCTTCTCAAAAAAATAAACCCAAAAACTAAAATTTCTCCAAATTTTAATCCCAAAACTTATTTTTATCTAAACCAAATTATCACACTAATCAACTTAATTAAACCTTAATACTAATCACTCAGGGGCATTTTAGCCATTTAAAAAATATTTTTATAAGGGATGACCCAAATTAGGATTGGTGAGTGTAACCCCCAATTAAAATGTCCGGCCCCAATCAAATTAGGATAATATTTGACATTACGCATTTGGGAATTTTGAGACCACCATTAACACCCCTACGATATGCTATTCAAAAGTTGACTTTTAAAATTTGAATAACGTATTTGTGATGTATAGTTGCGAAAATGGCGATTTAAGACATTATCCTGACTAGTAAGTGGTAAATAAACTATGTATATTATTGAGAGTAGAAAATAAATAAATCCAGCTGCAACCATTCACATGTATCTCTATTTATTGGATACTCAAAGTCTGATAGTCGCTCCTCTCCTCTCTTCCATCTATAAAATTATTCCTCTATAACTCGTCTTCAGAAATTCCATCCATCGCATTCGCAATGTCTGCTAAAGAATTAGTTAATAATGGTGATGTTAATAATCGATCTCACGGAGAAATGACAGAGATTAAGGAGTTACTTAAAGTACTAGTTGAATCTCAAGCAAAACAAGCAGAATCCCAAGCAAAGCAAGAAATGATAGAGATTAAAGAGTTACTGAAAGTACTAAATGAGTCTCAAGCAAAACAAGCAGAATCACAAGAAAATATTCGAAGTCAAATGCTAAAGGTTCTAAAAGGCATTAACAGCGCCGGTACTAAACAGAAAGGTATAATTAATCTCAGTCGTTTTGTCAAAAATATTGATCTGAAAATGTAGAGATCAAATTATAACCGAATTTCATTTGTAAGTAACAGCGTTTTCAAATTATGGTAGAGTTTTTAATTCTCTGAATATGACATCTTATAATTTTAATTTGTAGTCGAATTAAGTTCTCAATTTATTGCAACAATCTTATAAACACCTTGCAGTAGAAGATATTGGCAACAGTAATAGTGCAAACAATAATAGTGTTGATCCACAAGAGGTCACAAAGGCATCTAATGAAAAGCAGCCATCAGAAGTTGGTAAGCTATATAATCCATCTGTCCATGTAAAATGAGGTTTTTTTTATTATTTTTTATTATTTTTTTTTTCTATATAGTAAATCAAAAAATAAGAAATTAGATTGGGTATAAAATTTGAGAATGACTTTTATATAAGCAAAAAAAAAATCAATGATAAAAGTGTGATTTAGAATAATAGCATTATCAAATTATGGCAGAGTTTAAAGTCTCTGAATATGACTGTACATATGTATATGTATATTTTATAATTTCAATGTGTAGTCGTAATTCAGTTCTTAATTTATTGAAACAATTTTATCGACACCCCGCAGAATGTAATATTGACAACAATATCAGTGCTAACACTAGTAGTGTTGATTCACAAGAGATCACAGAGGCATCTGATAAAAAGCAGCCATCTGAAGTTGGTAATCTATACATAATTACCTATAGCTTTCTTCCGTCAAATGATATCTTACTGATATAAAGAAAATAGGTAATTGTTTGGTGAAGCCTTATTTTGGTGAAGCCTTTTCACATGACAATAATACCCCCATTAACTAAGCTTTTAGTTAATATTTGTATATTTACAGTAATTAGATATTACATGAAACTAGTTGGAAGCCTAACAAGCTAAGCTCCAACGACATATTATTACATTAATTGAACAGGTAGATGTGCTAGTCTACCAGCGGGCCTCATGGGAAACCTTGCAAGGGGAGCCGAAACGGCGGGAGGGGGCGAGATTGTGTCACAAGGGGCGCAAATTAACACTACCTTCCATGTTAATTCCTGCAATATTATGCCATTGGGGACTCGAACCTGGGACCTCCTGGTGCAATATTTTACAGTAATGTCATTGTTTTAAAAATAGATCAAAAAAAATTAAAACTTAGATATCTTTAAAAACACACATCGGATTTTTGCAAAATTAATATATTTGGAAAGCTCTTTAAATTATCTACGTAATGAGTACAAACAAGGATATTAAATTTTTATATTATTATCAAATTTGGTGTTGTTAAAAGAATCCAATTCAAGCATGTGCATCGCACATATTGCCTTACTAGTATATAAAATTTGAATCTCTAATTGATTATTATGAATCGTTTTGTGGTTTCTGAATGTCGTGCTAAGAAGAGGGAGTAATTCGGGTTGGGGAATATAATCCGAACAGAAACGACCTACTATATGAAGGTGACTGCCAAGAGACGATCAAGTTTCTTAGGAACAAACTGTTGGGATCTTGCAACAATGAACATCACGTTAGATGTATCGAAAATAATATGCAAAGAACTAATGCGAAACAACTCTACCGAAATAACTTGACGAGGGAAGAATCACAGGTTCAACAAGTTGTCCTTAACACATTAGTTCGCGGGTATACTCGAGTTGAGTAATGCTAAACCCCTCACAAATAAGATGTGTCCGGGATAAGATCGCCTGATATAACTTGAGTTAGCACAACGCAAGTTACCCTCTCTTTGAACTCAAGCAATGAGGATGGAGATAAACGTCTGGAGAAAACCCTAGAATAAAAGAAGAATTTTTCGGTGTATAGAATACAAAATTTCGAGTTGTATTTAAAGGAGAAAATACTTGCAAATCAAGTTAGGTTTTGGTTTTCTTTAAAAAACTAGTAAAACACCTAAAAGGAATTTACCCATAAATAAAACTCTAAAAATATTTTAGGAATTAATTTCCTAAAGAAAAAACTCGCCCAAAAAATAAATCCGCCCAAAAAATAAATCCGAGTAGAAGAGGAACTTGGTGCATGGCATACACGCATATCGCATGGGTCAAAATTTGTATTTTTTCCCACCCGCTCCACCCACAATGTTGTTTTACAACATATCCATAAGCATATGGCTATATAGTGGAGCTCCTTCTCTATTATACCCAATGTGGGACTAAAGAGATTCATTCACTCATAAAATGAGCAAGTATCCTTGGACCCTTAGGTCACTAGATCAAACCACACCAAGACCAAAGTATTTTTATTAAAAACTCATTTTTCTCCAACAATCCCCCACATGAATGAAATCTCGGAAAACGAAAAAATCGAGTAAGGAAAATACCATTTAGGCAAGGTGTCCATGAGGTCTTGAACCCTTACTTAGTGAGAAGTTACCGGAACTACTAGCTAAACAGTGAACCTAGTCTTGAACTGATAGCGTTGGTGTAATTCGCGACAACAACCACACATGATATTCTCCTAGGTGTTGCTAAGTTCGTGCCGTGTTGTCCAATTTGGCCCCGGACATATCTGTTTCTCAAAATGCTCTAGAGAATTGGCTCAATTCTCATAGGAAGCGACCCCACTTCCACATTCGGATAGGTGAGTTCCATCAAGAGTGTTACTTGCTACACCCCACTTCAATCTTAAATTGAAACTATGGAACTCATTAAGACTTATTTAAAAGTCATCCTCCACATGCGATCACACTATCACATCAACACCATAGGGAAGGGACGAGAGAATGAAATTCTCGTAGTGTTTACCTTTACCCACCATGAATTAGTTGTCTCATTCGAAACCTTGATCTTGGATTCTCCAATCGGCAAGGTTGAGTATCCTTCATGGCAAGTTTAATTATTGAGCCTAATCCCCATCCCCCTCGATGCTTTACTAACTATCTCCTTGGACAAACCTTTCATCAAAGGGTCCACGATATTCTCCTTGACTGCATCCAATCTATGGAAATAACGCTGTTGAGATTAGTGTTTTCAAAGTGTCATGTCTTCTACGAATATGTATAGACTTTCCATTGTAGAAGCAACTCTTAGCTCTACCTATCGCAGATTTCTTTGTCACGGTGTATAGATATAGGCGGCACAGCTCTATGCCGAGAGGAATATCTTCTAAAAGTTTCTTAGCCATTCGGCCTCCTCTCTGCTTTATCTAACGCAATAAACTCCCATTCCATAGTGGAACGAGCTATACATGTCTGTTTGGAACTCTTCCAAGATACGGACGCCTTTTCTTAGAGTGAATACATATCCACTCGTAGACTTAGAATCCTCACGATCTGTTATCCGGTTTGCATCGCAAAATCCCTCAGGGCAATGGGATATCCTTTGTAATTCAAACTAAAGGTCATTGTGTACTTCAAGTACTTTAGCACTCTAATAAGTGCATCCCAATGTATCTGCCTGGATTACAAGTATACACCTTAACCTACTTCTGACATAAGCAATGTAGGTCTCGTATATCAAATACATCGGACTTCCTATGACTCTCGAGTATTCAAGTTGGTTAACTCCTACACCTTATTCTTCTTGAGGCGACAGTTAGAATTATAAGGAGTACACACGGGTTCTGATTAAAGCGATTAAATTTCTTAAGTATGGATTCAACATAATGAGGCCGGCTCGGACTATAGCCATTAGAAGTTTTTTTCTAATCTTCATCCATAATATGACATCAGCGGGGCCTAAGTCTTTCATGTCAAAGTTCTCATTCAATAGTTTCTTAGTGGAATTAATAACATCCATGTTTGTACCTAGTATAAGCATATCATCAACGTACAAGCATACAATCACACAGGCATCCTTGACAAGTTTAGTATAAACACACTTATCGATTCATTAATTCTAAAACCACTAAAATCATCACATGATCAAATTTTTTCATGCAATTGTTTAGGTGCTTGTTTCAATCCATATAAAGATTTAACCAGGTTTACACACTTTGTTTTCACAACCTTTAACTACAAAGCCCTCGGGTTGTTCCATATAAATTTCTTCATCTAACTCACCATTAAGAAACGCCTGTCTTTACATCCATTTGATGTATCTCTAAATTATGGACAGAAGCTATAGCAATTAACATCCTAATGGAGCTAATTCTACTCACTTGGTGAATAGGTGTCAAAGAAATCTATACCTTGTATTTGTCTGTAGCCTTTAGCTACCAGCCTAGCCTTGTATTTTTCAATAGTTCCATCTATCTTCGTTTTCTTTTGAAAATCCATTTACAACCTATGGCCTTACACCTGGAGGTAAATCTACAAGTTCAAAAAATCTTAGTTTTCTCGAAGAATCCATTTCACTAATGGAAGCTTCTTTCCACCACGAAAACTTGGACAAGTCATGGCTTCTCTATAAGTCGAGGATCGGACTCGGCTAGTATGTAATGCAACCGGGATAGGTTTTCTCGGTTCTAACCCTTTTACCTCTTCTAGGTTCCACTTCTGTTTCATCTTCCTCTAAAGGTAATAATTGACTACTTGAAGGAACATCTAGGGGATCATCTAAACATCTCTTTCGAGAATCACGTTTCAAAGGAAAAACAGTTCAAAAAAACTCAGCATCCCTAGACTCCATGATAGTATTCAACCCTATGTCAGAAATTTCAGAACTCACAACCATAAACCTATGAGCACTAGAATGCTCAGGATACCCTATAAAAACACAATCAACGGTTTTGGGTCCTATCTTATTTTTCTTAGGAGGAGGGATGCCCACCTTTGCCAAGCACCCCACACTTTGAAGTAATCATAAGATGGTTGTCTACCTTTCCATAACTCATATGGAGTTTTATCGATCCTTTAAAGGGTACTCTGTTCGGGATGTAATTGGCGGAGAGGATAGCCTCCCCACAAAATTCGAAGGTAATCCTGAACTAATCAACATGGCATTCATCATATCCTTAAAGTAATGGTTCTTCGTTCGGCCTACACCATTGGGTGAGGTGAATAAGTGGCTGTAGTCTCATGTATTATGCCATGTTCTTCCACGAAAATCTCCTCACGGGAATTTCATACTCACCACCACCAGTCCGACCTAATAGTTTTAATGGTAGTATTCAATTGGTTTTCGACTTCACTTTTATATATCTTAAAGGCTTCTAAGGCATCATCCTTGCCTCTAAGTAAGTAAACATGGCAGTACTTCGTACAATCATCTATAAAAGTAATAAACCATTTCTTACCACCTCTTGTTTGAACGACTTCATATCAACTAGGTCCAGTGGATTAAATCTAAGGTTTAGAGTTTCACCTGGACATTCTTATTGAATGATTTCTTAGCATGCTTAGATTCTACGCAAATCTCACACTTATGATATTTATCTAAAGTGAATTTGGGTATGCAACCTTCAGCCAATTTATGCATTGATTTATAGTTTATATGACCAAGTCTACCATGCCAAACGTTCAATGACACACACATGTAAGCGAAGAATCATTCAATTTCAATTCGGAAAGGTTACATTAAGTTTATATAGACCCCAGTCTTATAACCCTTACCCACATAATCATTGCCCTTAGTTACTATAAGTTTTCCCAGACTCAATTGTAACTTTAAAACCCTTATCATCTAAAACAGAACAAGAAACAAGATTTTTGCGATATGTCCTGAACATGAAGAACTTCATTCAATGTGAGAGTCTTTCCCGGATGTGAGCTTGAGGCCGACCTTTCCATTTCCTGCAACCTCGATGCGGATGAGTTACCCATATAGAGTTTCTCGCCTTCCCTACCCTCTGGTAGGAGGTGAATGTCTTTGTTCCCACAAACATGCTTGGTAGCTCGAGTCTACCCACCAATCCATCACATTGGTCACCAGATTAACTTCGACACCACTGTGAGAAAACTCCTCTTTGCTTTTCTCAACCGGGTTAGCATTATTCTTCTTATCCTTACGTTGTCTGGTGACTCGCCATATGACCGGTATTTCCACACACCCAACAAGGACCCTTAATTTTAATAATGCTAGATTCTGGTTTTACGAAACGTACCTTTCTTGTTAGGTCCATGCTTCGAGTTGCGATTGTTGTTGTCACCTTTTCCCGGCTTTGGATGGCTTATGTTCCGACATATGAGCTTTGTTAGACATGTCCCTTACAGATGACACGTTCTTGTCTTTGGTGCACAACATCTCTTCCACTTGAATCTTCTTTCCCAATTCAACCATGTTGATCTCGCCCGGTTCATGCCTCGGCTTTTCTTGTACTCAGGCCAAGAAGATGGTAACTTCTCAATTACCGCGGACACTTGAAAAGTCTCATCAACAACCATACCTTCAAAGAAGAATCTGGTTAATAATTTGTTGAAGTTCGAGGAATTGATCAACAACAGACTTATCATTCGTCATCTTGAACTCCATAAACTTTGCCACCGGAAATTTCTTGCTTCTAGATCTCGACTTGGTACTTTGCTTCTAACGCGATCCACAACTCATACGCAGTCAAGTTCTCTTTAGCATTGTAAAAATCATACATCGCATCTTCCAAACCGTTCATGATATGATTTTTAGCCAAAATTAGACCTCGTGTTCATATTGACCTCCTCCTCGGACAAAATTTCAGCATTGTACAAGTCATCACCTGGAACCCGGTACATAGTCCAGTTCATGATGGCTCGAGATAAAACAGCATCTTGGATTGCCATCTCTTGAAATCCTTTCCGTTAAACTTTTGTGGTCTTTCTACATCGTTGATTCCCATTGTTACAAGGAATAATAATGTGTTAAGATTGTTGGGATCTTGCAACAATGAACAGCACGTTAGATGTATCGAAAATAATATGTAAAGAACTAATGCGAAACAACTCTACCGAAATAACTTGTGAGGCAGAATCACGGGTTCAACAAGTTGTCCTTAACACATTAGTTCGCGGGTATACTCGAGTTGAGTAATGCTAAACCCCTCACGGCGAAGATGTGTCGGGATAAGACTGCAGATATAACTTGAGTTAGCACAATGCAAGTTACCCTCTCTTTGAACTTAACAGGGATGGAGGTAAAAACGTGCGGAGAAAACCTAGAATAAAAGAAGAATTTTTTAGGTGTATAGAATACAAAATTTGAGTTGTATTTAAAGGAGAAAATACTTGCAAATCAAGTTAGGTTTTGGTTTTCTTTAAAAAACTAGTAAAACACCTAAAGGAATTTACCCATAAATAAAACTCTAAAAATATTTTAGGAATTAATTTCTTAAAGAAAAACTCGCCCAAAAAATAAATCCGAGTAGAAGAGGAACTTGGTGCATGGCATACGCGCATATCGCATGGGTCAAAATTTGTATTTTTCCCACCCGCTCCACCCACAATGTTGTTTTACAACATATCCATAAGCATATGGCTATATAGTGGAGCTCCTTCTCTATTATACCCAATGTGGGACTAAAGAGATTCATTCACTCATAAAATGAGCAAGTATCCTTGGACCCTTAGGTCACTAGATCAAACCACACCAAGACCAAAATATTTTTATTAAAAACTCATTTTTCTCCAACAATCCCCCACATGAATGAAATCTCGGAAAAACGAAAAATCGGAGTAAGGAAAATACCATTTAGGCAAAGGTGTCCATGAGGTCTTGAACCCTTACTTAGTGAGAAGTTACGGAACTACTAGCTAAACGGTGAACCTAGTCTTGAGCCCGATAGCGTTGGTGTAATTCGCGACAACAACCACACATGATATTCTCCTGGTGTTGCTAAGTTCGTGTAGTGTTGTCCAATTTGGCCTGGACATATCTGTTTCTCAAAATGCTCTAGAGAATTGGCTCAATTCTCATGAGAGCGGCCCCACTTCCACATTCGGATAGGTGAGTTCCATCAAGAGTGTTCTTGCTACACCCCACTTCAATCTTAAATTGAAACTATGGAACTCATTAAGACTTATTTAAAAGTCATCCTCCACATGCGATCACACTATCACATCAACACCATAGGGAAGGGACGAGAATGAAATTCTCACGATGAGTGTTTACCTTTACCCACCATGAATTAGTTGTCTCATTCGAAACCTTGATCTTGGATTCTCCAGTCAGCAAGGTTGAGTATCCTTCATGGCAAGTTTAATTATTGAGCCTAATCCCCATCCCCTCGATGCTTTACTAACTATCTCCTTGGACAAACCTTTCGTCAAAGGGTCATGATATTCTCCTTGGGTGCATCAATCTATGGAAATAACGCCTGTTGAGATTAGTGTTTTCAAAGTGTCATGTCTTCTACGAATATGTATAGACTTTCCATTGTAGAAGCAACTCTTAGCTCTACCTATCCTGAATTCTTGTCACCCACAGTGTATAGATATAGATGGCACGGGCCTATGCCGAGAGAGGAATATCTTCTAAAAAGTTTCTTAGCCATTCGGCCTCCTCTCTGCTTTATCTAACGCATGATAAACTCCGATTCCATAGTGGAGCGAGCTATACATGTCTGTTTGGAACTCTTCCAAGATACGACGCACTTTTTCTTCAGAGTGAATACATATCCACTCGTAGACTTAGAATCCTCGATCCTGTTATCCGGTTTGCATCGCAAAATCCCTCCGGGCAATGGGATATCCTTTGTAATTCAAACTAAAGGTCATTGTGTACTTCAAGTACTTTAGCACTCTAATAAGTGCATCCCAATGTATACGCCTGGATTACAAGTATACCTGCTTAACCTACTTACGGCATAAGCAATGTCTGGTCTCGTACAATTCATCAAATACATCAGACTTCCTATGACTCTCGAGTATTCAAGTTGGTTAACTCCTACACCCTTATTCTTCTTGAGACGACAGTTAGAATTATAAGGAGTACACACAGGTTTACAGTTAAACTGATTAAATTTCTTAAGTATGGATTCAACATAATGAGACGGCTCGGACTATAGCCATTAGAAGTTTTCTAATCTTCATCCCTAATATGACATCGCGGGGCCTAAGTCTTTCATGTCAAAGTTCTCATTCAACGGTTTCTTAGTGGAATTAATAACATCCATGTTTGTACCTAGTATAAGCATATCATCAACATACAAGCATACAATCACACAGGCATCCTTGACAAGTTTAGTATAAACACACTTATCGATTCATTAATTCTAAAACCACTAGAAATCATCACATGATCAAATTTTTCATGCCATTGTTTAGGTGCTTGTTTCAAATCCATATAAATATTTAACCGGTTTACACACTTTCTTTTCACAACCTTTAACTACAAAGCCCTCGGGTTGTTCCATATAAATTTCTTCATCTAACTCACCATTAAGAAACGCATTTGTCTTTACATCCATTTGATGTATCTCTAAATTATGGACAGAAGCTATAGCAATTAACATCCTAATGGAGCTAATTCTACTCACTTGGTGAATAGGTGTCAAAGAAATCTATACCTTCTATTTGTCTGTAGCCTTTAGCTACCAGCCTAGCCTTGTATTTTTCAATAGTTCCATCTATCTTACGTTTTCTTTTGAAAATCCATTTACAACCTATGGCCTTACACCACGGAGGTAAATCTACAAGTTCAAAGAAATGCCCGTTTTATCGAAGGGAATCCATTTCACTAATGGAAGCTTCTTTCCACCACGAAGCTTGGACAAGTCATGGCTTCTCTATAAGTCGAGGATCGGACTCGGCTAGGTATGTAATGCAACCGGGATAGGTTTTCTCGGTTCTAACCCTTTTACCTCTTCTAGGTTCCATTGGTTCATCTTCCTCTAAAGGTAATAATTGACTACTTGAAGGAACATCTAGGGGATCATCAAAACATCTCTTTCGAGAATCACGTTTCAAAGGAAAAAAAGTTTCAAAAAACTCGGCATCCTAGACTCCATGATAGTATTCAACCCTATGTCGAAATTTGAACTCACACCATAAACCTATGAGCACTAGAATGCTCGGGGATACCCTATAAAAACACAATCAATGGTTTTGGGTCCTATCTTATTTTTCTTAGGAGGAGGGATGCCCACCTTTGCCAAGCACCCCCACACTTTGAAGTAATCATAAGATGGTTGTATACCTTTCCATAACTCATATGGAGTTTTATCGATCCTTTAAAGGGTACTCTGTTCGGGATGTAATTGGCGGAGAGGATAGCCTCCCCCACAAATTCGAAGGTAATCTGAACTAATCAACATGGCATTCATCATTTCCTTAAGTGTACGGTTCTTACGTTCAGCTACACCATTGGACTTTGAGGTGAATAAGGGGCTGTAGTCTCATGTATTATGCCATGTTCTTCACCCAGAAAATCTCTACGGGAATTTCATACTCACCACCAAGTCGGACCTAATAGTTTTAATGGTAGTATTCAATTGGTTTTCGACTTCACTTTTATATATCTTAAAGGCTTCTAAGGCATCATCCTTGCCTCTAAGTAAGTAAACATGGCAGTACTTCGTACAATCATCTATAAAAGTAATAAACCATTTCTTACCACCTCTTGTTTGGCGACTTCATATCAACTAGTGAGTGGATTAAATCTAAGGGTTTAGAGTTTCTCTGGACATTCTTATTGAATGATTTCTTAGCATGCTTAGATTCTACACAAATCTCACACTTATGATATTTATCTAAAGTGAATTTGGGTATGCAGCCTACGCTAGCCAATTTATGCATTGATTTATAGTTTACATGACCAAGTCTACCATGCCAAACGTTCAATGACACACACATGTAAGCGAGAAGAATCATTCAATTTCAATTAAGGACGAGGTTACATTAAATTTATATAGACCCCAGTCTTATAACCCTTACCCACATAATCATTGCCCTTAGTTACTATAAGTTTTCCAGACTCAATTGTAACTTTAAAACCCTTATCATCTAAACGAGACAAGAAACAAGATTTTTGCGGATGTTTGGAACATGAAGAACTTCATTCAATGTGAGAGTCTTTCCGGATGTGAGCTTGACCAGGCCTTTCCTTTTCTGCAACCTCGATGCGGATGAGTTACCCATATAGAGTTTCTCGCCTTCCCTACCCTGCGGTAGGAGGTGAGCAGTCTCTGTTCCCACAAACATGCTTGGTAGATCCGAGTCTACCCACCAATCCATCACATTGGTCACAGTTAACCCCGGACACCCCTGAGAAACTCCTCTTTGCTTTTCTCAACCCGAGTTAGCATTATTCTTCTTATCCTTACGTTGTCTACGTGAACCGCCATATGACCGATATTTCCACACACCCAACAAGGACCCTTAATTTTAATAATGCTAGATCGGTTTCTGGAAACGTACCTTTCTTGTTAGGTCCATGCTTGAGTTGCGATTGTTGTTGTCACCTTTTCCCGACTTTGGATGGCTTATGTTCCGACATATGAGCTTTGTTAGACATGTCCCTTGCGGATGACACGTTCTTGTCTTTGGTGCACAACATCTCTTCCACTTGAATCTTCTTTCCCAATTCAACCATGTTGATCTCGCCGATTTCATGCCTCGGCTTTTTCTTGTACTCAGACCAAGAAGATGGTAACTTCTCAATTACCAGAGACACTTGAAAAGTCTCATCAACAACCATACCTTCAGCAAGAATCTGGTTAACAATTTGTTGAAGTTCGAGGAATTGATCAACAACGAGACTTATCATTCGTCATCTTGAACTCCATAAACTTTGCCACCAGAAATTTCTTGCTTCTGCGAGTCTCGGCTTGGTACTTTGCTTCTAACGCAGTCCCACAACTCATACGCGATCAAGTTCTCTTTAGCATTGTAAAAATCATACATCGCATCTTCCAAACCGTTCATGATATGATTTTTAGCGAGAAAATTAGACCTCGTGTTCATATTGACCTCCTCCTCGAGACAAAATTTGACATTGTACAAGTCATCACACGGAACGGTACATAGTCCGAGTTCATGATGGCTCGGATAAAAGCAACATCTTGGATTGCCATCTCTTGAAATCCTTTCCGTTAAACTTTTGTGGTCTTTCTACATCGTTGATTCCCATTGTTACAAGGAATAATAATGTGTTAAGATTGTTGGGATCTTGAAACAATGAACAGCACGTTAGATGTATCGAAAATAATATGTAAAGAACTAATGCGAAACAACTCTACCGAAATAACTTGGAGGGCGAATCACGGGTTCAACAAGTTGTCCTTAACACATTAGTTCAGCGGGTATACTCGAGTTGAGTAATGCTAAACCCCTCACGGCGAAGATGTGTCGGGATAAGAAGCCCGATATAACTTGAGTTAGCACAACGCAAGTTACCCTCTCTTTGAACTTCGGCAACGGGGATGGAGGTAAAAACGTCTGGAGAAAACCCTAGAATAAAAGAAGAATTTTTCGGTGTATAGAATACAAAATTTGAGTTGTATTTAAAGGAGAAAATACTTGCAAATCAAGTTAGGTTTTGGTTTTCTTTAAAAAACTAGTAAAACACCTAAAAGGAATTTACCCACAAATAAAACTCTAAAAATATTTTAGGAATTAATTTCCTAAAGAAAAAACTCGCCCAAAAAATAAATCCGAGTAGAAGAGGAACTTGGTGCATGGCATACACGCATATCGCATGGGTCAAAATTTGTATTTTTTCCCACCCGCTCCACCCACAATGTTGTTTTACAACATATCCATAAACATATGGCTATATAGTGGAGCTCCTTCTCTATTATACCCAATGTGGGACTAAAGAGAAGATCATTCACTCATAAAATGAGCAAGTATCCTTGGACCCTTAGGTCACTAGATCAAACCACACCAAGACCAAAATATTTTTATTAAAAACTCATTTTTCTCCAACAATCCCCCACATGAATGAAATCTCGGAAAAACGAAAAAAATCAGAGTAAGGAAAATACCATTTAGGCAAAGGTGTCCATGAGGTCTTGAACCCTTACTTAGTGAGAAGTTACCAGGAACTACTAGCTAAGCAGTGAACCTAGTCTTGAGCTGATAGCGTTGGTGTAGTCGCGACAACAACCACACATGATATTCTCTGGTGTTGCTAAGTTCGTGCCGTGTTTGTCCAATTTGGCCTGGACATATCCTGTTTCTCAAAATGCTCTAGAGGTGGCTCAATTCTCATAGAAGCGGCCCCACTTCCACATTCGGATAGGTGAGTTCCATCAAGAGTGTTTACTGCTACACCCCACTTCAATCTTAAATTGAAACTATGGAACTCATTAAGACTTATTTAAAAGTCATCCTCCACATGCGATCACACTATCACATCAACACCATACGGAAGGGACAGAAATGAAATTCTCGATAGTGTTTACCTTTACCCACCATGAATTAGTTGTCTCATTCGAAACCTTGATCTTGGATTCTCCGGTCGGCAAGGTTGAGTATCCTTCATGGCAAGTTTAATTATTGAGCCTAAGCCCCATCCCCCTCGATGCTTTACTAACTATCTCCTTGGACAAACCTTTCGTCAAAGGGTCCGCGATATTCTCCTTGGACTGCATCCAATCTATGGAAATAACGCTTTGTTGAGATTAGTGTTTTCAAAGTGTCATGTCTTCTACGAATATGTATAGACTTTCCATTGTAGAAGCAACTCTTAGCTCTACCTATCCTTGATTTCTTTGTCTGATGTATAGATATAGGCTAGGCACGAGGCCTATGCCGAGAGAGGAATATCTTAAAAAGTTTCTTAGCCATTCGGCCTCCTCTCTCTGCTTTATCTAACGCAATAAACTCCGATTCCATAGTGGAGCAGCTATACATGTCTGTTTGGAACTCTTCCAAGATACGAGGCCTTTCTTAGAGTGAATACATATCCACTCGTAGACTTAGAATCCTCGATCCTGTTATCCGGTTTGCATCGCAAAATCCCTCAGGACGGCCGGATATCCTTTGTAATTCAAACTAAAGGTCATTGTGTACTTCAAGTACTTTAGCACTCTAATAAGTGCATCCCAATGTATCTCGCCTGGATTACAAGTATACTGCTTAACCTACTTACGGACATAAGCAATGTCCGGTCTCGTACAATTCATCAAATACATCGGACTTCCTATGACTCTCGAGTATTCAAGTTGGTTAACTCCTACACCCTTATTCTTCTTGAGGCGACGATTAGAATTATAAGGAGTACACACGTTTCTGATTAAACTGATTAAATTTCTTAAGTATGGATTCAACATAATGAGGCCGACTCGGACTATAGCCATTAGAAGTTTTCTAATCTTCATCCCTAATATGACATCAGCGGGGCCTAAGTCTTTCATGTCAAAGTTCTCATTCAACAGTTTCTTAGTGGAATTAATAACATCCATGTTTGTACCTAGTATAAGCATATCATCAACATACAAGCATACAATCACACGGGCATCCTTGACAAGTTTAGTATAAACACACTTATCGATTCATTAATTCTAAAACCACTAAATCATCACATGATCAAATTTTTCATGCCATTGTTTAGGTGCTTGTTTCAATCCATATAAAGATTTAACCAGTTTACACTTTCTTTTCACAACCTTTAACTACAAAGCCCTCGGGTTGTTCCATATAAATTTCTTCATCTAACTCACCATTAAAAACGCCTGTCTTTACATCCATTTGATGTATCTCTAAAATTATGGATGAAGCTATAGCAATTAACATCCTAATGGAGCTAATTCTACTCCTTTGGTGAATAGGTGTCAAAGAAATCTATACCTTCTATTTGTCTCGTAGCCTTTAGCTACCAAAATTAGCCTTGTATTTTTCAATAGTTCCATCTATCTTACGTTTTCTTTTGAAAATCCATTTACAACCTATGGCCTTACACCACGGAGGTAAATCTACAAGTTCAAAAGTACCGTTTTCTCGAGGGAATCCATTTCACTAATGGAAGCTTCTTTCCACCACGAAGCTTGGACAAGTCATAAGCTTCTCTATAAGTCCGAGGATCGGACTCGGCTAGGTATGTAATGCACCGGGATAGGTTTTCTCGGTTCTAACCCTTTTACCTCTTCTAGGTTCCATAAGGTTCATCTTCCTCTAAAGGTAATAATTGACTACTTGAAGGAACATCTAGGGGATCATCAAAACATCTCTTTCGAGAATCACGTTTCAAAGGAAAAACAGTTTCAAAAACTGGCATCCCTAGACTCCATGATAGTATTCAACCTATGTCGAAATTTGGAACTCACAACCATAAACCTATGAGCACTAAAATGCTCGGGATACCCTATAAAAACACAATCAACGGTTTTGGGTCCTATCTTATTTTTTCTTAGGAGGAGGGATGCCCACCTTTGCCAAGCACCCCCCACACTTTGAAGTAATCATAAGATGGTTGTCTACCTTTCCATAACTCATATGGAGTTTTATCGATCCTTTAAAGGGTACTCTTGTTCGGGATGTAATTGGCGGAGAGGATAGCCTCCCCCACAAATTCGAAGGTAATCTGAACTAATCAACATGGCATTCATCGTATCCTTAAGGGTACGGTTCTTACGTTCGGTACACCATTGGATGAGGTGAATAAGGAGGGTGTAGTCTCATGTATTATGCCATGTTCTTCACAAAAATCTCTCTATAGGAATTTCATACTCACCACCACGGTCAGACCTAATAGTTTTAATGGTAGTATTCAATTGGTTTTCGACTTCACTTTTATATATCTTAAAGGCTTCTAAGGCATCATCCTTGCCTCTAAGTAAGTAAACATGGCGGTACTTCGTACAATCATCTATAAAAGTAATAAACCATTTCTTACCACCTCTTGTTTGACCGACTTCATATCAACTAGGGTCTCAGTGGATTAAATCTAAGGGTTTAGAGTTTCTCTGGACATTCTTATTGAATGATTTCTTAGCATGCTTAGATTCTACACAAATCTCACACTTATGATATTTATCTAAAGTGAATTTGGGTATGCAGCCTCACGCTAGCCAATTTATGCATTGATTTATAGTTTACATGACCAAGTCTACCATGCCAAACGTTCAATGACACACACATGTAGCGAAGAATCATTCAATTTCAATTCGGGACGAGGTTACATTAAGTTTATATAGACCCCGGTCTTATAACCCTTACCCACATAATCATTGCCCTTAGTTACTATAAGTTTTCCAGACTCAATTGTAACTTTAAAACCCTTATCATCTAAAAGCAGAACAAGAAACAAGATTTTTGCGGATGTTTGGAACATGAAGAACTTCATTCAATGTGAGAGTCTTTCCGGATGTGAGCTTGGACAGACCTTTCCTTTTCACGCAACCTCGATGTAGATGAGTTACCCATATAGAGTTTCTCGCCTTCCCCTACCCTGCGGTAGGAGGTGAGCAGTCTCTGTTCCCACAAACATGCTTGGTAGCTCCAGTCTACCCCACCAATCCATCACATTGGTCACCGGTTAACTTCGGACACCACGTGAGAAAACTCCTCTTTGCTTTTCTCAACCCGGTTAGCATTATTCTTCTTATCCTTACGTTGTCTCGATGAACGCCATATGACCCGGTATTTCCACACACCCAACAAGGACCCTTAATTTTAATAATGCTAGATTCTGGTTTTACGAAACGTTACCTTTCTTGTTAGGTCCATGCTTCGAGTTGCGATTGTTGTTGTCACCTTTTCCACTTTGGATGGCTTATGTTCCGACATATGAGCTTTGTTAGACATGTCCCTTGCAGATGACACGTTCTTGTCTTTGGTGCACAACATCTCTTCCACTTGAATCTTCTTTCCCAATTCAACCATGTTGATCTCGCCGAGTTTCATGCCTCGGCTTTTTTTTTCTTGTACTCAGGCCAAGAAGATGGTAACTTCTCAATTACATGAGACACTTGAAAAGTCTCATCAACAACCATACCTTGACAAGAATCTGGTTAATAATTTGTTGAAGTTCGAGGAATTGATCAACAACAGACTTATCATTCGTCATCTTGAACTCCATAAACTTTGCCACGAAATTTCTTGCTTCTGTGATCTCAGCTTGTACTTTGCTTCTAACGCAGTCCCACAACTCATACGCCATCAAGTTCTCTTTAGCATTGTAAAAATCATACATCGCATCTTCCAAACCGTTCATGATATGATTTTTAGCGAGAAAATTAGACCTCGTGTTCATATTGACCTCCTCCTCGGACAAAATTTCAAAGCATTGTACAAGTCATCACAGGAACCGATTACATAGTCCCAGTTCATGATGGCTCGAGATAAAACAGCATCTTGGATTGCCATCTCTTGAAATCCTTTCCGTTAAACTTTTGTGGTCTTTCTACATCGTTGATTCCCATTGTTACAAGGAATAATAATGTGTTAAGATTGTTGGGATCTTGCAACAATGAACAACACGTTAGATGTATCGAAAATAATATGTAAAGAACTAATGCGAAACAACTCTCTTAGAAATAACTTGAGCGAGGGCGAGAATCACGGGTTCAACAAGTTGTCCTTAACACATTAGTTCACGGGTATACTCGAGTTGAGTAATGCTAAACCCCTCACAGGCGAAGATGTGTCCGGGATAAGGCACTTAGATATAACTTGAGTTAGCACAACGCAAGTTACCTCTCTTTTGAACTCGAGCAACGGGGATGGAGGTAAAAACGTCACTGGAGAAAACCTAGAATAAAAAGAAGAATTTTTCGGTGTATAGAATACAAAATTTCGAGTTGTATTTAAAGGAGAAAATACTTGCAAATCAAGTTAGGTTTTGGTTTTCTTTAAAAAACTAGTAAAACACCTAAAAGGAATTTACCCATAAATAAAACTCTAAAAATATTTTAGGAATTAATTTCCTAAAGAAAAACTACTCGCCCAAAAAATAAATCCAGTAGAAGAGGAACTTGGTGCATGGCATACGCGCATATCGCATGGGTCAAAATTTGTATTTTTTCCCACTCGCTCCACCCACAATGTTGTTTTACAACATATCCATAAGCATATGGCTATATAGTGGAGCTCCTTCTCTATTATACCCAATGTGGGACTAAAGAGATTCATTCACTCATAAAATGAGCAAGTATCCTTGGACCCTTAGGTCACTAGATCAAACCACACCAAGACCAAAATATTTTTATTAAAAACTCATTTTTCTCCAACAATCCCCACATGAATGAAATCTCGGAAAAACGAAAAAAATCGAGTAAGGAAAATACCATTTAGGCAAAGGTGTCCATGAGGTCTTGAACCCTTACTTAGTGAGAAGTTAGGAACTACTAGCTAAGCAGTGAACCTAGTCTTGAATCGATAGCGTTGGTGTAATCGCGACAACAACCACACATGATATTCTCTGGTGTTGCTAAGTTCGTGCTTAGTGTTGTCCAATTTGGCCCTGGACATATCCTGTTTCTCAAAATGCTCTAGAGAATTGGCTCAATTCTCATGGGAAACGACCCCACTTCCACATTCGGATAGGTGAGTTCCATCAAGAGTGTTCTTTGCTACACCCCACTTCAATCTTAAATTGAAACTATGGAACTCATTAAGACTTATTTAAAAGTCATCCTCCACGTCTGATCAGCTATCACATCAACACCATAGGGAAGGAATGAGAGAGAATGAAATTCTCGATAGTGTTTACCTTTACCCACCATGAATTAGTTGTCTCATTCGAAACCTTGATCTTGGATTCTCCGATCGGCAAAGGTTGGTATCCTTCATGGCAAGTTTAATTATTGAGGCCTAAGCCCCATCCCCCTCGATGCTTTACTAACTATCTCCTTGGACAAACCTTTCGTCAAAGGGTCCGCGATATTCTCCTTGGACTGCATCCAATCTATGGAAATAACGCTGTTGAGATTAGTGTTTTTCAAAGTGTCATGTCTTCTGAATATGTATAGACTTTCCATTGTAGAAGCAACTCTTAGCTTTCTACTATGTCATGCGATTTCTTTGTCACGGTGTATAGATATAGGCGCACGGGCCTATGCCGAGAGAGGAATATCTTCTAAAAAGTTTCTTAGCCATTGACCTCCTCTCCTGCATCTAGCAATAAACTCCGATTCCATAGTGGAACGAGCTATACATGTCTGTTTGGAACTCTTCCCGAATACGAGGCCTTTTCTTTAAGTGAATACATATCCACTCGTAGACTTAGAATCCTGCGATCTGTTATCCAGGTTTGCATCGCAAAATCCCTCAGGGCGTAGGATATCCTTTGTAATTCAAACTAAAGGTCATTGTGTACTTGAAGTACTTTAGCACTCTAATAAGTGCATCCCAATGTATCGACACTGGATTACAAGTATACCTGATTAACCTTACTTACGGCATAAGCAATGTTTGGTCTCGTACAATTCATCAAATACATCGGACTTCCTATGACTCTCGAGTATTCAAGTTGGTTAACTCCTACACCTTATTCTTCTTAGAGGCGACAGTTAGAATTATAAGGAGTACACACGGGTTCTGATTAAGCGATTAAATTTCTTAAGTATGGATTCAACATAATGAGTGACTCGGGACTATAGCCATTAGAAGTTTTCTAATCTTCATCCCTAATATGACATGTTGAGGCTAAGTCTTTCATGTCAAAGTTCTCATTCAGATTTCTTAGTGGAATTAATAACATCCATGTTTGTACCTAGTATAAGCATATCATCAACATACAAGCATACAATCACACGGGCATCCTTGACAAGTTTAGTATAAACACACTTATCGATTCATTAATTCTAAAACCACTAGAAATCATCACATGATCAAATTTTTCATGCATTGTTTAGGTGCTTGTTTCAATCCATATAAAGATTTAACCGGTTACACACTTTCTTTTCACAACCTTTAACTACAAAGCCCTCGGGTTGTTCCATATAAATTTCTTCATCTAACTCACCATTAAGCAGTTTGTCTTTACATCCATTTGATGTATCTCTAAATTATGGACCGAAGCTATAGCAATTAACATCCTAATGGAGCTAATTCTACTCACTTGGTGAATAGGTGTCAAAGAAATCTATACCTTATTTGTCGTAGCCTTTAGGCTGGACCTAGCCTTGTATTTTTCAATAGTTCCATCTATCTTACGTTTTCTTTTGAAAATCCATTTACAACCTATGGCCTTACACCTGGAGGTAAATCTACAAGTTCAAAAGTACCGTTTTCTCGAAGGAATCCATTTCACTAATGGAAGCTTAACCACCACGAAGCTTACGGACAAGTCATGGCTTCTCTATAAGTCGAGGATCGGACTCGGCTAGGTATGTAATGCAGCCGGGATAGGTTTTTCTCGGTTCTAACCCTTTTACCTCTTCTAGGTTCCATTAGTTCATCTTCCTCTAAAGGTAATAATTGACTACTTGAAGGAACATCTGGGGATCGTCAAAACATCTCTTTCGAGAATCACGTTTCAAGGAAAAACGGTTTCAAAACTCTCATCCTAGACTCCATGATAGTATTCAACCCTATGTCGGAAATTTGAACTCACAACCATAAACCTATGAGCACTAGAATGCTCAGGGATACCCTATAAAAACACAATCAACGGTTTTGGGTCCTATCTTATTTTCTTAGGAGGAGGGATGCCCACCTTTGCCAAGCACCCCCACACTTTGAAGTAATCATAAGATGGTTGTCTACCTTTCCATAACTCATATGGAGTTTTATCGATCCTTTAAAGGGTACTGCTGTTCGGGATGTAATGAGGCGGAAGGATGGCCTCCCCATAATTCGAGTAATCTTTGAACTAATCAACATGGCATTCATGATATCCTTAGGAGTCGGTTCTTCACGTTAGCTACACCATTGAGGTAAAGGTGAATAAGGAGGGTAGTCTCATGTATTATGCCATGTTCTTCATGAAAATCTCTACGGGAATTTCATACTCACCACCATAGTCCAGGACCTAATAGTTTTAATGGTAGTATTCAATTGGTTTTGACTTCACTTTTATATATCTTAAAGGCTTCTAAGGCATCATCCTTGCCTCTAAGTAAGTAAACATGGCGATTACTTCGTACAATCATCTATAAAAGTAATAAACCATTTCTTACCACCTCTTGTTTAGGCCCGACTTCATATCAACTAGATACAGTGGATTAAATCTAAGGGTTTAGAGTTTCTCTGGACATTCTTATTGAATGATTTCTTAGCATGCTTAGATTCTACACAAATCTCACACTTATGATATTTATCTAAAGTGAATTTGGGTATGCAGCCTACGCTAGCCAATTTATGCATTGATTTATAGTTTACATGACCAAGTCTACCATGCCAAACGTTCAATGACACACACATGTAGCGGAAGAATCATTCAATTTCAGTTGGGGACAGGTTACATTAAGTTTATATAGACCCCGAGTCTTATAACCCTTACCCACATAATCATTGCCCTTGAGTTCTTATAAGTTTTCCAGAGACTCAATTGTAACTTTAAAACCCTTATCATCTAAAACAGGAACAAGAAACAAGATTTTCTGGATGTCATGGAACATGAAGAACTTCATTGATGTGAGAGTCTTTCCAGGATGTGAGCTTGGACCAGGCCTTTCCTTTTCACGCAGCCTCGATGCGGATGAGTTACCCATATAGAGTTTCTCGCCTTCCCCTACCCTCGGTAGGAGGTGAGCAGTCTCTGTTCCCCAAACATGCTTGGTAGCTCCAGTCTGCCCACCAATCCATCACATTGGTCACCGAGATTAACCCGGACACACGCGAAAACTCCTCTTTGCTTTTCTCAACCCGAGTTAGCATTATTCTTCTTATCCTTACGTTGTCTCATGAAGCGCCATATGACAGTATTTCCACACCCAACAAGGACCCTTAATTTTAATAATGCTAGATTCTGTTTCTGAAGCATTACCTTTCTTGTTAGGTCCATGCTTCGAGTTGCGATTGTTGTTGTCACCTTTTCCAGCTTTGGATGGCTTATGTTCCGACATATGAGCTTTGTTAGACATGTCCCTTGCAGATGACACGTTCTTGTCTTTGGTGCACAACATCTCTTCCACTTGAATCTTCTTTCCCAATTCAACCATGTTGATCTCGCCAGTTTCATGCCTCAGCTTTTTCTTGTACTCCGACCAAGAAGATGGTAACTTCTCAATTACCGCAGACACTTGAAAAGTCTCATCAACAACCATACCTTCAGCAAGAATCTGGTTAATAATTTGTTGAAGTTCGAGGAATTGATCAACAACAGACTTATCATTCGTCATCTTGAACTCCATAAACTTTGCCGCCATAAATTTCTTGCTTCTGCCGGTCTCGGCTTGGTACTTTGCTTCACTAACGCAGATCCCACAACTCATAAGCAGTCAAGTTCTCTTTAGCATTGTAAAAATCATACATCGCATCTTCCAAACCGTTCATGATATGATTTTTAGCCGAAAAATTAGACCCTCGTGTTCATATTGACCTCCTCCTCGGACAAAATTTGGCATTGTACAAGTCATCACACGGAACCAGTACATAGTCCGGTTGTGATGGCTCGGATAAAACGGACATCTTGGATTGCCATCTCTTGAAATCCTTTCGTTAAACTTTTGTGGTCTTTACCTACATCGTTGATTCCCATTGTTACAAGGAATAATAATGTGTTAAGATTGTTGGGATCTTGCAACAATGAGCGGCACGTTAGATGTATCGAAAATAATATGTAAGAACTAATGCGAAACAACTTCTAGAAATAACTTGACGAGGGCGAATCACACGGGTTCAACAAGTTGTCCTTAACACATTAGTTCGCGGGTATACTCGAGTTGAGTAATGCTAAACCCCTCACAGCGAATGTGTCGAGGGATAAGGCGCCGATATAACTTGAAGTTAGCACTGTACAAGTTACCCTCTCTTTGAACTTCGTAACGGGGATGGAGGTAAAAACGTGCGGAGAAAACCCTAGAATAAAGAAGAATTTTCGGTGTATAGAATACAAAATTTCGAGTTGTATTTAAAGGAGAAAATACTTGCAAATCAAGTTAGGTTTTGGTTTTCTTTAAAAAACTAGTAAAACACCTAAAAGAATTTACCCATAAATAAAACTATAAAAAATATTTTAGGAATTAATTTCCTAAAGAAAAAACTTCATGAAAAATAAATCCGAGTAGAAGAGGAACTTGGTGCATGGCATACGCGCATGCTCGCATGGGTCAAAATTTGTATTTTTTCCACAGCTCCACCAGCAATGTTGTTTTACAACATATCCATAAGCATATGGCTATATAGTGGAGATCCTTCTCTATTATACCCAATGTGGGACTAAAGAGATTCATTCACTCATAAAATGAGCAAGTATCCTTGGACCCTTGGGTCACAGATCAAACCACACCAAGACCAAAATATTTTTATTAAAGAAACTCATTTTCTCCAGCAATCCCCCACATGAATGAAATCTCGGAAAAACGAAAAAAATGGGAGTAAGGAAAATACCATTTAGGCAAAGGTGTCCATGAGGTCTTGAACCCTTACTTAGTGAGAGTTCAGGAACTACTGGCTAAGCAGTGAACCTAGTCTTGGTGATAAGCGTTGGTGTAATTAGCGACAACAACCACACATGATATTCTCACTGGTGTTCTAAGTTAGTGAAGTGTTGTCCCGATTTGGCCTGGACATATCTGTTTCTCAAAATGCTCTAGAGAGAATTGGCTCCAATTCTCATGAGAAACTGACCTTCCACATTCGAGATAGGTGAAGTTTCCATCAAGAGTATTCTTTTGCTACACCCCACTTCAATCTTAAGTGAAACTATGGAACTCATTAAGACTTATTTAAAAGTGGGCGTCCTCACATGCGGTCACACTATCACATCAGCACCATAGGGAAGGGACCGAGAGAATGAAATTCT